>VXBW01001456.1:677017-697780 GCA_013400375.1 Thinocorus orbignyianus
AAGCTTCCCACAGAGCATCTCCTCTTCCAGCTACAGGAACACAACTGGAGGAAAAGATGCATCCCAGGGGACATGTTGGAATATTATATTCCCCTGTAGCTTTATATTGCATGATTATTAACTTCCACTGACACTGGCTGAGAGTGGACACCAGCCCCTGCTCCCACACACACACTTGTGCAGAAAAGCCATCCAAGTCAGCACCTTCACACAAAGCAGTTTGGCATCAGCAAAGCAGCTTTTTCCTCCCCCACAACAAATCCAGCAACTGCCCATGGAAGAGCTGGGAGAGGAGATCTTGGAAGGGCTCTGGCAGGAGAACTGAATGAATTAATTAGTTTTCCCATTTTCGAAGAAAAAAAAAAAAGAAAAAAAAAAACAACCTGCGTATAATTTACTTTATGGAAATTCTTAGCCCTTGGAGTAATATGCAAACAGCCCACTGGAGGACAGGCTATAAAAACACATCTGTTTTCTGCAAAGGTAAGAAAAATCTAGTTAAGCAACTTCTGAAAAGAAAAAAAAAAAAAGAAAAAAGTAAAAAAGAAAAAGAAAAGAAACAGCACTGACAAAAGTAGTTTGCAAAGCAAGAGCAGGAGTGAGCTGCCTGCTGAGTGTCCGAGAGCTGCAGCGAGTAGTACACTCAGTTAACCCAGAATCCTGGCCCTAAAAATAGCACTGGAAGGGAAAAAGGATGCATTATTTATGCCATTCAGCAAGGAGGGAGAAGGAACGAAGAAAGGGAGGAGGAGGAGGAGACCCAAGCCCACCGGAGAGAACAAGCAGCCCCCTCGCCCGCGGGGCTGCCATCCTCTCCCACGGCAGCCTGACCCAAATCTGACACAGCCGCTAACACGGCGTGCCGTAAAAGAAAAAAAAACAACAAAAAAAACACAACCACCCAATGTTTAAAAGACATTTTTCCCCACATGTCTGATGACAGCTTCAGATTTATGTCAGCTGGGCTGCCAGCACCTCCGAAATGCTCATCAACAATATATGAGCTCTCCTCTACGCAGGGTGCCTCTGCGGCTGGTCTCAGGATGGCCAACGTGGCTGCAACGCTGGAAAAGCCTGCACGTGGGAAAGCAAGGGTGTTATTGTATGTGGGGGCTGAATAAAGGAAGAGCAGCAAAAAGGGAGAAAAAAAAACCATATAAAGTAATTTTCCTGGTTTGAGGTAAAACGACACAATTTTCTGGTTTACAATTTTACTTTTTTTAGCTGGGCCTCTTCTAACTAAACTCTGAAATTAACAGACATTGGTCAGAAAACTGTTCACTCTCCCAGCGATAAGACCTGATGATCCCAAGGGTTGGTGCAGAGAAGTCCTTGCTTAGACCTATTGCTGGAACAACCAAGGTCAGGGAATTTCACTATTTGCCCCGTTGTGGGGTCGGAAGTGGAAAAGCATCAAGGGGTGACACCTGTGGGGAGGAGCAGACAGGACAGGGGACCCAAAACTGACCAAATGGGGTATTCTGTCCCATCCACATCATGCTCAGTATAAAAGCTGAGGGATCAAAGGGTCAACTCTTTTTCTTTGATGGCTAACGTCCAAGGAGGACCCTGCCTGTTCGCCTGCCTTTGATCCTGATCTGAGCATTCCTGACTCCAGATCTAGAATCCAGCTCCTGTCGATCATGAAGTCCAGCATGGGACTTTTCCTGATGCCTGCTGATGACGTGGTTGTCATCCTGGGAGCTTGATCCAGTTTCATATATACTGCATACTTTTTTCTTTTTTTAAATTTTCTTTTTATTTTTTTATTATTTTATAATTATTTATGTTTTTATTAAAGTAGTTTAGTTTTTTTTCTAAACTCCTGAATCTCTTCCTCTCTTCTCTCTTTTCTTAAAAGGGGGGAGGGGGAGACATCATCTGTCTTTTCTAATCAGTCAGAACCACAACAATAATAAAGCATCATGGAACAGGCAACCTATTACAGCTCATAAGATGCCCTGCTGGAAACTCACTGCAGTCAACAGGAGCATCTTGAAGCACTTCATCAGCTACCGAGTGAAGCCCAGAGTGGGGACACAGCTCTGTGACTCAGGGTATGTTATCTGACCAAAGCTGCGTTGTTACAACACCTCCTTGAGGTGGAAGACAACAGCTGGGCTAAAAGCCACCAGTGACCTTCCCCACTTCTCCTCACGCAGGGGCTGATCTCCCCAGACTCAAGCACGTTTAAGGGTTGTTCATGTAGAGGTGCCTCCTGAGGGTTAATTAGTGAACCTGCAGCCCGTTTCCAGCGAGGAGACAGGAAAGCTGGGCTGGGGGTTGGGGCAGGCAGTGGAGCCAGACGGAGCCAGCAGTCAGGAGAAATCACTATGTTCACAGCTACGGTGTCACCAGACAGCAGATGGGTGAGCTCGCAAGTTCCTTCAGTCTTCATCGCCTGAAGTTTCGGTGGTGACATGACCACGGGCTCTCTGAATACAGCAGCTCTGCTTCTCACCCTGAGCTAGGTTTGTTGCCCTGAACAAAACAGGTTTTTGTTGAAAAATAGCATCTTCCGACTGCTTTAATGCCTTTCCACTCCCCTCCTAACTGGGCAGCTATCGGCTCGCTAACTCCCTGCTCCAGCTTTATTCCTGAGAGATGTCTACCCCTGCCCTTGAACACCAGCTTACTGCTTTGCAGGCGACCCAGAGGTGATTTGTTCCTACAGAATAAGTCATCACCTGCCCTTTCCAAGCTCCACGGCCAATACTCCGCTACTGCAAACACCAATTCTCATAAACACCCAGCCAGCAACAAACAGCGCTCCAATTAAAACCTAGAAAATAGCTTTTCTTGAACCACTTCTGGTTTAAAATAAATGAACCACACCACAGTTGTCACCAGCCCACATAGAATCATAGAATGCTTTGAGTTGGAAGGGACCTTAAAGATCACTCAGCTCCAATCCCCTGGCCCTGGGCAGGGACACCTCCCACTACACCAGGTTGCTCCAAGCCCCATCCAGCCTGGCCTTGAACCCCTCCAGGGATGGGGCAGCCACAGCTTCTCTGGGAAACCTGTTCCAGTGCCTCACCACCCTCACAGTAAAGAACTTCTTCCTAATATCTCATCTAAATCTCCCCTCTTCCAATTTAAAACCATTGTCCCCTATCACTTTCTGACAGAGAGTCCCTCTCCAGCTCTCCTGGAACTCCCTGCAAATCCTGGAAGGCTGCTTTAAGGTCTCCCTGGAGCCTTCTCTTCTCCAGGCTGAACAGCCCCAGCTCCCTCAGCCTGTCCTCACAGGAGAGGTGCTCCAGCCCTCTAATCATCTTTGTGGCC
Organism: Thinocorus orbignyianus; assembly: GCA_013400375.1. Classification (NCBI taxonomy): domain Eukaryota; kingdom Metazoa; phylum Chordata; class Aves; order Ciconiiformes; family Thinocoridae; genus Thinocorus; species Thinocorus orbignyianus. The sequence continues at coordinate 680,306 of VXBW01001456.1, forward strand.
CTGTGCTGGACCTGTTCCAACAGTTCTCTGTCCTTTCTATGTTGAGGACTCCAGAGCTGGACACAGGACTCCAGGTGGGGTCTCACAAGCGCAGAGTAGAGGGGGAGAATCACATCCTGTGACCTGCTGGCCACGCTTCCTTTGATGCAGCCCAGGACGGGGTTGGCTTTCTGGGCTGCCAGCGCGCACTGCCGGCTCATGTTGAGCTTCTCATCCATGAGCACTCCCAAATCGTCCTCACATCCTCACCACATGCAACACGGGGTCCTCACCGAGGGTCCCCAACAGCAAATAACCAACAATAATCAGCTTCTCTCACAGCACATTGCTCCCACCCAGGCAGGGAAAGCATTCTGGGGGTAACCTCCCCCCTTTTTTTTTTTCTTTCCCTAGCAGCAAAGCGCATGTCTCTTTCTCAGTTCCCCACCCTGTGCTGCAAGAGCTCAGCTCCAACAGAAGCAGCTTCCAGTTGGAAATCTGCAAGCCCAAACAAACTTATTATAGAAACTAGAACAAATGGCACAATCAAAGCAAAGGAGGGGGAAAAAAATAAAAAAGAAAAAGCCTTTGCATGTCAAGAGATTCATTATTTAGCTGCAAAATCTTTCCCAGTCTCTCATTTACCAGAAGCAGATCCTTAAGAGGTTTTTTTTTTTTAAACCAGTAGAAGAGCTGCAGCAGCCAGTACACACACCTGTGGCACCAGTTTCAAGCGAAGCACATCTGCCTAATTAAAAAAATCCATTCAAGCTGGAGAAATTGGGCTTTTTTTCCTCCCCACCTAATTCAAATGCTGTCATGAGAGGACTGTATAAAACATGAAAATTGTAAGTCCTGGTGTGAACCCGGCAGAAAGAGGGCAGGACCTGGGGAAGGGGGTACCACACTGAGACCCCACAGGCTGGGAAGCTCCTGATTAAGGGAATAACTGGGAGCAAAAAGCCCAGGTTTCTCTTCAATTTCATCCAGCACCACCCTACACACATGCTGGAGCCCCGTGCACAGGCTGTTCGCCCACTGATAACTGGAGGAATGCCTTGCTCTTGCCCAGGTAGCAGCCGGGAACAAGCTTTCTGCCTTCTCAACAGCTTTTTCTCTTCCTCTCCCCTAGATACCATTTGTTTCTCATTTTTATTGTACATAAAACAGTCAGCCAATTCATCACTCTCCCCCTTCTCTGTACGTCTCTAGGACTACAGCAACATCTTCCTTACCATTATGTGCACTTCAAAGTGCCCATCCCCTAGTCTCTGTAAAGATGAACTTCAAAGAGCAGGAAATATGCTTCAAACTGTTAAAATAGGGTAAAAAAAAAATACAAAAAACCCAAAAGAGGAGTAATTGAAGCCAGTGGCTTGGAGCTGGCTAAGCCCAGCACCTGGGAGCATCGCTGCTCCCAGAAACAGCCCCACAGAGAGGGAGAGCATCCATCATCTGCCAAAGAAATATGTATTAGTCACTGATGGGAGCAAGATATAAGAACTGGGTGATATTCTGTATCTGAAATGCTTAACAGGCACCTGAGATGATAACAGCAATAAACCAGTCCCCTGATAATAGAATGTCTGCCTGGCCCCATAAATATAGTTTGGAAGAGAAAAGTGAGCAGCCCCTGGGGCAGCGAAGGCTGGTGGAAGACCTCCCCTCCTGCCTGCACCCAGGACGAAAGCTGGAGTCAGGAGGAAGACCTGCAAAGATCTCCCAGGTCTGAGGTACCATCTCAGGCTGGGGCTGAATCCTAGATAGGAGAGAAACCTTCAGTGCTATGGCATGGATGTTTTCTCCTGCACTAGGACCAGAGCATCCTAAAGAGGGACGGAGAGCCACGGGCATTAAGTGGTGATGAACTCGGGGAAACAAGACTTAACAGCAGGGCAGGCACGCAAGAGTTTGTTGTGTTTAAATATTCATTGCCACTCTGCAGAAATGAATGGCTAAAGACGTGCCTAATGGGTTTTTAACCGCCTGGTGAAGGACATTTAATGCAGCAGACAACAAAGTGCTGTGCAAGGGTGGGAGAAGGACCCGACCTGCGAGGAAGGAGCAGGAGCCAGCTGCTCCCTGGCCCCACACAAGGAGCCAGCAGGGACGGCCTCAGCCATCACTGATGTGGCAAAAAGAAATTAAAATAAAACACAAAGGAGGTCACCGAGTGCCTCCAGAATTAAGCACTGACTTGGCTCCGTGGGGAAATCATGTGCCTTAAAGGGCTGAATATTAAATTAAGGCTAATTTTAATGATATAAAAGAGACAAGAAAAGAAGCCAAGCTGCAGATTAAAAAAAAACATAATTAAAATTAGGATGAAATATTAGGAGTCATTTTCTTCCCTTACAAATGCACAGGTAACTAAAGGAAAGGCATCATTTGAGCTTTTACAGGTCGACTTCCAAAGCTTGTCCTCCACTGAGGGCCCTTGCTATGGAGGGAAGATGTTCAAGGAGGGAAAGGGGGATTCATGCATTTCAAAGTATCCCACCCCATGAGAGTGCGTCACTCCGGGTGCTTGCTGCCTCCTGTGATGTGTTACAGGAGGGCTGTTATTTTGCAGTTTCATCCCAGTTTCAGAAATGAGAGGAAGGTGGGGTTGTTGGGTTTTTTGGGGAGGAAGGGAGACTAGAAACAAAACCAAAACCCCACAAAAATTGAGGAAGCGCGTGAGCTGTCTTCTGGCCATGAATTAACCTCATCTCTTCTAGAAGGTGGCACCTCAGGAGAGATTTCTGTCTGCCTCCAGCAACCCTGCCCTTCCTGGCCCATGTTTTTATTTTTGTGGTGTCTGAACACGAGCTAGAAAATAAGAGTCTGTGGTCCCCAAAGAGCATCTCTGCTGCTGGCCACCAAGGTTAATGACTTAATCCCCTGGGACTTGAGCCATCTGCTGCACCATTATGCATGTGTCATCCCAGCAATAAGCAGCCAAATTAAAATGCAATCCTGCTTGATAGCTGGTCCTCTCGGAGGAAAGGTGAGGGGCTGTGACCCACGAGGAAACAGTCGAACCACTTCACTTCTAGAGGGGACCAGGGAGAAGGGAATAGCTGCTCCCGGGTATGGCCAGATCCAGGAATGATGCGTCATATCAGCCCTGGGAGGACTGGCTCCCTGCCGCAAGGTGCTCTCCAGAAATGGCAATTTCTAACTTTGGATGGTTTATGATATTTCCATCAATGCTGAGAGCCCGATGGACCTCATTAGGCAGCAGAACAGACTCAGTGGGTTATTGATGGCACCCAATTACAGGTGCCTAACAGAGCCAATTAGTGTCTCCAGGTGCTCCCACGTCAGCCGGGAGGAACAGGCTCCTCGTGCACTGCATTTGGAGCAATCACCATCACCAGAAAACTGCAGCAGGAGATGGCACAGAACCACTACAGGGAACCCCTGAGCACAAGCCCAGGTCAAGCAGAGAAGGAGAAAGGACAAGAAGGGATCCATCCCTCCACAGGTCCGCTTCTCCCACCGAACCCTTTGCCCACCGGCTTTCAGCCCCTGTGCCCGAGACTGGCCCAAAGGATTATCCTAATCCCCAGGGAGTTGTAAAGTCCTCCATCAACTCACGCCCGATGAGCTCTTGCTGAATCGCTGCTTAAGATGGTTTCAGCTCCTGTTATCCTTCTCTGTGCTATGAGACAATGACCCAGCCAAAAAAAAAAAAAAGAAAAAAACCTTCTAAACAAAACACAAACCAAAGCGTCCCTGTCCTACAATCTTCATCAGCATCCAGATCACGTATCCCACAGGCCTCCATCCACTCCCAGTGCTAAAAATACTCTTTCACTAGATTAATTTGGGCTGGATTTGACACGAAGTCCAATTCCACAAACATCTTCTCAACAAGCAGCATCGATTTGTTCTCACCCTGTCCCAGCCAGCTGAGGTAAGGTGCTCGTGGGACATCAGGTGCAGGAGAGGGGACACCAGAGGGCAGGAGAAGGAAGGAGGAGGTGGATGGGCACCTAATTAGGAGGGGCTTCAAGGCACAAGAAGGTCCATCTGCAGCCAGCACCTAGCTACAGTACCTGAGCAATCATGGAGTCTATCTGAGAAGCTCAAATCCACTCCCTCAAAACACATCCACTTATTAAGACAGCTCCAAGTATTTATCACGTTTGCCCCAAGGAAGGTGCATTCATTTCATGTGAGTTATTCCTTAAATTAACCAAACCCAGGTTTTTAATGGACCTTCCTTTCCCCCCGCCGGAAAAAGTCCCAGAAAACTGCAGAAAAGCAGGATTTCCAGGGGCAGCTCCCTAAAGCAGCCTGTCCGACCAAGGGACACCATCACAACTGCTGTGTCCCAGCCAGAGGCCAGCCTGGCAAACTCGGATTATTTTGTAATATAAGGAGCTATTCTGGATAACGTCCGAGCAGCTCCTGAAGGGTTGACTCTGTACCAGACCGATACAGACACTGTCCCATATTTCTGCACATCCTACAGCTCTTGTTGTGCAAGCCAACAAACACAAAGGAGTTGGCAAGGATCCTGCTACACCCACACGCAGGAGGGGAAAAAGAAATCAGCTGCGGCTGCACATCCGCCAGCCTTCCTTCCCCTGCTCCACTCCGAGTACGGCACCAAGTCATCCTCCCTTCCCAGCTTTTTCATGAATGAGGAGGAGAAACCTCCTCTGACTCGGCTAAGGAAGGCAAAAGGGAGAGGTTTCTGCAGGAATGAACAATGAAAAAAACCAAAACCAAAACCCAAAAGTCTTCCCCCGCTGCCAAAGTTCATTTAAGCATAAGCCAAAGAGCATCACGTTTGAGACTAATTCCTACCGGGCTGCGAACGGGTAAAGCTGGCAAAATGCTGCTTCTAAGCACTTTTTGGGAATGAATCACCACCATTCAGAGCTACTTTCACCTGGTTTCTGCTGGAAAGCTGAGAGAGGAAAACGTTGTGCGTAATTCAAGGCAGTGCCAGCCAGGGAGCCACCCCGCACCCAGGGGAGCAGCACATCCAGAGGGCACAAGCTGAGCCCCAGCCAGCACAAGCAGCCACTGAGCAGGTGATAGCTGCCTCTCTCTGCCCACAGACCCCCTCCTCACAAAGTATTTCTCAAAACAAGTAAATAAATCTACCACTTCAGAGGCCACCGGCCTGTGCCTGCATTCCTGGAGTCATTCAGGTTGGAAAAGACCCTTGGGATCATTGAGTCCAACCGTCAACCCCACTTTACAGATTTTTCCCCTACACCATATTCCCCAACACCATGTCTAAACGACTCAAACACATTCAAGGTGACTCAACCACCTCCCTGGGCAGCCCACGCCAGTTTCTGACCACTCTTCCTGCAAAGAATTTTTTCTTAATGTCCTGCCTAAACCTCTTCTGTTGCAGCTTCAAGCCATTCCCCCTTGTTCTATCACTAATTATCCATGAGAAGAGACCAGCACCAACCCCTCTAGCTGCAGAGAGCGAGGAGGTCTTCCCTCAGCCTCCTCTTCCTCAAATTAAAACACTGTGTTGCAAATGCACTCTCAGTATTTAAGGGTTATTAAGCAGTCGGGGTGGTGGATTAAAGCTCTGGCTGTGGTGTGAGGCTCTGCAGGTCCAGGCAGGTCCTCTCTGTGTCTCACCAAGCAGCTGCCCCACAGGACCACACGCCTGTTTGCTGAGCAAAACTGCCCCTGAGCTACAAGAGGGGTTTTGACATCCTCCGAGGCAGCAGAGAGCACAGTCCCTGCTGGACCTGAGTATTTTCCCTGCAAGTTAAAGGATACAAAAAAAAAAAAAAGAAAAAGAAAGAAAAAAAAAGAGGCAGTTGATGCTTAAGCTCAGCAAGAATAAAATGCTCCGCTGTAATGAAAAAAGGTATGACGCCTGACAAACGGGATTATGGAGATTCCCTCCGGAAAACCATCCCCAGCACAGCCAAGTCAATACCTAATTAGCAGCATTACCTTGCCTGGCACCTTTGCCCAGGCAAGGTAGAGATACACTGAAAGCAAACACAGGCACTTTTTGCCCTCAGCACCAGCAGCACCCACCAGTGACTGTGGATACCCCACCATGGATGCAGCTGGGGCAGTGCCAGCCTCCATAAACCCCCCGGGAACTGGTCCCAGTGCGTGGCCAACCCCACGGCTGGGCATCACTCAGACCGATTCAGCTTCACAGACAGCTCGATCCTGGCTGGCAGGAGGAATTAACTGCCAGGACACGCGGCTGGAGGGGGTGATGGATCCATCTGTGTTCTCAAAACAAGACAAAACACCTTTTGGTGAGCCATGGCTTGCTTTGCCCGTGTTCACGGGTGCACGGGCTCAGGACTGGGCAAGCAGCAGCAGCAGTTTCACTCCCTGAAATAAGATGTTATTAATGATCCCTTCTGGACCAGAAAAAAAAAAAAAAGAATAGAAGAATAGAAAAATATAAAAATCAATGAGACAGTAAATTCTTGGTCCAGAACACAGCGGCACACCGAGCAGCTCCCTCCCCTGCTTACAGGTTCCTCCTGGCCAAGGACCAACGCCAGCTCAAAAAGATCCCCCGCAGGCTGCCTTTCAGGAGAAACACTGCAGTGCAGTAGCTGCCGGCCAGGAAAGCAGCCAAGCGAACACTTCACCCCGTGCCGTGGTTTGGGATGAGCTGGTCACTGAAGGCTCAGGGTCCCTCCTGTCCCACCAGCGTGATGGTGCCGGTGCCCCCGTCCCGCCTTACCCGATGCGTTCCTGCTCCATCTCCTCCATCTTCTCAGCCCGGGCAATGACTCGGTTGATGATCTCCTTCTCCTCATCCGTCAGCTCCTCGCCCTTGCGCTGCCGGTCGGGCTGGCCACCTCGTGCCCCCCAGCCAGCGGGGAGCCTGCGGGGAGAGAGGGGACAGGGCTTCATCCACAGATCATGTGTGTTCAATAGCCAATTCCCAAGCCCAGGGAAGAAGGGGTATGGTGCCCCTCCAACCTTTATTCTAGCAGGACGCCTGCAAACAGCCCTCAACCACCAGGTGGAAGTTCTGATTTCCATTCTGTGGGAAGCATTCATATGGAAGCACTTGTTTTGCATGGAGAAAACCAATTTCCTCTTCAAAAAGATCTCTGTGTGGAGCATTAACTGACACAGCTAATTTTGCACCCTGCTCTCTGCCAGGTAACACCAGGTTTCCCACCAAGCTGTCATGCTGGGGTGGTGGTTGCAGAAGAGGGCATTTTTTGGTGTACATTTCATCAAACATGGGAGTTTTTTCTCTCCTAACATCGTCTCCAGAGATCCCTTCACACAGCAGGCACAGCCTGGCCATCAGGCAGCTGGCACAGTGACATCTGCCACTCAGCCCTGCAAATTAGCAGGTGGCAGAGGGGCAACACTAACGAAGGACATAAGAGGCAAAACATCCCTCCTTCCCCTCATCCTACTCATCTAAAGACCTTTCCAAGGTCTTTCTCCCCTGAACTAAGCCAACCCACACAGTCTTAAACCTTAAAATTCAGTCTTAAACCTTCAAACCTTAAAACCTCTATGCAACGCTTCCCAAAATTAATTGTTTTTTTCTTGTACCCTGGGTCAGGTTTTTCCTTCTCTCTCAAGACCATTAGAGTAGCAGATAAAGAGCAACAGGCCAAGAAAAAAAAAAAAACCACACAAAAACCACCAAGCAAGATACTTACTGCTCCTTCTCACTGCTGGGAGGCACAGGGAAAGAGAGGGAACAAGGATTAGGTGAGAGAAGGGACAAGGACAGCTCAGCCCAGGCACAGCCAGCACTCTCCCCACCTCAGGGGGTGACAGTCCCCGACAGCACACCCCTCTCCACCAGATGTCCTTGCTGTTCCTCCAAAGTGGTGCAGAGCAGCAAGCTCCAAACACAAGTTTTGCCCAACCCCTGCATCATCCCGGCACCCAAAACCAGCTCCCATCCATGGGTGCTGCCACCACCTATCCAGCCAGGATGGAGACCTGCCACATGGAGGGATGATGCAGCATGGTGGAGAGCATCTAGACAGGGCTCCTCACCAGCACAGGGGTGCATGCACACCCATGGGTCCATCCCCACCACCTTTCCCAGGAGTTTTAGAAGGCAACATGGCAAAACGTCCCCATCCAACCAGTGCAAACCCCAGAGGAGGACCCAGAGAGGTTGCACCCACATCACCTCCCACCCTTGGGGACTCCCCTCCCTCCTGTGCCAGCAGCATCCCTATGACCCCAGCCCCTTCTTCTCACCTGGCTCGGAGAGACATGGTCCTGTCGCTGGGGCACATCCACCGGTCAGAGCTGCCACCCACCACCGCGTCGGTCATCACCGGCTGCCGCGGGGACCGGGGGACACGCGGAGCGGGTCTGTGGACACCGGTGCTCTGCCAACAAGTGCCAACAATCACTTCAAACAAACACCTGTGCCTTCAGATCGCAGTGATGCTGACGAAGGTAACCTGGTGCTTGCAGCCAGGCTGTAGGGAAAAAAAAAAAACCAAACAAACAAACCCAAAATCACTTTGGGCAGGGTTTTATTTCTGTCATCAAGAGGAGGGGGAGAGAAACAGGAACGTCACCTCAGTTGCTGTCTCAGTATCATGCACAAGACGCAGGAGCCTACAACCACCACCCTCCCAGGAGGGCAACACAGTCGCGCTCAGTGCGGATGTAATTAATGAAATGCCTGACCTCACATTAATTACGAGGCTTCAGAGCTGGGAGGGAAGAGGATGTTTCCGTTTCAGAGAAAAATCTACAAAGTAGGGAACTTTTCCCCCCCTTACCCCCAAATCCAGCACATCTCACTGTCCTCCCCCAAACCACATTCCCTCTGGAACAAAGTTTCTCCTTTTTAATTTACCGAAAATTTTGCAAAATGAAACCTGGAGAAGCAGTGGAGGGAGATGTGGCAACAAGACCTGAACACTATCTTGTGTCTACTCATCGCCAAAAGATTCATCAAGACAGGGACCTCTTCAAACCCTCCTCCTTTCAGCAAAGCTGACAGTTTTTATTTAAAAATAAATTGATGTAAAATTCAGAGCCTGAGTGATGATTTATTGCCACTTCCTGGGAGTGTTTTACCCCTCCACCCACCACCCCAACTCACTGCATTGGGATGGAGACTAGATGGCAAAGCCCAAGGTGGTGCCTAGCAGCATCGCCCACTGTGCAGGGATTGTCCCACCCATCCCATCATCTTTTCTGGGGGAAAACCAGTGCTTTTACACAGGGGAATGCCACAGGCAGAGCAGTGGCCCCCAGCCAAGGGCAGGGCAGGACCTGTCCTCCTGCAGAGCCCCTCACCCTTGTGTGGTCCATGGGGTGCTGGGGGATGCTGCAATCACGCTGCGAGTCACTGCCACACATGGACCCACCTCAGGATGGTCCCCAAGAGCAGAGGGTGCAGTTTGTGGGCGCATGAATGGCATCACCCGTGAGATACCACTTGCAAAGGGGAAAACTCAGGTAAAACCTCCCTTTACAGTCATCAAGGTAGAAATAAAGGAGACGAGGCAATCCATCCTCCAAGGGGTTGGCTTTTGCTGCAACACTACACAAGAGGCACAGAGGAGGAAACAAATCGCCCCTTCCTCAGGACCCCCACACACCGATGGGCAAGTTTTTGTGAGCTCAACTATTAACTATTTCCCCCATCCGTGCATTTCCATCCCACCCCCCCATCCATCTCCTCTGCGGAGCCAGCACGGGGTACCCACTGGGATGCCCCTGCAGCAGCAGCCTCCTGCCTGCATTGCTGGCAGCACCTGCATTTGAATTGCTTTCTCCTGCCTGCAGCAGAACTGAGGGGGGGGGAAAAACCCAACGAACCCACCATAAAACCTCAAATCCCTCTGCAGAGCCCAGCCTGCTGGGGCTGCATCCCTCTCATCCTCCCAAACCTGCTGCCCTGGGAAGGTGCTGCCCCAAACTCATCCCCAGTTGTAAGGAATTTCTCAGACACCCATGTCTCACCGGGTCCCAGCACCAAAAATAGTGTCCCAGAGCTGGCAGTAGGTCCCAGCAGGACCCAGCTCAGCCCAAACCCAGCAAATACACCTCTGCAGAGCACAAAGTGACTCCAGTTCTCAGCAAAACTCTAACAGGAGCACTGGGGAGGTTGTCCTCAGAAGAGGATAGAAAACAGGAGTTTTCAGAACTGCCCCACTGAAATCACAAACTCCGAGCTACGAAAAAGAAATTAATGAACAACATTTCCAGAACAGGGGGAAAATACAACTCCCATCCTCCACTTTCTGCTCTGCGATATTGCAGGGGTTTCTCCATCAGTCTCTGAAGAGTCAGCAGAGATCTGAGGATCACCTTTGCTTCACGGATAACTTCTAAAAATATAGATATATATTTTTTAAAAATAAAAAATAAAAAAAAGTGAAGCATGTGGGATAATTAGCGCTCCACTGGTTTCGTACAGCGACTATTGCTCTGCCAAACCAGAAGGCTCCAATTGACAAGGTCAGTTAAATAAGCAAATTGTTCATTTACATCCCCACTGCCACCCCCACAATCTGCACTGCAGCACCAAACTCCTGCCAGGGATTTAGGGTCCTGATGTGGCCAGGAATGGGGGTCAGGGGGGTGTCTCACAGGGCTGCACATAGATTTGATGGGGTACCCTGGAAAGGGTACCACCGTGCTGCAAACACCCATTTTTGGGGAGATGCAGGTGGATAAACGACTTACCCGAGGTCACAGGGAGTTGGAGCAGCCACCCCAGCCCCACAAAAAAAAAAAAAAAAGAGGGGAAAATCCCTGTTTTTCTCCTGGCAAAGAGGGCAGAGCAATCACCAGCACTTCAGGCAGTGAGGAGGAAAACTCCTTCCCCCAACTAGAACTTTCTGCTAATAATAGAGAGGCCGCGGGTGTTTCGCTTTGTTGCGGATGGAGAAGAGCCCCGGGACAGCTCCTGGAGGAATACACAAGCCTTTCCCTCTGCCTATAAATAATAGATTTTTAAGATCTACTTTGCATTACTTCCAGCAACTACTCTTGCTTGTCCTAATGCTCGGTTCTGCATTTTTAGCGTGCAGTAAAGAACAAAATAACAGCTTACGGTGGCTTTTTCCCCCCTCACCAAATCCTTGCTCACCAGCAGAAGGATGTGTCAACCCAAGTCGTGATCAATGGGACGCAGCAGCATTTAGTCAATGAAATGGAAACGTCCCATCCTAGGAGGATGCCAAGACCTTCCAGGGTTGAGTTCTCCCCAGAGAGTGCCAGGACCTGCTCCCCTAGGTCCTTCTCTTCCCCACGGAGCTCTGGCTGCTCGAGGTTCCCCAATTTCATGTGGAGGTCAAGAGGAGCGAGGTTGCAGCTCCCGCCGGTGTGAACACAGCGCATCCCGGGCAGAGCCAGGAATAGAAGCGAGGTCTTAATTTCTGGCCTTAAGGAAGAGCCACATGACTCTAATCACGCTGCTCCATTACTCCTGTATGACGGAGCCCATGAATTTGATCATGTCTTAATAAAAAGGGATTGAACGTCTCCCATGAATCACTCAGCCTCTCCCCAAGCTGCCGGCGCTGTCGTCCCGCTCGCAGACACCGCTCACTCTCAGCCAAGAGGTGCCAATTCACCGGCCCATCGCCAGCACCCGAAACCTGCCGGATGCAGCATCAGAGCCAAGCCCTGTCCCAGCAGGTCCCCCTCACCCTTCAGCAGCCCTGGGCTAGCAGGGTAAGGCAGCCAGAGCCCTACAGCATGAGCCCATCCTGCCCCACGGCCACCAGGATGGGACACTGGGCTGCTGGGGACATGGGCAGGACCCAAAGCCACCTGAGGGACCCACACTGCCACCACCAACCAGGCATCTGCAAAGAGAGACAGTTACAGGGCTGCCCTAACACGACAGTTTAGGCATCTGGAAATAAGACACTGGGGTAGAAAACAGAAAAATTGGTATTTTAAAGGCTCCCAGTGTGATAATCAGGTTTTTTACAGTGAGCTTAACGTTTCACACTTGGCGGTGCCTGCAGAGATCGTCTCCACCAGCAAAGACACTGACACAGGCAACCTATTTCTCCAGCCTTCTCAGCTCTGCAATGCAGCTTTCTTAAATATTGAATAAGTCTGCTGCTCTACACCACCTGCCAGTGCCAATGATGAGGTAATTTTTGCATTGACAAAGCCTAATGCGATTAATCTGGTTTGAAAGAGCAGGTTTTAGAGCCCGTCCATTCACTCGGCGAAACAACTCGTGCAGACAGAGCCCGGGCAGCGGCTTGTTATTCACAGCCAGTAGCCAGACCCCAAACAAACAACCCAAACCACTGCTCGGATGTGCCAAGCGCGAGATTATTTCTGCGTGTCATCACCAAACAAGGAGGTTTTGAACTCGAACGGATCCAAACATCATCCTCCGTCAGGCTGATGGGATTTTCGCACCAGCTCCAAGGCCAGCCTGGGCACGGGAGCCAATTCACATTCCCCAGCAGGATGGTGGAGCTGGGGAGGGAAAAATAGGGTACAAACACATGGTTGCCTGATGGGGCTCCCCAGCTCCACACCCAGGGAGAACGGGTAGATATTTTGGGGTGACAAGGACCCAGTAGGACCCCCCCAAGCCAAGAGGTGAGAAGAGCAAATGCAGAAGCCAGGATGCCTGGCGGTCCCGGGGATGGGAGCCGTGCCTCCCTGCCTCTCAGCAGGCACACGTGTCCCCAAACACCATTTTTAGCTGGAACTCTCTCCCAGCCAGCAGTGACATTCACCACAACCTCATGAATCCATCAGGGTTGGATCCTGCCCTCCCTTCCACAGCCCAGCACTGTGGCTGGTGCCTGGGGACTCCAGGTCCCAACCAGAGATGTGGCACAGACACTGGGCACCCCGAGTATCTCACAATACCCAGGCTCTTCCTTTGCCAGGAAAAGGTCTGCACAACACAGGATCACACCCCACAGCATCCCGTGGCACACGTGTGTGGCTATAGGGGACACAGAGAGCAGCCCAAGCTGACAGCAGGGTGCTCACTTGGGTACTACGGGATTTATATACAGGAGGGAGGGGGAAAAAGGTGTAAATAGCCCCAAAACAGCTGCTGAAGCAGCTGTGGAACGCTGCAAAATAGCCAGCAGAGCAGATGGAGGGCAGCTCAGCCCCGTGGGGTCCCACACACTGAAAATCCCTTGGATACCTATGCCCCCAGTGTCTCATCCCGGACGCAAACCGTTTTTAGAAAGTTTGGGCAAAACTGGGCGAGCTGCTTTATGGAAGGTGCTTCAGGAAACAGCCCACGTTCAAGACTTCCCTTTAAAAAAAAGAAAGGAGAGAGGCAGATCTCAGCTGGCAGAAACACGTGGAAGTGGCAAACAGAACCTGCTTGGCCTGGAGCCACCTGCAGATACCCAGACTGTTCTGGCATCAGGGCACAGGGCAGCAGGACAGTCACCCTGTGACTCCAGATGAAGCACCAAGTGACCCACCACCGTGCTGTGCTCCCAAGGGGACCCACACACTCCAAACCACCCCGCAACGCTGCAAGGTGGGATCAGACCCTGGAGCCCTCCAACTGCACTGCGGCAGCACCAGGACCAGGGGGGTCCTGGAAATTCATCTTTCGGGAAAGACTCAGAACTGGTAAATCCCAAACCCAGGTCATTTCATCCTTTGTCCCCCGACAGACCCTTACAGGGAACTGAGGCCCCCCAGCATCCCCAGGGAGCTTGGCACCAGTTGGTTAATCAAGGCTAAACGTGGTCCTGATGGTAACACCATGGTCCACAGGTGACAGCAATCCCTAGATTAGAGGCACACAAGAAATGCAAAGCAATGAAAGTCCTGTCCCATCCTCAGGTGCCCAGATCCCATGGGTGCCTCCATGACCCCAGCCAGCAGTACCCATCCACCCAGCCCCAAGGCACGCCAGGACCATCATGATCCAGCACGCTGCTCAATGGCCCAGGACACTCACCAAGCAGGAGCCCACAGGGCTGCTCCTGCCTCCACTGCCCTCCATATAAATCCATGTCATGGCCCATCCTGGAGCAACAGGGCAAGGAGCTCTCCCAAACACCCATGGCTTTGGTTTGGTCGATGCCTCTGCTCCCTTTAAATTCATGTAACGTGCTGAGAGATGCCTTTTTTCGCCCTCCTCCTTCTTAATTCCCAGCTCCCTGCCAACCTCCAGACAAAGATCCATCCCAAGGCAGCCAAGAAGCAGCACACAGTCAATTTTACTTAAGCAGCGCCTTGACATTTCCTCCAGCAGCTCCTTCCCAAACCAAACACCGTTATGATGCTGTCAGGAAGATTTACTCCCGTTGATTAATTGCAGGAAAGATAACGGCAAAAAAAATACTAATAATAATAATAAAAAACAAATTACTTCAGGGTTTGTGCAGCTTACCTGTGGCTGCTGGAGGTGGGGGTCTCTGGCCAGGAGATGCCCCAGCACAGCCCAAGCCTACGTGGTGCTGTTAAATGCAGCGGCAGCGTTGCCATCGCTCTTCCCACCGCGGCAGAGCTGCTCCAAAGGCTGCTTAGCAACAGATCGCTGCACTGCTCCACACGCCGCCCTCCATTCGGGCACTGCTGAGGACAGGGCACATGCCCAGAGCCACCGGGATGCACCGGCCCCATCAGGGATGCTGGCAGGAGGACGGCGCAGGGAGCCCCGTGCCACAACCGTAGCAGCAGTTGAAGGAAGTTTAGCAATGGGAAAAGGCTGGGAAGCACCGGCCAGCCTGGCCATGCAAAGAATCGTCAGAGGCACCAGGTCCTGCTCGCTGCCAGGGGTGGTTTCCCAAAGGCAGTGGCAGTCCCTGCAAGATGCCCCAGCAGTGGGTGAGGACCACAGGATGCCCCATCCGCGGACCATGTCCCTGGGCTAAGGATGCTCAAGGCTGCAAACCTCAGGGGACAGCAGGGATACCCAGCCAGGGTCAGAGGAGCCACGTGAAGCCAGGCACCCCATGACAGGTCCCCCAGCACCAAAGCTCAACCCTCCCCAAGAGCCACAGGGAAACAGGCCACCAGCAGAGAAAAGCACTCAGCTGCCCAGCTCAGTGTCTGCACCACCCTGGGAGCTACTGGGCTCCCAACTTCCCCAGTCATCAAATGCAGCTCCTTTCTCTCCCCACACACCTTCGTTAGGCAACTGGTTTCGTGCAGACAGACCTGGCCCCATCAGTGATGCACTGGGCCCAAACTGGGTCCATACCCACCTCCCAGGGCTGGAGGAGAGCGATGCTGCTCAGCCCCACGCCAGCACTGGCAGGGATGGAGTTGGGGCATCTTCCAGCACACGAAGTTTATAAACCATCATAGTCATCAGCCACTTCCCAGTCTCCAACTTTAAGGAGGATGGGGGAGTTAATCAGGCTGGTCCTGGGGCACTGCCTCGGCAGCAGAGCTCTGCTCCCTGCCCAGCCCCTTGAGTGCTCAGCTGGGACCACCTGGAGCGATTCGTTACCTATTATCACTAATTGGCAATGACTGCAGTGACATCATCACCTGTCTGCAGGCAGGAGGAAGGCACCGAGCTGGGGCCACCACCAGCACTGGTGAGACAGGTAGAAGGTCTCTACTGCCAGCACAGCCCCTGGGACCTGCAGTGGGCACTGAGGACCATCCCATTTTCAGGTCCCAGAGAAAATCCCTTAAAACTTAAGCACAAAAATAGACTCTGGAGCTGAGTGTCCCCTCACCATTCCTCAGCAGTTTTTCTCCCCTTGCCCATTCTGACACCAGGCAATGTTTAACACCAGGACACACGTACCCACATGGCCACGGAGGTGCAGCAGAGTCCTGCAACGGGCTCCTGGGTTTCACCTTGGCTGCAAAAGGTCTTTCCACAAATAAAACATGCTTTTTCCATGTTCAACACGCTTCTCGGTTCTCCTTGGGAGCCAGGGCAGTGCAAAGGAAAGACTGCCAAGGAGGAGAAAGCAGAACAAGCAAGCTGGAGGCAATGCCAAGCAGGGGACAGTATTTGCACCTGGGTGGGTTGTAAATAACAGGGTTTGTGAGTGTGATGCAGGGGGGCTTCGCTGGAAGCACATCCCACAGACCACACAGGCAGGTGATGACAATCAGCTCCCACTGCATCCCCTGGGTATGGCACGGCTTCCTGGATGCTGTGGACAAGTATCCCCCACCCAGCAAAGTGCCCACAGGATGCCACAGCAACCCCAGTTTGGCATGTGGGGCTCAGACCCACAGCCCCACGTACCCCAGGCTGATCCCCACGGAAGGGCTGAACGCAGATCTCCTGAGTCAGCCCCTACAGCAAAAGTGAGCAGCTCACTAAATCCCTACCAGATGAAGGATGCATCACCAAATAAAGCCCAGTATCACAACATTAACAATATTTATTTTCAGGCTAAGCTGCAGCCTGGGCTTTTGATACCAGTAATTAAAGCAAATGGTTCATCTGTTATCATCTTTGCATCCCTGGAGCCAACTGTCCGTGTTTTGAAGCCCTGTATTATCTTTTTTTTTTTCTTTTTTTTATTGCAGCCTCCCGGGAAGGGAAGGATCAGGCTGATCCATACACACTTTTTCGATCTCAGGAGAAGCAGCATGGACTGAGCCCAGAGCAGAGCCACGATCAGGGCAGCCACCCTGCTCAGAGCTTTTTAGCAGCGAAGCAAAGAAGTGTTAATGGCTCAAAGACAAATTGCTGCTCTAGTTTATACCCGAGATGAGAATTAATAGAAAGACATCAGCAAGAAAGATAATGAGGTCCCCTCTCTGAAACAACCTGTCCCTGAGAACGGCAGCATTAGCAGCCTCAGCCGCCTCAGCCTGTTTCCCGACGTGGGTTGTTTTACCTCCAGGAGGCTTTTTAAGGCTGTTTGCAATACTTTTGTCTGTCCTAGGAAAGCAGGAAAGGCTAAAGCCCTTGAGCCAGTCCCAAGCTGGGCAGGGATGTCCTTCCAGAGCCCCAACGGGGTGCAGAAAACCCGAAGCCCCTTCGCAGCACCCTCTCCCTCCGGGGACAGGGCGGTCTCCGCATCCCACCGCTGCCAGATGCCCAGGGCAGGTCTCCCTGTTGGCACTCCGGGGACAGGGACAAGGGACAATTTCAGGGGCTTAACGCCCCCACCAACCACCCAACACGCTCAAAAGTTGCCCGCACTCAACAAAGTCCAAAAGCAACGAGCAGAGCAACCCCTCCACCCGGAAGCACGCACCGAAGGGGCGATGCCAGCTCCGCGAACAACCCGGGCACCAGCTCCGGCCGCTGCCACCGGCTTCCCACGGGAGAGGTGGCCGTGGGGAGGTCACCCTCCTCCCGCACAGCTCCGGGACGCCGCAACTTTCCCCCGACTGGCTGCTTCTTGCTAGCAGGGGATTTGCCTTTGGCCGAGCATCCCTGCATCCCTACCCCTCCAAAGAGGGGACCACCATGCCTTTGGCAAGGGGGAGAGGAACAGCAAGACCCCCACCGGGGTGCCGCTCTCCCCACTCCCACGCAAGGTTCCAGCATCGTGGGGGTCTCCGATCCCCACCCCCTCATCCCCTTCCCTCCTTACCCGGGCCGGGGTCCCGCCGCCCGGGAGCCGCCGCCCTCTCCCCCCCGCACAGGGCTGGGCT
>VXBW01001456.1:697808-713858 GCA_013400375.1 Thinocorus orbignyianus
TCCCATCCCATTTCCATCCTCATCCTCATCTCCTTATTCCTGCTCCATCTCTCTTCCAATCCCATCCGTTCTTCTCCCCATCCCTCTCCCATTCTTCCTTCTTCCCAGCCCTCTCTCATCCTCACCTCCCATCCCAATCCTTATCTCCCATCCCCACCTCCTTATTCCCTCTCCATCTCTCTTCCATCCCATCCCTCTCTCTCCTCATCCCTCACTCTCTCCATCCCTCTCCTATTCTTCCTCCTTCCCAGCCCTTTCATCTTCACCTCCCATCCCAATCCTTATCTCCCATCCCCTCTCCCATCCTCGCCTCCTTATCCCCTCTCCACTTCTCTTCCATCCCATCCGTCCCCATACGTGCAGGACCCAGCAGATTTTTGCACACACACACATCACCTGGGAGACACTGGGCTTTGGGCATCTCCCCCAGCCCTGTCCACAGCTCCCCAGCATCTCCCCACCTGCAGGTGGAGGCCCAAAGTGGGGCAGGAGTTTCCCCCGTGCCCCTCCTGCAGCATCAGCCAAAGGCTGTGGGAGCTGCCTGCCCGCCTGGGCACCCCATCACTGGGGTTTCAGCCCTTGCTCTTAGGTTTAAGCAGCACAGGGGATCCCACAGCCTGCTGGCCCTTGCCCAAATTAGCCCTGAAGACCAACTGGAGCTGCGTGCACAAGCAGAGAACATTCCACCTCTGGCCAAGTTCTACAGTGGCTTAAGCACTGCTCAGATCTTTAGGAGAGCACAGATCCTGCCTGCAGGCACCGTTACTGCAGGGAACGGGGAAAGCAAGTGATTTAGAGCACAGAGGAAACCTTGTTCCCAAGCTGAGGCACCCAAACCTTCATGGGCAGCAGCCTGAACCCACCCCAGGCACCACCTCACACCTCCCAGCTGCAGGGCTTTGATTTCCTTCCCCCTGCAACAGGGACAACGCAGAAGGTGGGGGACCCAGCTGAAAGCTGGGAAGGAGCTAGAGGCAGGTTGGGATGCAGCCCAGCTCACCATCATGCTGTTGTGCCAAGTTCATCCTCCTCCAACAGCCTCATTTTATCTGCTCCCAATATTCCAGCAGGGAGCCATAACACCTTCAAGCTTTCATGACTTTTCAGAAGATCTCCCGCCAGTCGTTCCTGCATCATCTCTTGCCAGGTGAAGCGAGATGGACAGATCATCTACCAGCAGGAGGGGATGGAAATTAGAAGTGACCTGACACCTCGTCATGAGAAGCCGAGGAGGGAAATTTAATAAAAAAGCTTGATAAAAAGATGCTGTGAGATGAAGCTGAGCTGGTGGGTTGTGACTCTGGGTTGTCTCTGCGAGCAGGAGGAGACCAACAGGCTTTAAGCAATGCTCAGCCATTGCCAAGAGAGTGAGGCCGGAGCCAAGAGGGAAGGAAAGTTTCTCATCTCTATATTTATTTCACCATTTCTATAGAAGAGATTTTTAACCAGCTGCTAGTAAGCCTTTCATGAAAATCCTACTTTTTTTTTTGATTTAAAAAGAAATCCCTGAAGAGACAGAAATCCTTGAAGGATTGAGCAAGTTCCTGCCTTCAGCAAGGAAAGTATTGCACCACTTGAGGTTGAATCTTGATTGGCGTTCACCTAGAAGCTTGATGGACATCTTCTTCTCTTCCAGGCTCAACTATGTATTTCTATTTAGTAAAAGAATGCCTCGCTTATGCAAAGTAGTCGGAGAGACAAGCACAGTACTTTCAAGCTGATATGTCTTGACACCTTCCTTGGAGATTCACAAAAAGCAGCAGCATGTGCTGGAATTTGAAAATCAGATCTAAAGCCTGCTTTCCAGAAAGGAAAAAAGCAACACCTGCAATTCTCTGTTCTGAATACCTGACATTTTCACTCCCCCTTTTTAGCCCGTCTTCTAAAAATAAAAGAGCCGGTTTGATTTTTGTTGGATTAGAAACACATTTTGGCAGTCTGGCATCTCCCGCAGCAGATCAAAGCATGGGAGGCTGGTTTATTTATTTATTTCCTCCCAGGTTTATTTTTATGGCTGCAAGCCCTTCTCATTCTCAAGGATTTGTCATATTTCCCCTTGTGATCCGATGCAGCATGCAGCAAAATGCTCCATTCAACCCCAGAGCCTTGGATGGAGCCCGTCTGCGGCGTTTGGCCACAGCATCATGTACTGGAGCTCCTGCCCCCACGCTTGGGTTCAAGTGCAGAGGCAAAATTCCCAGAGGTTGTTAGAGCATCACAGCATTTCCCTGCTCCAGGTCACAGAAGCTCAGGCTGGATGCACCCAGAGCACATCGAGCAAGCCCCCATCCTGCCGTACCTACCGTCTTGGGTCTATTTCCATCCGCAACCCCACTGATTTCAACGGGAATAATTCAGGAATAAAACCAAGTTCACGGCTACAGACAGCCCCAGGTGTCATATCATGACCAGAAGCAGACAGGGAGGTCGTGGGGCTGGGTTCTGCTTCATCTCCAGCTGCGTCCTCCCCAGTGCTGGGGATGGAGCCAGGGACAGAGCTGGGGATGGAGTGCTTTTTCCCAGGGCAGCCTGGCCACACAAACACCAAAAACACGGCAGCACAGACATTTTAAAGCATCAAAAGTATGGCACATGCCATACTCAGCTATTGCCACCCTTGCTCAGGTGCTCCAGGAGAAAACCTCTCCCCGTATCTTACAGCCCAATTACTTGCACCTAATTGAAGTGCTGGCCAGGAGGCAGAGAGCAGTGAGCCAGAGCCAGGCTGCGGTTATCCCTCCAGTGTCTGCAGTCAGGCACTCCCCTGGAAAAAGGAATATGAGCTTCATAAAACATTTTTTTTTCTTCAATGTTTTGAATTAGGATTAAAAACATTCCAGAGGAAATCTGTAAACTCTCAGAGCTCGAGCACAGGAAAGCTCAGGGCTGAATAACAGCTGCTATCGCTGATCCCGATACCGGGAAAAATAAACCAGGAGCACCTCAAGTTCCCCCTCCTCGCAGCCACAGCTCCAAGCATGGTTGCACAAGTTAAATTAAAATGATTGATGGCAGCTTGGGCACCCAAGAGAGCATTTTCCACTTCTGTAAATCACTAAAAGCCAAGCTGCTCTCCCTCCTCCAAGCCCGCCTGGCCACAGATCCCGACGGATGCCCCCAGGAGCTCCCTGGGATGTGATAGCAAGAAACACGCGCCACCCACATCATAATTCACTGCTGACCGCCTTGGCACGTGCTCAACCCAAATGCTTTGGTACTGACTTAAAGATTTGACACGCAAGAAAGATGGGAAAGGATCCACCTCCCGACACCCAAAATCCTTAAGCAGCTGCCCAGTGCTGGTTGGAGGAAGAAACGGAGGAGAAAAGAGGGAGAAGAGGATGGAGAAGGGTACGACGGGCACCAACCTGAACTCTATGAGAAGGACGGAACCTGGCAGCTGAAACTGGGGACGTTGCTGCCAGCACTTTAGGGACTAAAGAGTTTGTACCTACTTTTTCAAGAAGACAAAGTGCCAAGCCAAGATCTAGGCCAGAACAGGCAAAAATCATCCCTTGGACTCTCCCTCGGGACCTGCGAGGGACACAGCTGAATCCACACTGTTTAATTAACACCTTGTTCCCCTCCAGTCCAAGATCTTGCCAGCTCAGAAAATAATGAACAAGCCACAAGTAGAGGAGACAGCCTCGATTAAAGTTCCAGAACTAAAATGAAAGAGATATTTAAAAGCAAAGGGTAAGAAAGCAAGTTTTCTCCCCTGTCACAGGGACACCTGGCTGCTCCAAGATCTGGTGGTGTGATTTTCTCTTCTGCAGAACCAGTGGCTGGAGAAACAGAGGAGGAAAAGCATCTTGTGAAGATTCTGGGACATTTTTAACCATCCTCTGCGTCTCTCCTCAGTGTCTCAGCCCTCACCAGCTCCATCCTGGCACCCTTCCTGCCAGAGATGCAGGAAAGCATCTGCAGTGAGGAGACCTCAGCATCCCACACATCACAGGTGCTGGCAAATCCCAGGAGAAAATTCCCCTTCCCAACCCATTTACTGTCTCAACCCAGAGCCACCAAGTCCCAAGAAACCCCACGAGGACCCCAAATCCCTCTCCAGCACCCTCATCCCCCCTTTCCACAGCCCCTGCAGTGGCACAGGCAGGACCCGAAACCCCCAGCTCAATCGTAGGGCTCAACCCATGGTCCCAGCACAGCCTCAAGCTCAGCTGGCCCAGCTCAATCATGTAGGCAGCTCATTACACACTGTTAATAAGATATGTGCTAGTTTTACATTCATTTTTCATTTCTGATAACATTCTGTCCTATATAACTGCACTATTATCCTTGGCGAGGTGAGGGGAAGAATATATTTCCTAAAAGACTGCCTGCATTAATTTTTCAGTAAGTGCCATAAAAGATTTAATCTCCAGCTCCTCTTTTGTTAATGGGATTAGTATAACTTATTTACTGATTTAATTAATTAGCACGTCTTCCTCTCAGCTGAGTACAGCGTTTCAGAAACTTACCGGTTTTGGCTGAGAATAACTGGGCTTCATTTCATTTTAGAAACTGTGCAGAGCACGTGTCTGTAAGCTTTAAATTATTTGAATTATTTCTGATGGGGCACATTAAAAAGAGGAGAGGAAGGAGTTTTATCTCCCTGTCAGTCTCTGAACACGGAGCATTGGCTGTACAACAATGTTTGCCAGTATATATTCAATAACAACAGTTGTCTCTGCTGGTGACACCCTTCAGAGCCAGGACAGACCCACTCCATCCTGCTGTGAGTCGGGGGGACCTGCCTGCATCCCACCCACTGCATCCCAGCACTCCCAGCTATACCACATCCTCACCAAACCAGGGGTTTTACTGATTTATCCATCTCCCATCCCCTCTGTAGCCCAGGGCAATGGTGCCTGGAGCCACAGGGTGCCCACAGAGGGGTCCCAAGCCACAGCCCTGGGGCTGGGGGGCTGGCACCCCCCGATGCTTCTTTCCATGGCTTTATATAGGTCACCCTGTGCTCGGCGGCACGGCAGCCACGCTTGCAGCGGGGGAGGTTGGACTTCACACTCTTGCTCTCCGAGCTGCTTTTCTAGGTCACCAACCCACAGCAGTGCATTAAAATAGAGTCTCTCCACTTCCCATTTCCCACGGCCGTAGGCTGGGATGCCTGGGCTGTGGCAGCCGCCAGCCGAAGGGGAAGAGGTGCGAGAAGGTGGCTGTAAACCCAGGGTCTGTGGCACCCCCCGTGCTCGCTCCTCTGGGCACCCGCAGCAATGCACGGGGTGGGTTGGAGCTGGCAACGCTGCATCTCCAAAATCAGCATCTCTGAGGGCATTGGGGTGGGTGCAGAAAGATGGGCACCCTGCCAAGGTGGGTTGGGGAGCCTGAACGGGGACCCAGTGCCCAGCCCTGCTCCTGGAGGTGATGCTGTCCCCAACCCCAGCTTCCAGTGTCACTGGGTCTCACCTCCATGCCCGAGGAAAACCACCCCATGCCAGAATTTATATAAAGACATCACGGACACCAGCCCCCAGCTCAGCTCGGGACCTGCAGCCTCCAGCAGCCGTTTCTGTTCGATCTGCAATAATTAACTCACAGCAAATAGCTATGTCCAGGCAGGCGGCCACATTCCCAGCCAGGCACCGAAACCTGGAAGCCCTCTCCTGCAGAGGGGTGGGCTGCTCTGCTTTCAAGCAGAGAAGCACGACCCCACTCTTATCTCACACCCCAGCAGCTTCCAAATGGAAATTTTACACCGGGAGAGAAAAGCCCAGCCCGGCAGCCTGCAGGTGTCTGCTCCTTCCCCAGCCCGACTCCAAGAATATCTTCCCATTCTGCCAAAATTGCAGGCAGAGTTCAGCTGGCAGCTCCCCCACCCTTCCCCAGCCAGGGGATCACACTCAGATCCACAGTAGGGAAGCAGAAAAGCTGCTCAGGTGGCAGCGATGGCAGCACCAGGTCACCAGGGCACTTCTCACAGAGACACCGGAGACACCGTGGCCGCCCCTGACCCGGACCCACAGCATAAACAATCACTTGGTCATTCCAAGTGGTGATCACCATGATCGCTGGTTGTTTCTCCTTCAAGGACTCCCCGGCAGGGCACCCTCTTGGGATCATTTGTTATTATTTCTCTTCCCTTTGGTGTTCTAGACTCTCTGTGTCCTGCACCCAGGGTGTGCTGCTCAGCCCCTTGTTTCAAGATGTCTATCCTGGCAGAAGGTTCCCTCTTTCAATAGAGAAAAATCAATATTTAAAACCCTCAAGGAGCCTCACAGAGGCATCCCTGTGGTGCTCCAGGACACAGCATTGTCCCCTGCCCTGCTGGACACAGTCCCTTCTCAGCACTGGCACCAGGGATGTGGTTTTGGAGGGCTGTAGGACAGGAGGTTTTGTGGGGATGCATCTTTGTGTCCAACACGCTCCCTTTTCCATGTGTACCTACAGCAAAAGACAGGTCTAAGCAACCCCCAAAATCTCTATTCTTCACACGGCAACCAAGAGGTTAAACCAGCACGTGCTACATGCTCACACGGGGACCAGGCAAGAGGGGACCTTTTGCAGCAAGTGCAGCTTGTTTAACAAGCTCAGAAATCAATACTGTCGTCAAGTCCTATCCAAACGACAGCCTGAGCGAGACACGGCTGCAAAGGGATTTGGCTGCCGAGTCTTCCCAGCACCAAGCCATTTGCTGGGACCAATCCCAGGGGCAAATCCCAGCCTGGAAGGGCAACCCCGTGGAGGGACGGAGGGCCTGGGGGCTGTGACCGGGGTCCCCAGGCAGCACCAGCTCAGCATCCCCTCGCACCCACAGGACACGCTCAGCCCAAAGCCACCAGCAACCACCTCGTAGGAAGGGCTGGTTTCCAGCTTGTTTTATTTCCCAGCAAAGCCTGCGGGGTATCGATTGCTGCTCAGGCTGCTACCTTGAGGGTAATGATTTGCTTTGAAAAAATTAAAGCAGCAGCAGCTGAGTTTCTCACACGACACAGAGACAGGGCTGCGAGCAGGAAGGTTGCTCAGCAAGTAGTGCAAGGGTTTGACTTGGAGAGCCAAAAATCGGCTGGTTGGAGCTCCCAGGGCACACGGGTGGTGTATTTACAGCTACCCTTGCTTACCAGCGTGCCCTGCTGTGGGAAGAAACCCAGCAGACATCCCTCATCCCTCGCACAAGCCTGGCAGCAAACTGCGCTAAGAGCAGCCTGCTGAGATGTTCCACCTGCCCAGCAAGGACAGGACAGGACAAGCAGCTCCTTGCAGCCGGCCACGGAGCAAGCTGGAGCCTCTGCAATTCTCCCAGCACCTGGGAAGGGTTAAACCTGGAGCATCGCTGCATGAATAATCTCGCCAACACCTGCATCTCATCGTGCAGGGAAGGGAGAGGAGAGTTTTTGAGATAAGCCAAGAACTAGTTGTTTTGATCTTTAGTGCCGTGGAGTCTTATTGCTGCTGCTTAAAGGGGCAAAAAACAACCTCTGAATGCTTTGATATTCTTAAATACAAACTTACTCGGAGAAAACAGCAGGTTCAGAAAAGCTCCCTAGTAGTTAACTCAAAGTCACACTCGATGCTGTTAACCTGGATTGAGGATCCCAGTGAAAAACCCTGGGTTCAACCTGAGCATCCTTCCAGGAGGGTACCTGTGTGATACCTCTTCCAGGAGAAGTGTGCAGAAGGTCAGAGAAAGTCACCCAGACCAGACCAATAAATGCAAGCTACTCATTGCTGGGCAAACTGCAGATCTATAGCTCCCAGGTTTGCTACTGAAGATAAAATGCTGGTACTGGACTCATGACCCAGGAAAGGGGCACAGCATGGAAGACACACACTAAAATGTATTGCTGGGTGTTCTCCGGACAGACAGACACACAGGGCCAACAGCAAGTGATTTGTTTCTGTGTCACTGCTGAAGAACCACCTTGCAGGAGGTTATTTCCAGGCTTTGCCTTGACCCTGGGCAGCGACATGGCAAACAGACTTTCCCAGCTCCCTGTCAGCAGGGATGATGGCAGGCAAGAGGTTTAAGGCTGGACACAGCCAGCTCAAGCTTGATGCTTGGCTTGACAGATCTCATTTGATCCCACTCCACAAAGGATGCTCCGGTATGAAGCCACCAGTGTCAGGATGTCCATCAGCTGCAGAGTCATGGGCTGCACCTTCCATCCTGCTCCACCATGTGCTCCAACAGAATCATAAACACACCTGCAAACCCTGACCTGAACTTCCCTGCAAAACCCGACTGCAGTATGCAGTTCTTTCCCAGAGGATCAGAGCTGGGTGTTTCGGTCAGTCTGATCTTTGCCTCAGCAGGTACAACCAAGGTCAGAGAGGGGTGCTCCCCTCCAACTGTTGAACTGGGACATTATAATAGACACATTTTTTTTTGGACCAAGAGATAACTGAGGAAGAGCAAATGACTTGGCAATAACTACAGCTCCCACCCGGCCATGAGTATTTGGCTGGAGCAGCAGAAGGTCCACCAAGCAGCACCAGGAGAAGCCACCCCATTACTGCCAGCACCACACTGGCTGGTGGAATAGCAGGGACAGCCCAGAGCCCTGCAGTTGTAAATCTCCCCTCATCCATGGAAGCCAGCAAGATTCACAAGCTGGTTATTCCAGGTGAGAAGCCAGTCCCATCTCTCTGAATCCCTGTTCAGAAAGTGGCAGATATGGCAGGAAGGAAGAAATTCAGCCATGAGGAGCAGCTGTTGGGTTTAGCACACAGAACTTCCAGCGAGAACCTTGGAACCAACAGCACCGAAGACTGGCACCCATGAAAGGATGGCATGGATTGGCCCTGGTGCAAGAAACACCAGCTACCTCCATCCTGATTATTTTCTCCTTACAGAAAGTCAGCACTGAGCACAGCAAGATGCCATCCAGGCTTGTAGAGAGCAGGATGGAGAAGTCATCTCTGCTAGTCGGGAGCACTGGCACCGTTGAGAGCTCAGGAAGCAACAGTTAGGACCAGCCCCTCACTAAATTAGCAGAGACAAATGTGCAGGTTGCACCATGCTCCATCATCTGTCCCACCCTTCTTGCAAAGCCCACCCAAAATATGGCCCGTCTACACTTGCAGCCACAGCTCCCTGCAGTGCCAGCCAGCAGCTGCCTCTGGCATTCCAAACACTTTCACAGCTACTAACCTCAGAAACATTTATTAAAAATACATTTTTTTCTTCCAGAAACAGGTCAAAGTGACCCGAGTTCCAAGGTTGTCCAGGTGCACCTGCATCCCCTTGGATGGACTCTGCTGTTAATTATTCCCTGAGTTCCTCATCCCCTCAGCTGCATCCCTGTGCCCTGCAGCCCCATCCTTTCCTCTGCTGGTGCCCACAGCTGGTCTGAAGGCATTTGTAGAAGGATGAGTGGTCACAGTTGGACATGTCCACCTCTTGCCTGCCATCACCCGAGCAAGAGCTGAGCAGCCTCTTCCCCCTCTTAGGAAGCAGAGGGGGTTGTGTGTCCTCCTTAATTTGTCTTCAGCCAAAAGCAGTGGCTGTAAATCTGTGGCTGTGGCATCCCAATGACATCTCAGGGACACCTCAGCCACAGATCCGACACGTGGTGGATGGTGCATCCTGATGGGTGGCCTAAATCTCTCTCCACATCCCCTTCTCTGGCTCCGGCACAACCCCGGCTGCAGGCGGGAGGTGACCCAGTTGGGGAAACACACATCCCCCAGACCCTCAGGGTTTTGGCAAAAGCATCCCCAGTGCCAGGTCCTGTGCCTGTGTCTGGCTGCCCCAGAGGTCTGAGTCAGGGTAGGGAGGGGACTGTCACCGCATGGCAGTGTCACGTGCCACCACGCCACCAGCTCCACCACAGCACCATGTCTGCACCCAGCCAGCACCCCTCAGGCAGAAACCACACACACACACAAAACCAGCCTGTCCCAGAGCTGTCTCCTCTTCAGACAGCAGGAAAAAAGACCTTAAAATAATCCAGGAGGAGCTTCTCCTCCTGGGACACCCCCCTCCACAGCTGGAATCCACAGGACGTTTGTGCCCACAGATGCACCTCCAGAACCTGACCTGAATTTCCACACAAAAACTGACGGTGATTTGCAGTTCAGAGGATCAGATCTGGGTGTTTTGGTGAATACAACCTTTGCTTTGGCAGCATCATTTTTCCTTGTCCCCTCCTGTGAGCCAGCTGAGTGGGACCACGTGCCCTCACAGTGGCCTGAACCACTTCCCATCACCGTGTCCCACCACCCTGGGGTGGCACCAGGGACAGGCAGGACCAAGCAGCGTGGCTGTACTCGGTGACTGCTGCCAGCACCGACAGATCAATAACTTTTATCTGCACCATTATGTGCCTTTGCAGTGAAATAAATGAGACATGCAGGACACCGACCAGCAGGCATCAATTCTTGAGCCATGGGACAAAACACCTCCTTATCTATCCCAACAGGTCAAGGCACGAATCCAGAAGATGACACATGCCCAGAGCTGGAAGTCAACCCTGGTCCTGCACAGTCCTCTGCTTTTTTTTCTGAATTTCTTCATATCCTTTGGTTTCTCTGACTTCTGGACCCATGGATGCAATAGGTCAAGGAGTTTTCCCCACAGGGCAGATGGAGAAATCCCATCCTGCTGCCGGCTGGGGGAAGGTCCTCACCAGCCCATTCTCAGACATTGACTCAAGCATGAGAAACCCATGGGGTCTCCCAAGCTGTTGGAGATGGATGGGAGACACCAGGCAGGTCCCCACTCGAACCCGACAGTAGCTGCCCAAGAAGTGTAAAACCTGCCTGCCAGGGAGAAAATTGGAGGGAAGAAAAAGAAAAAAGAATAAAATAAAAAAAAATTAAAAAAAAAAAGAAAAGAAAAGGGAAAAAAAAAAGAAGGAAAAAAGAAGAGAGCACATGATCATGGGCAAAGAACTGCTGCAGCAGCAGTAGCAATCCTGTGTTTCGGGTTTTACCTGGCAGTAAGCAGGGAGCTTTGCAGAGACAAGTGATACTTCATGATGCATAGCATTAATTAAACACAAAGTCCGTTTCCCGTTTCCACAGAAGGGGAAGGAAAGTCAGGGGCTGGAGCTGACAATGAGTGCCCATCTGCAACAAGCTGCAAGGTGAGAGAGAGCTCACCTTCTTCTTCTTTATTCTTGGAAAGAGCTGCATGATTTCAGCCTCAGTATTTTTGGCAAAAAAAAAAAAACCAAACCCAGTGACAAACAGCCGAAAAATATCTGATGATAGGAAACGCCAGGCAGCTCAAGGAACAAGCAGCACAACCAGAGCCTGACCACAGGAGAAAATTGGGCTCTGCGTGTGTTTCAAGGGCTGCAGGAGTTGGGCAGAAGCGGTGGCAATGGCTGAGCAGGATGCCCACGGCCTGGCGGGCAGTGGGGATGCTCCAACCAGGACAGGAGCCACCAAACCTGCAACCACAAACAGATTTTTTACACATTTTTCCACCCATCCACTTTCCCAAAGGTGGCTTTCTCTAAGCTTACAGCACTGTAGTTCCCTGAGGAATACCCAAAACCCCATTCCCAGGACCTGTGGGTAGCTTGAAAACAGCTTTTCTTTCTCTTCTCCCAACATCTGATCCCAGGAGGGAAGCCTGGGGCCAGGCCAGCCCCTCCCCAGCCTCCCAAGAAGTCTGGCTGCTGTAGCCTCTTCTTTTCTAGGGCTGTAAATCCTGACACAGAGGGGTTTGGTTGGGTTTTTTTTCCTACTTTTTACTGTTTGGCAGCCGTTCAGGTCGTATTTGTGTTTTGGCTGCCAGCAATGCAGCACTTACAAACCTGCCCTGGATTTATCTGCTGCAGAGTTGGCCACTAAATTAACAGATACAAAAGTTGGGGACGTTTTGGGAACGGCAATTTTATAACAGCGGAGGTGCAGGCCAGCCCTCTCCCGCCCACACTCCTGTCCTGATTCATTCCCCCTTACAGAGTCGGTCGCCTTCAGTTTTTCCCCAAAACAGATTTAAATACACGTTTTGCTTTTCTTTCCTCCCTCCCAGACAGGTTTGCCCCATGCAGAGCCCACACAGCAGCTCCAGGAACACTTCCCTGCAGGTTGGGATCTCCCCCAGCCCTCCTCATCTTGGGGTTCCCTGGGAGCACATGGCACCACAGACCTTGCCCCCTACAGGCCATCTCTCTGGGGTCTTGAATAGATTCTCTGGTGCCTAATAAATATCAAGCACCTCCTCCAACATCTCTCCAGCAGATGCGTTTTACCTCTGCCTTGGTGATTAAACAGAATCACAGAATCTTCACGGTTGGAAGGGACCTCTGAGGTCATCAAGTACACACACCAGAGAAAAAAAAAAAAAAAAAAAAAAAAAAACAGAAAAAAACCCACACAAAAATACCCTCAAAAAACCCCAACCCCACAAAATAAATCACCCAACCCAACAATCTCAGGCACTAGAATATTCTCTGAAGTGCCACAACTACACGTTTCTTAAATAACTCCAGAGTTGGTGACTCCACCACCTCCCTGGGCAGGCTGTTCCAGCGCCTGACCACCCCCTCAGTGAAGTAATTCCTCCGAATGCCTAACCTAAACCTCCTCTGCTGCAACCTCAGACCATTTCCTCTGGTTCACTTGGGAGAAGAGGCCAACACCCACCTCTTGGAGGACTGTAATTACTTTCAAACCCTTTAACTAGTGGCCCAACAGTTCCTGTCATGCTGGAGGATGGGGGCAAGGCAGCAGTGCATGAGCCTGCATTTTTGGGGAAATCTGGCTCAGAAAAGATGCTCCAGAAGTGCCCGAAGCTGACACCCAAGAGGATTAAATATCCTGTAGTGATGCCATACCAGGGCTGCAGACACTGATGGTTGTTAACCACAGGGAATCCCAGATGGACACACTTTGTCCATTTTCAGGTATCACCTCGTCCTGGCTTGCAGGAGCGAAGCTGGAGACTGTTTGCACCCAGCGAGGCCATGGCAAGAGGTGCTGGCTCACCCCACATCCCCACTGTCCCGGGACCATCCCAGAACCCCTCCAGCAATGCTTTTCATCACCTCGACCCAGCTCTTTCCCTGGAGCACTGCCCTCCCTGCTGCTGGCTGAGTTGGGCTAAGAGGTTAAACACAAACTCATCAGCCCCCCAGATTCAATCTCTTCCAGTGATTTAGTTCTGTGCTGTCAAAGCTGGCTTATAAAAGAGGTTTCACTTCAAGAACTGTCAAAAATTCATTAAAACAGTGACCAGTAGCCCCTCAAACCAGAGTCCACCTGGGGGACCTCTGCACCTCAGGGCAGAGCCTGCCAGCAGTGCTGGGTGTAGCTTTTGGCTAACCCGCACCGACATTTGCATTTAGGGGGTTTAACTGCTACCTGAAAGAAAACAACGAGCATTAGTAAACTTAACAGAGGGAAAATAGAGCTCAAACGAAAACATCAAGGGAGGGGACAGGCCAGGACAAATATAACATTAATAACCTCCCTCGAGCTGGCAGGATTCTTGCAAGGAAAATTAGAGGCTCCTTTTTTCTAACCAGAGTTGATGAAGATGAGCCAGAGGTTACGAGGACTTTGCAGGGAAGAGGAGGATTTTGGTGCATTAGCCTGCAGGATGGAGACCCAGCCAGATCCACCCCTCTTAGCTAGAGAGACTGGTGCAGACTGAGGTGTCCCGAGACAAAGCAGTGAGACAAGCTGGAGAGCACAGAGGTGCCAGGAAAGACTGAGCAACAAAGGTTTGAGCAGACGATGGATCTGGCTGTGCCCTGGAGCAGGATGATGCTCAATGTGTGACATCCTTGGCCCCAGAGACTGGAGACCTTCTGCATCCCCAGCTACCCTAGTTTGTATCTCCAGCTCTTTGCTCTCTTCAGGGTTTAACTGTTCAGGCTCCCTCCCCGCAGCCATGACCCTGATAATTGGAAGAGGAAGAAAGCAGGTTTAATTCTTCCCCTCGGTCACTCAGCCAACTCCTGATCTCTTGACACCAGCATCACCCCAAAGCCACCGCTTACTTCCCTGGAGCTGCTCCTCCTTTACATCAGCATAATTGATATTACGGCTCGTTAGGTTTTAATGCGTATCTTCAAGAGCTTATTTAAAATTCATTGAAGCTTCCCCACTCGAAAGGATTTAAGACCAAAAAAAGAAAATAAAACACCCCCAAAAACCTCAGCATGTTTTTTGGAATTCTGCAAAGCCCCGAAGACAGAAGGACTGAACGTCTCCATCTGCTCCGCAGTGCAGCGGGAGCAGGGCTGTAGTAAATCAAGACGGGGTGATGCAGAGATCCCTCCCTCAGATGGTTTCAGCAGGCACCAAGGCTCCTCTCCTGCCACCACAGACAGTGGACCTGTGGTGAGAGAGCTGGAATAAACCCCTGCGCTTATCCCCTGTGTCCCCTAAAGAGGGAAAGCTGCGGCTCCAGCCTGGCAGGGGTGGACACTGCCCGGGTTAAAGGCAGGGAGATGGAGAGGACAAGTGGCCACTTGTCTGCCAGAGCATCCCTTGGGCAGGGCTGGGCTTTGGAATGAAGTTGTCGGAGTGGGGACTGCTCTGCTGGGTGGGATGGACCTTCCAGGCCTTCCAGGATGGTGGGATAGCAGCATTCCAAGATCTGAAGATCCAGGAGAGCTGGAGAGGGACTCTTTCTCAGGAAGTGGAGTGACAGGATGAGAGGTAATGGTTTTAAACTGGAAGAGAGAAGATTTAGGTCAGATACCAGAAAGAAATTCTTTCCTGTGAGAATGGTGAGGGACTGGAACAGGTTGCCCAGAGAAGCTGTGGCTGCCTCATCCCTGGAGGGGTTCAAGGCCAGGCTGGATGGCGCTTGGATCAACCTGGTGTGGTGGGAGGTGTCCCTGCCCATGGCAGGGGGGTTGGAACTGGATGATCTTTAAGGTCCCTTCCAACTCTAACCATTCTATGATTCCCCATCACCCAGGCTGCAGCTACAGCTGGCCAAACAGTGCATGGAGCTGAGCTCAAACAGGCTGCTCCCAGGGTTCTGCAATGCCAGGACAGGGAGAGGGACATGGCAGCTCCTTGTGCCACAACAGGAACCCACCACTCCATGCCCTCACCCAGCCGGTGCTGCTCAGAGATGGGCAAGAGAGAAGTAAATCCCAGTGCAGCAAAGCGTCTGGCTGTGTTTGCTTTCGGTGCTGTTGCTCTGAGAGTTTATCCTTTCAGATATCTCATCATCACAGAACTGCTCCTAGCCTGCTCCCCATGGGATTCATCACAGACGGGTGGTGAGATCAGCAAAGTGCTTGTCTCAGTAGAGAACAGGCACCCACCTGAGCTGCACGTCATCCAGCTAAAACGCACTTGGGAAGGAGAGATCCTCCAGATCTTCCTCTCTTTTTTTCACCTAATTCCCATTGAGTCCAAAAGTACTTTCCAGGAGAAGCTGCTAAATATTCCAGAGCCAAGAAAGATGAAACAAGAAGCAAGAGGGGAAAGCAAATTGAATTCTTTTGCCGGTTGATATTTTTCCCTTTCTTTTTTTTTCCCTTTCTACTTTCCTTTCCCCCTTTCTTTTTCCCAGCCTGTGCTACCACCCATCTTGCCTCCCAGCACCCATCCACAAACAGCTCCCAGAGAGAAGCTGATGGCAGCAGATGTGTCGATTGCCAGCAACCTGAGGCCAAGGAAAAAATATTCCTCGGCTGTTAAGTATGGATAGAGTCAGCTCCCTTCCAACAGGATATAACGGGGGATGGTTATTCTTTGCCACTGGGGTGTGTTATTTTGGGGACATGTATCAGGCACCAGTGCTTTTCAAACCAATGGGGCAGCTCTTCCCCAGCCCATGGGGAGGCAGCCAGGAACCCACTCACACCGTACAGCCCCCCAAACTGGGACGTAAAAGTTGTAGCAGAGTTGGGGAGAGGATGGAAAAAGAAACTAAAGGGATGCTAAAACCCTGGAGGACTGTCACGGACTACACACCTTTCTCCTTTGCTAAACAGCCTCATGAAGCTGAAGCATTTCTTCCCCATCTTTTTCCACCCCTAAAAGAAAAGGCAAACAAGAGGGGAACAAACCAAGTGCGGTATTTCAGAGCAAATCACTTCAAAAACACACTTAAAACTCTCACGGTGCAGTTTAAGACACAGAACACCATCCTCTCAAAGGAAATGTTTCCCCCCC
>VXBW01001456.1:713886-747911 GCA_013400375.1 Thinocorus orbignyianus
CCCATAAAATGATCCACTAACGGCTTTCCAAATGCACCACGGGAGAATAATCTCAAGGCATAAAACCACTTGCCAGAGGCGGATTCTGTAGGTTGTGTTTGTCAGCAGCTCCCTGCTGTGCCCCCACCCCCGCCACGCTGGCACCCTGTGCCCATGGGGAGGGGGTCC
This sequence comes from Thinocorus orbignyianus, assembly GCA_013400375.1. Taxonomy (NCBI): domain Eukaryota; kingdom Metazoa; phylum Chordata; class Aves; order Ciconiiformes; family Thinocoridae; genus Thinocorus; species Thinocorus orbignyianus. Next base: position 714,055 of record VXBW01001456.1, read on the forward strand.
CCAGGGATGGGGATGCAGCTGTGGGTGCCCCCCAAAACCACTGGATGCAAGGTCGGATTCTTGTGCTGCTCCTCTCCCCCCAAAAAATGTGCACAGCGATCACTTTTCCAGAAAATCCAAGGGGACCCCAAGGTCTGGTCCTGAGAGCCCCCAGGGGGTAAATGCATCCCCTGGAAACTAAAATAAATCCAAAAATGCAGATTTAAACTGAGGAAAACAGACAGAGAATCAACGCGCAGCAAAGAGGCGTCATTTACATTTTAAGATCGAGTTAAATTAACGATCCCTCGCCTTTCTCCTCTCTCTCAAGGCAGATAAAGCCTTTCTGCAGCTCTCTGGAAGGATGCTGGTTTGAGCATCCCCTTTTCCAGTTGTGCTGGGGCACAGTAAAGTCTGAACTGACAAAGTCACACACACACACACACACTCCCTTCTCCCTCTGCTTTAAGAAGTCAAATAACACAGAAGCTGGAGATGCTGGTGAACCCAGTCAGTCAGGAGAAAGCATTTAAGGAAAAAAAAAGGGGGAAAAAAAAAAGACCTGGACACTGCTTATGGATATTCACTTAATTATTTAAAAAAGCTGCAGAGAAAGAAATTCGTAAAAGCCTCCCTCCAGAGGCACGTGTAACCAGGCTTTAAACGTTTGGTGGTTTGGGTTGTAAATACAACATACAGAACTACATGGTTGCTAACAGCTAAATAAGAAAGTGCGCAAAAGGAAGGAGAGAAGAAATCCATGGTCCCCCTAATTGAGCTGGACAAGGTTAAGTAGGGAGAAACCCCAGCAGGGGTGTCAGCCCTGTGATCAGCAGAGGGGGGTGGAAGCACAGATGATAATGCAGAGAAATTGGGGTTTTTTAATGTGGAAGAGGAAGAATGAGATGATGCATTCGTGCCATGGTACAAAGAGACATCTTACATTGCAACACAAACTAAAATAAACCAATAAACAGAGATTATTCATGGCAAACCTTTTAAAAAATCATCTAGATCCGGAGCAATTGAGTCAAAGATGTTCTAAAGAGGTGGACAAGATGCTATTTTGACACAATTTTTTAAGTCCTTTTTAGAAAGGCTACTTTAAATTACAGCAGGGTGATTTATTTCCCTGTACGTTAAAACAATCCATCCAAATTTTTGGGCTGACATTGAAGCCAGGCAAAACAAACTAAGATCCAAAACAGGACTCGCTTAATGAAGAAGTGAAATTTAATTAGCACCAATCAGCACACGTTTATGAAAAGCAGATTTCATTAGACCAACTTGAGCTTTCTTTTTTTTTTTTTTTTATGCAATTCCAAAATGAGTTTACCAACGCAACAGGGCACCTGATTCAGCTGCGGGTGACATTTTAATGAAGAAGCTGGAACAATATAAAAATCAACAGCAGAAGCTGTTAAGTCTCCAAACAGCTGGTTAACACACAGCTGCCCAAATGTCAGGCGAGGGAAGGAATCGCCACTGACAGGGATGCTCTGCCGCCTGACGAGTCCCTAAATAATGAGGGCTAATAATGAATGCAGGGAAAGCAGTTTTACAGCCAGGATAATACCAAAAAGCTCAGGCTGAGAGATTCCTCCTCACCTTAAAAGGTGTCAATATGGAGGGCTGGGGAAAGGGGGACCTTAGAGTAGCCTTCCAGTACCTGAAGGGAGCTCCAGGAGAGCTGGAGAGGGACTCTTGGTCAGGAAGTGGAGTGACAGGACAAGGGGGAACAGTTTTAAATTGGAAGAGGGGAGATTTAGATTAGATATTAGGAAGAAATTCTTTGGTGTGAGGGTGGTGAGGCACTGGAACATGTTGCCCAGAGAAGCTGTGGCTGCCTCATCCCTGGAGGGGTTCAAGGCCAGGCTGGATGGGGCCTGGAGCAATCTGATCTGGTGGGAAGTGTCCCTGCTCAGGGCAGGGCGGTTGGAACCCAGTGATCTTTAAGGTGCCTTCCAGCTCTGACCATTCTATGATTCTATGATCTGGTGCAAATAGCGCAGGGGTGTCTCTTGCCTCCCACCCTGTTGGGATGCACACACACACCTCGCTTCAAACACCCTCAGTGCAAGGAATATCCCCACTGATGGTTATTTTCCACGCTGGATCTGTGCTCCAGATTTTACTCCTCTCCCCGGAAATCAGTAGCAAGGTCTGCAACAGGCAGCAAACAGCAACAAACCAACTCCACCACCACCACCACTAAAAAATTACTTATTAGGGCAATTGGAAAAGGAAAGTGCTAGAAATCAAGGCTGCTCACCTCACCCGAAAGCCAAATGCACAGGGGGCTTTGGGGGAGGGCAGCACAGACACAGTAGGGGGGACACAGAGATGCTGCCAGTGCCACCCGGAGTGGGAAACAGAGCTTAAACTGCAGCAAAACAGGAGGCCATTCACAGACCCGGCTTTTTGGTGGGTTTTTTTGGTAGTTGTCACATGCTGGCTGGACAAGACCCAGGTTACACACCAACCCTGCACTGGGAAGAGGGTATTCCCACCCTTCGGCAGCGGGAGCGAGGCAGGATGTGGCAGAGACGAGCTGCTGGTGTCTGGGCACTGATGAGTTTGCTCCCAGACATTCTGGTCCCCAACACATTTCCCCTCCTGGAGGGGACACAGGGCTTGGTAAGTCCCACTGCACACTGGGGCCAGCTCAAGCTTCTTTTTTACCTAAATTGTAGGTGTTGGAAGCCTCCTCCCTGTGTGTGGAGGTTCCCCAGGGCCACCAGGCTCCCTGGAGATGCAGTGACCATGGTCCCTGCCCAAGCTACGGACCCACCACAGCCCAAAGCACCCAGGAGATGTCCTGGCTTAGGTCACCCTTCATCCTTGCTAATTACTGCAGGGAGCCTTCTGCACACACACACGCTCTCCTCCAACAGCATCTCCAAGGGAAGGACGTGCCCAAGCGCAGAGCCACTGCGCTGGCCGACTGCCACCCCCATCTCCTTGCAAAGTCCCTTTCCCAACCTTCAGCAACGTTGGGGAGAATCACTGCTCTGCTTAGCACAGTTGATGAACTAAAAACTCCAGCTGCCACCCTCAGATGCTGAGGAGAAGGAGAATGGTGGCTGGAAGGTTGACCTGGGGACATCTTTGGGGTGAAAAGCAGCAGAATGGGGACAAAAGCATGGCCAGAACCTCAGAGCTGGGGGGAGATGCAGGAGGATGTCACATCAGCCCCAGTGTAACAGTCACACAAGCCACATGCAGGGGCTGCCAGGAGGACCCTGGTGGCAGGAGGTGGACAAAAAGGCCACTGTCCTGCCTGGCCTCATGGTGGCTGAAGGTGACAGGGAGGTTTGGGGGTGCCAGGGGGAAGGATGGGAGTGGGAAGCTGCAGGAAATAGCCAGAGATCAGAACAAGCAGCCAGCTGAGCCTTGGTGTCTCTTCAAAGTTTGGTGCCTTTATACCACCCGGGGAGGAGGTTTTTCTCCCAAAGGTATCACCACAGGGATAGGGTGGGCAACCAGCTCCTGCTGCGTGTTTGCCCCCGGCAAGCTTGTGAGCAGCATCGCAGGGAGCGAACAAAGCAGGTCTGTGTTTCTGGAGACACCTTCCTCCCCCAGCCTCCGCTCCTCTGCAAAACCTTCACGTCTCTGCCCAAGCGGAGGCGGAGGAGCAAACCCTCCTCCCTGAGGCTGATGAGCCCTTTTGTACCCAGCCGGCGCTCTCCTCTGCCTTTGGGCAGGGATAATAGGACAGCCTGAGCCAGCCGAGCTGCCGCAAATGTCACCTCTTTGGAGAGGAGGACAGGGGGTGGCCGCCGTGCTGTGGCTCATCAGCAGCGCTCTTGTCTGGAGGGAGTTGTTGAGAGGAGGAGGAATTAATGCTGGAAGATTGGCTGGTACCTTTGATTTTGGGACCCTGGGGCATCCACCACCCTCTGCCTCTGGGAGCAGCAGGGACCCATCAGCATTCCCAGGGCAGCACAGACCTGTCCTCACATTGTCCCTCCTCGATCTGCCCAGACACTGATTCCTGTCCCAGAGACCTGTCACAAACTGGGATTGATTTCTGCTCATCAACCAGTGACAACCCAAGGCCAGTACCTCCTGATGACCCAGGAGCACATGTCCCTACCATGCTCCTGATCTGCTACAGCCACAGCCAGCCTGCTCACAGAGCCCAAACACTCTCATTACACTTCTCTGGAGAGTTTACACTCAGACACGATCTTCTGATTCATCCCCAGGCCGTGGTCATCAGTGGTCCTCCCCTACTTCCCTCCCCTCCTTCTGCAGGAGAGAGGAACACGAAGGATGTGTCACATCAAGCACCTTGTCTGATGCTCAGAGACACCAAGGCTCCAGAGCAAGGGTGCGAGAAGAACCTGGTTAGATAAGGCCTCCAGAGATGACTCAAACCCCAGAGAGCTGAAGGATGCACATTACGGGTCTCCATCCAAGTGCTCTCACTGCAATGACCCATAAACACACTCTTTGCTCCACCACTGCTGCATTTACGTGCTCTGCTTTCACCAGAGGGACGCTCCTGAGGAGAAGTCAACCTGAGTGCTGCAATACGGCAAGTCCAAGCAGAGGACTTGGCACTGGAGCAGAAAGCCACGTAGGACTGGCTAAAAACCGACTTCGCCAGGGAATGGAGGAGCAGCACACAGGATGCGTCCAGCGTTGGGCCGCCCTGGGAAGCAGAGGGTCTTGATTTCCAAAAGCAGGAGCATCCTTCGCATTAGTCCTCAATGCCTCTGGGTTTGGACCCAGGAGGACTCATGGCAAAAACCACACGAGCCACTTCTCCATCCACCAATCCCTTCCAGTGCTTCCCAGTGATCACCTCCTTCTCTCCTCCTCAAGATCTATCACAGACCCCAAACTACAAACTCACACCAACAGCCTCCAACAACGTAAATCATTGGAGTTATCTTCTACACATAGAGCATCCTCCAGCCCACTGTATTAACCTGCAACTAATCAAGCAGCTGTCACTTGAACGTTAAATATCTTTTTAATTTAGTTGAAGAAGGGGTGGGGGGAGATTTCCTGTTTGGGTTTTTTTAATTGAAAAAAAAAAAAAAAAAAAAAAGAAAAACCAAAAAAAACCAAACACGAAAGCAAGTAAAGCCCTAATGATGGGAATGATTAAAGACAGGCTGGCAAACAGGCCCTTAGAAGGCACGGATCTGCAGTCAGCTCAGATCACACCTCTCTCATCTCTTACCTAAAAAAACAACCATCATCACAGCATCATTGCAAAGTCAATAACTTTAAGACAGTCGAGAATTATTTCCACTTGCTTCATCATCACTTATCCCCACTGAAGAAGGCCAGCTGAGAGTGTTCTCCGGGTGGAGATAAAGCATTTTGTCCCCATCTTCCCTTCGGGGGGAGGAACCTGACGTGGCAGCAGCCCTGTAGCTATTCAGGTGGAGAGCAATTGTGATCCCAACCAGGTGAATTCATGGGTAATCGTGACTGGTGAGAGCTCTCAAAGCTGGATGAAACGTGTTTTCTCAAAGAACAAACCTGGCTCTTCACAGACGAGGCCCTGAGAGAGCACAGAAATCATCCCTGAGGATGCAGGGAGCCAGCATGGTGCCTTCTTACCTTTTCTGCTCCTCGTGAGCTGCTAAATCCAGGCAAAGAAGCAATTGTCATACACACCACGTGGATATGATGTGGGCATGGGCCACTGCCACGGTGAAAAACCAAACCAGCCAGGGAGGATAAAGCTGATTTGAAATCCAGACGAGTCCCTAAAGGCAACGCAGGAGCAGCCACGGATCAAACCCACGTCCCTCGCATTCACACTTTGTCTCTCATCAAAAGCTCTCCAGGCCCTGCTAAAGGCAATTAATTAGATTCACCTTCCTAGACAAGATTGGCACCTTTTGTTATTTTCCAAGAATAAGGAAGGTTAAAAAAAAATTACAAAAAAAAAATCACAAAGCAGCACTGCTTTCAGCCACATTATTTTAAAAAGGAGATTATGAAGGATAATCCTCTGAAAAATTAGGTGATGGATTTTCATTAAACCTGTTCTCCATTCACCTGTTTGAGAGTCCCTGCTGGTCTGATGCCGCTGGGAAGGCGTGTATCCCCTCAGCCACCCGGGTGGGTGGGCTGCTGGCCTCCCCTTCCCACCTGCCCAGCCCACGCCATCGCAGCTGCTCCTGAGATTTTTCACTTTTCCTCCAACTTAAAATAGAAAGCGCATAAAGCAGCAATTAAAAAACAAAGCGAGCTGCGGTTTGCCTTGGGTTAAGCCAGGTTTTTCAAAGGACATTACCCCAGCCTGTTGGAAACCAAGAGCGATGAAGCTCTGCGGCAGTCTCTATTCAATGCCTTTGAAAATCCCAGCCTTTCATCCAGTTTTTGAGCTGAAAGCAGGAGGACCACCAAGGGATGGTTTCATCCCCCTGCCGTCACACTGCCTGCTCAAACAGGGCCACAGGCGCTGCCAGGGCAGCATCCCAGCTCCTCCAACCCCCTGCTGTAGTTACAGTCCCCAGTTTGTGCCCAGTGGGAGAAAAGGTATTAAAATCCAAATGCCCAACAGGGTAAAAGTCACAGGGGTAGACCTGCTGGCCAAAGAGCTTGCACTCCAGCCACAGAGTCTGCTCTGCTCAGAGATGAACCCCACGCTTGAGAGAGGCAGTAGATTTAGAGAAAAAGTCTAGAGTTGGGATTAGAAAGCAAGATATTCCTGGAAATAAATTTTTAGAAGTTAATTCATTACACTAAATACTTTGGATGTCGCTGCCAGCAGCAGTTTTCCATCAAAGCCCTCCAGATGGGCTGCCACCTCGAATGCAGACACCAACCACAGCGCGGTGCCGACAGCATCTTTCCATCTTTCTCAGTGAAGACCATTCACAGCAGGAGAGCTCATACAGACAATACTCCAGAAGCCATCAAGTTTCTGATGAGTTTGACCCACCCTATGCACAAGAAGGACCCTTGCTGTTCCCTCTAGAGCTGTTATCCTGACAAAAACTGTGTGATGGAAGAGTGCAGGCTTGATGGGCTGCTCAGGGTAGGTACGTACCCCGCTGTTTCCAGGAGCTGATGATCTTTTTCACAGAGGTGGACTTTTGTGGCACAAAGCTCTTGACAAACACACCTGGGGAACTTGTCCTACCTCCAGCTAGTCCTAACTTGGCTACAGATTTCCAAAGAGCCAAGCATTTTGCCGTACGACCCATGGGCTCAAGGCTGTTTTCAGCATCATCTCCACACCGTGAGCTGGAGGAGAACAAGATGAGATGCAACTCAACACAGCTCAGCTTGTCTAGAGCTCCACGGTCAGGGAGAAGTTAGAACCATAGAACTGTCTAGGTTGGAAGGGACCTTTGAGATCATCTAGCCCAACCACCAAGTTTGCCAAGTAGACCTGAAATCTGTCCCCAGCCCTACAAGAAGAGCTCAACCAGCACCACTGGAGAACCAGCACCCACCCAGAAGGGCTCAGGCAGCACATCAGCAAGAGCAAACCTGCCTTTACAAATCCCATCACAGCGCGACCGAGCAGACAGCAAGGCGTGCTGGAACATCACACTGACCTTTACAAACCTGATTTTCACCCCCCATCTCCTGTTCTCCTCTCCTGGCCACAGCCAGTGCGGGACAGTCATCATCATTTACCATCAGGAGTGCAGGAGAGGAGCGGGAAGGGAAACGGAAGGGCGCGGGGATCAGGCAGCGGTGTTTGGCACTCATGGTCCCATCTCCTCTTCCCATTTGTCATGGCAGAAATAATAAGGAAGGGAAGCCGGCTGGAACGATCCAGCGTCCTCCTAAAAAACATGCATCAGTGGCAGCAGCTTTATTGCTGGCGGTTCAAAGGCAAAGCAGCATGGCCTCGGCTCCCCTGAGCTTCCCGAGAACGTGCCAGAGAAAAGCACAGAGGAGATGGATTCGTGGCAGCCAGGCTCTGCCCTAGAGCACAGAACCCACCACGGCCCCCGTGGAGAGACATCCCACCAGGATCCTTGCTGGAGAGCAAAGCGCCGAGCGTCTGCTTCCCCTGAATGGCTGGGGGAGGTTAATTACTATGATCAAAAATATCCAGAGGGAAAAAAAAAAAAAAAAAACAACCACGTTACACCAGATATTAGCAATTAACCCAGAAATCTAAACATCACAATTGCAGCAATTAATAGGATCCTACACTTGCGCTAATTACCAGTCTGTGCCAGAGGCGGCTGTGCGGGGAGGGAGGGGGGGCACTCCTGGACCTGCCAGAGCAGCAGATCCCAGTCCCAACCGGGGATGTACCCAGGGAGGGAGGGGTATCCCATATAGAGCCATCCCAAATGGAAGCAGTGGGGTTGACTGGGGAGCTTGAGGGGGTTTCCTGCCTTCAAAGATCTGTCAGGGTGTTCAGAGACTTCCACAAAGCTCAGGAAACCTCCAGCAAGCCAAACCCATCCATGGTGGCATTGCTGTGTGTCCCCAGACCTGCAATCACACAGGATTTATACCAGGAAAATTGCTGATCCTGTTGCCAAGCTCAGCCCCAGCATGATCCTTCCCGGTATGGTGGGCTGCAGACCCCACCACAACCTTGCCAAGGGGAAAGCGTGGTGCATGGGGGACAACCACCTCTTCTCCACATCTCCAGTGGCTAGAGTAGGAGAATTTCCCCCATCTCCTTGCTTTTGGACTGCTAAAAGCCCAGAAACACAGAGCCAGGCTGGATAAAACAACCACCCAACAACTTTTCCTTCCCATCCCCACGGGAAAGCGGAGCCGTCCCTCCTCCTACCGGCAGGTTTAAGCAGGAGGGAGGATCCCGCTTCCTCCCCACCACTTTTATAACATTTTAGCTCATTTGGAAAGGGTTTTCTCTGCACATTCCCACCGATGATGGATTTGCATGCCGGGAAGAAGGACCAACAGGTTACCATCGGTCGCTTTGCTCTTTAAGTAACCTGTTGGTCCTTCTTCCCGGCATGCAAATCCAGCTATCGAGGGCAAGACGACACGATATAATGGATGTGATGTCAAGAAAAATTAAATCAAACGTCAGGAGAGGAATTCCAGGGGGGGAACATACTTTTATGATTCATAATGCCAACCAATTATCCCCGTGACAGGCTGAACGGCAGTATTTCATCATGCCTAGCAGCCTGGAAAGGGAGTTGTGCAAATCAAGCTCATAAAAAAAGATCCTTTAACCAACTTGGTGGGCGTTGGAATGATCACTAGCGCCCGGCTTCATTTGTCAGCACCAAATGACAAAGAGAAAAAGCAGCCCCAGCACTCAGCATGTGCCAGAGCTGGTGTGTTTCCCAAGAAAAAACACCTCTGCCAGGGAAACGCTCTGAGATGTCTCCTTTCTCCCACCAGCACGTGTGCAAGGTTCAGCCATCCATCAAAAAAACCACTACGGATCTTCCCATTTTCAGCTTTGGCACTGCTTGCTTTGGGCACCGAGACACAAAAGCGAGGTTAACGTTTCAATTGGCAAATACAAAATCATTTAATCTCTCCACCAGGTCCCAAGCATCGCCCTTGGTGACGGCTGCCCCCAAAATCACATCAAGCTGCTGTGACGGAGCCGGGGATCAGCCAGGCCAGACGCAGCAGCCGGCGAAGCGGCACTAATAGAGTCCACCGAGGCCGAATGTGTTTGGTTTATACCCAACATTTTCCCCACTGCCTCCTCAGCCCGGGGAGTAGAGTGAGCTGAGAGGGTGGTGGCTGAAGATGTCAGTCTGATGGGAAGCCACCACGCTGAGACCAAGCTTGGAGATCGCAGCAGAAACCCCATGCAGCCTCTCGGTCAGGCTGCAAGGCAGGACGCCCTCATAAAAAACCAAAAACACAAAAACCCTCCAAACACTGAGATTTGATGTACTAAACACAGCATCAGGCGCAAAAGATTTATGCAGGGCTAATGGGAGTCAAGCCGTCAAAATCCAACAACAACAACAACAACAACAACAACAAAAAATCAGCTATATTTTTAATCCCAGANGACCAACAGGTTACCATCGGTCGCTTTGCTCTTTAAGTAACCTGTTGGTCCTTCTTCCCGGCATGCAAATCCAGCTATCGAGGGCAAGACGACACGATATAATGGATGTGATGTCAAGAAAAATTAAATCAAACGTCAGGAGAGGAATTCCAGGGGGGGAACATACTTTTATGATTCATAATGCCAACCAATTATCCCCGTGACAGGCTGAACGGCAGTATTTCATCATGCCTAGCAGCCTGGAAAGGGAGTTGTGCAAATCAAGCTCATAAAAAAAGATCCTTTAACCAACTTGGTGGGCGTTGGAATGATCACTAGCGCCCGGCTTCATTTGTCAGCACCAAATGACAAAGAGAAAAAGCAGCCCCAGCACTCAGCATGTGCCAGAGCTGGTGTGTTTCCCAAGAAAAAACACCTCTGCCAGGGAAACGCTCTGAGATGTCTCCTTTCTCCCACCAGCACGTGTGCAAGGTTCAGCCATCCATCAAAAAAACCGCTACGGATCTTCCCATTTTCAGCTTTGGCACTGCTTGCTTTGGGCACCGAGACACAAAAGCGAGGTTAACGTTTCAATTGGCAAATACAAAATCATTTAATCTCTCCACCAGGTCCCAAGCATCGCCCTTGGTGACGGCTGCCCCCAAAATCACATCAAGCTGCTGTGACGGAGCCGGGGATCAGCCAGGCCAGACGCAGCAGCCGGCGAAGCGGCACTAATAGAGTCCACCGAGGCCGAATGTGTTTGGTTTATACCCAACATTTTCCCCACTGCCTCCTCAGCCCGGGGAGTAGAGTGAGCTGAGAGGGTGGTGGCTGAAGATGTCAGTCTGATGGGAAGCCACCACGCTGAGACCAAGCTTGGAGATCGCAGCAGAAACCCCATGCAGCCTCTGGGTCAGGCTGCAAGGCAGGACGCCCTCATAAAAAACCAAAAACACAAAAACCCTCCAAACACTGAGATTTGATGTACTAAACACAGCATCAGGCGCAAAAGATTTATGCAGGGCTAATGGGAGTCAAGCCGTCAAAATCCAACAACAACAACAACAACAACAACAACAAAAAATCAGCTATATTTTTAATCCCAGACTGAAAAGCAGAGGAAAAACAAAATCTCAGGAAGGAAAAAGCTCCCCACATTGGATGCATTTGCATTGCACGGAAGTGTTTACAAGATGACAGCTTGGAATGTGATCAGGTAAACTTGCTGTTTTGTAGGACCCACAAAGTGCTTCAGATTCCAGATTTGTAGGACCCACAAAATACTTCAGGTGTGCTTTCTGAAGCACAGAAAGGAAGGAGGCACCTACATCTCCACCTGCAAAGGTGGAGGCATTTCCATGAGCCACCGCTACGCAACCCAAGGTGGATTAACCAAACACCCAGCCCTGCTGATGTCCAACAAGAGGAAAAGCCTGGGGTGAAAAACAGTAGGACCCTGGGATCATTTTGGAGAGGTGTTTAATTGGGGATCATTGCAGTAGTTCTCCAGCCTCCTGCCAGGATGTGGGCACTGAATGATGCGGGCAGCAGCTGCTCCTGCTCCACGGGCAACAAGAAGGGCTTGTAGGAGGCAGCCTCAAGCCACCAGCTCATGGGCCACCACCACCTGCACACGGGGCCACCTACCCAGCTCCCCTGCTCCAGCTCCTACACTTTGCTTATGGCAAAGACATTTTTTTCCCTCTGTTTGCTCCCAGCCAGTGTGGAAACATGGAGTGCTTCCCTCACTGAGCCCACAGAGGATGCCAACCATGTCCCCAGGAGCCCACATTGCCCTCTCCCAGCCCAGGGACCACTGGAGCAGAAGTAGAACCCAGATGGTGACAAGCAGCCCTTTCCCACCCCTTGTGACAGGGCCAGGAGCATCCCTCCCTCCCACCTCACCTTCATGGGGTGACTTCAACCACACTATTCCTTACGAGACGCAATAGCAAAGCCACCAACAAACCAAGGGTGAGGCAGTTGTGCTCACAAAGCCCCACTCTGCATGGGGACAGAGCATAAACCAATTTTCCCAGGAGATTTTAGCACTGTACCCCAGCTTTTTGGCCATCCACAGACCTCCAGAGGTGCTCCATCATCACCACCCTGGGGAGAGATGGACCTGAGCATCCTTCACACCCTCCCAAACCCCCATCTCCCCTCTCCCAGGGTCACTCAGCATCCCCTGACGGCAGCACAGAAAAGGAGCCCCCAAAGGACCCTGCTGAGGCTGTCCTGCTGCCACATGACACAGCATCTCCACAGCCTTAAAATAAACTTCCCCTCCTTTCTTATGCATGATTAAGCTTCCTCCCAAAAGCTCTTGTGCCTGTGCATGCACGTGTGCACACACACACACACGGGCTCCCCACCGCGCCACCACCGTAGGCAGCAGCCCGCTTGTTATGTTTTAAAATAGAGAATTTTTAAAATCTCTCAGAATTTAGCAACAATCGCCATGGATACCAATCACTGAAATCCCTCCGTTGCCATGGCAACACCTTCCCCATCCTGCCTATTTATCCTGGAACTGACACACCATTTATCGTTGAGTGATAGGGAGAGAATTTGAAAGCAACCTTCCCTAAGTGCACGGAAGCAGAAAAATCCTCAGTGAGGAAATAACTATTAATAGAGATAAAGCAGCCAGAGCCTGTCTTAGCCCCAGCCTGACGGTGCGCGGGGCACGTTCTGTGCCTGCACATCCCTGCTAAACACTGAGCACAACGGGAACAAAACGCAGCCTCCAGCCAAAGGGAGAGGTTCAGTACGTTTTGGGAAAGGAAAACACAAACACAAACCATTTTTACCTTTTTTTTCCATGTTTAACACACAAATAATTAACACCAGAGCCTGTAAGAGCGAGATGTTGTGCTGGCAAAGGGACCGGGGTGACGGCGCTGCTGCGGTGGCACAGGAATGCTTTAGCCTCCTGGGAAGGCTGTGGGTGATGCTTGGGGCTCACAGCGAGCCCTGGCTGTATCCGATGGCACCAGGGTACCATCCTCCACGAAAATTACCTCCTCGCTCCAGCAAAAGGGGTTTCCAGGGAAGCAGAGTCAGGAATCCAGCCTGGGGAACCATCAACGTCTCATCCCAGGCAATCAAGGTGCTGGCTGGGGTAATATTTAAGAGGCCCAAGATTCTCCACGGTGTTTATTTCCACAATACACCTGACAAGTCAGCACAGTCTGTTATTTCCCCACATCTCCAAGGATCAAACTCAGCAGAGCCAGAGCCTGGTGGTGAATTGTTTAACTCATTCCCTTGTCCCAAAGCACAGAGGAGCTGAACGCCGTTAAGCACAAAGAGTTTCCTGCAGCTGAGCTACAAGAGCTCCGGGCTCTCACACACCAACAACCAGCCCGTTTGCAGCACAGTCTGGTACAAAGCCTCTCCCTGGTGTCTCTGATCCTATACCAGAGCACAGAGTGTGTCACGGGTCAGAAACACTCAGCAAGTGGCCAAAGAAAGAGGAACAAGCCTTGCAGAAGGAAGCCCATCGCTATCATGGTCCAGCGGAGAGCCACCAAGATGATTAGAGGGATGGAGCACCTCTCCTGTGAAGNAGTCTATGATTCTTTCCACACCTTTCATAAAGTAGAGGGGGAAAAAAGGCTCCAGGCCACTGGGACGGGGATCCCTCGCAACATCAGTTCTCCTGTGACCCTCCCATCCTGCAGCATAAGGCACAGTAATGCTGACTGAGAGGAAGGAGTCCGAGAAGTGGGTATCAAGAGGGCTCCATCCTCCATCTATTTTCCCAACCTGCAGTACCACGAAGCCTGTGCATTTCATCCAAAAGAGCTTCACGCTTGAAGGGCAGGACGTAGCTACAGGCAGCAGGACCCCAACCATTCCTTCAGGAAGGATGGAGCACAGAGTGTCACAGCCACCAGACCACCCAGAGGACAGACACTTACTTGTTCTGTGGGGTGACGCCACCATGCTTTGGTCTTCATCAATGGCAGGCACCAAGTTTCCAGGAGGGAAGCTTCATATTTTTCTTCTGCTTCATGGTCCAGACCGAGTCCATCAGGTGACCTGTGCCTGGGAAGAGCAATTTGAGTAACAGAGTCTACTGCTTTTCCATGCTATGCAGAAACACATCTCTGCACTGGAAGTCAGCACTCACAGCATTTTGATGGATTCAGCTGAATTTCAGGAGCAGATTGTCCAGACACTGATATTACTATGCAGATCTGAGCCTGGGAAATGGACCAAAGCTAATAGAAATTCCGTACAGCCACCGATGATTTGTACAATTACGGGCCGCTATGAATCAAAAGGTTAACTTCCAGACAGATTCTTGTGGGAGAACCTTCAGAGACCGACTTCAAATCTCATACAGCACCTAGTCAAATCTCTTTATTAGGGGACAGCAGCAGCCTCTGTCTCTTGCAGGCAGGAGAAGGCTGAAGGCTGCCCAGGGGTCAGCGCAGGAGATCTGTAAGGGACAGTAGGGATCTGGTGGAGATGCTCTGGAAGTACCGCATTTCACGAGCAGTGAGGAGCACAGCTTGCCTGCAGCGCATGGAAAGGCCGTTAATGACAATCAGGCAAGTGGCTGCAAGCATCCCTGATTAACAAGAGGAGGCTGAAGGAAGGGGAGCAGATCACACAACCCACCGAGTACCGCAGCACAGGTGGGCGAACACTGAAAACTCAGATTTGTTTTTTAATGCTGGTGGGGAAAAGGTTTGCAAAGCACAGAGCCCATGGGGCTGAGATGTCCTGGAGAGGTCTGCTGTTTGCACAAATGCCTACACAAAGAACACCCCAATTAAAGCAGTTTTCTGCCGAGCTAAATTTGGACAGTGCCACAAGTACCATCAGCTGCCATTAAAAGACATCAGAAGCATCAGGATATGTCCCTGTGCAGGTCCGTATACAAAGCACAGGCTCCCAAGGGACATCCTTTCCCAAGGGAAAGCTAGGATGGCCAAATCACAGAATCAGGGAATTGTCAGAGCTGGAAGGGACCTCTAGAGATCATCCAGCCCAACTCCACTGNCCACCACGCCAGGATGGCTGTAGCCAGGCAGGAGCTGAGGGCAGATGGATCTGAACCAGTGAGGGCAACCCATCTTCCCCAGCCAGCTCTCAACCTGCTCAAAAAGGGCACTCACCCCACTACAAATACAGAAGATAAAGTGAGATCAGGAGCTTGAAAAAGCCACCACTTGTGCATTTCTCTCTCCCGTGCTTCTGATACAGCACTTGCCATCCCTTTGGCTATCATTCCTCCTTGAAAATATACACGGGACTTTCAGCAGGCTATAAAATTAAAGAATGCAGCCAGACAAAAAACGATTGTAACCCAAGCTCCGACACAGGACTATTAAAAAGACCAGAAAGAATTGCAGTGTCGTCCGCCCTGATTTCCAGCCCAGCAGAGACCAGGGAGTTCCTTCCTCCCCCCTCCCCAGCTTCACATTCAGTGACACAAATAAGGAAAGTGAGAAAATCCAAAGACCCTTCCTCCGTGAGGAGCAAACACGCCTGTAGTCGAGAAAAATAGCAAAGTTGCCAAGATGATGCACAATAAAAATGCAGCAGCCCTTCCGATACTTGGAGGATTCCATGGGGAGAGCTGGGTTGGTGGGTTTCCCCCCTCTCAAAAAATCAAACGTTTTGATCTCTGCATTGTTATGCTGAGTCTTAGCTCCTGGGGGAAAGAGGAAACAATCAGCATATTAAGAACACTTTGAAGGTTTTTTTCCCAACCATTACAAAGGAAAATGGGAGGGGGGGAATAGATACACATTTGAGCCTCAAGGTAAAGGAAGATTTCAGAGAGTTGAGGGGCCAGCACTGCACGATGGGCTCAGGGGTGACCAATCCCAAGGGAAGGGACTGGCACATGAAGGCTTTAAAAGCACAATGATGAAGGTGCAACCCACAGGGACATCAAGCAAGAACCCCTACCCTTGGGAATGGACCCTGGTTTGCACCAGCTCTGCCAAGAGAGATGGGCTTGAAAAACATTCTCTTTAGAAACCACAAACAGGTATGATGGAAGGACACCTTTGTTTCTTCTGGACCATTTTGGGAAGGGTTGTTACAGGATCAGAAGAGCGGTACGATGCACACATCTTGCTAAATAACAGGAGGCATGTTTCAGAATTCACCTAACCTCAACACTGCCTGCCTCTGGAGCTCATACCAAAGAGAAGCCAGCCTGAGCTTCAAGGTTTTGCAGAGATAAACTTGTCCTTGAGCAACAGCCGAGCACCCAGGTTTGTATAAACACCCAGAGCACTGTGAGAATAAATTATTCTGTTCACTCTTGCCTACGTCGGGCAAGGAAAACCGCACACACGGCCACCAGGGAGAAACCATGAGGGGCTGTAAGTGCTACCACATCACCCTGGCTCTCAATCTTTGTCAAAGTTCTTAAATTGGAGCAGTCCCCTCCCTTCCCAGCCCTGAAAGGGATTATAAATCCGTTGCTATACACAGAGATGGATGCAAACTGTTATAGATGCATTCATAACATAAATAAATAAATAAATAAAATCTTACTCCGCAGGATAATCGCCTTAAAACCAAGCTGCTCTACATAGCTACTGACTGTCCTCATTTGAATTCAATGTGTCTCTGAATCTGCAGAGGCCTCAACCACGGGGCTTTGCCTCCTTCCTGGCATTTCAGTAGATTATCTCTCTGTTTTGCCATCGCCTTGAGATTAAGCTTGTTTTACTACAGAATTCGGCTGATATTTGCTCCGCGTTCAACTGGCACCGCTCATGTGGTCTGTGCTGCAACACACAGCCTTTGCTTCCTGAAAAAAGAGTCACAGGGTGGCTCAGTCATGTTTTTCAAGTGAAATTTCAAACCAAGTTTCCCCAAAAGCGGGACAGAGGGGAGAGCTGATGCATCATGGAGCCTTTCCTGGGATTAAAATCCCCTTTTTGTGCTAGTGAAGCCACTCAGGCTGTCTAGATCCTGGCACTCAGTACTGGCAATGACACGCCTGGTGGGAACATTCCCAACAGCTTTAAAAAGACAAAGTGGTATTACCAAACCTAAAATCAAGCTGAGAGGCAACACTTGGGAGTGTACACTCTTCTGCTCCAGCCTGGAGAACAGGTAGAACATCACATTTTTGGTGGTGTCTGGCTCAAAGTGCTACAGAGAGCCAGAAATGTTGGTAGCTTTTGAAGAAGGGTAGTAGCAGCCAGGAGAAGAGCCTGAGGTGTAACACAGCTCCTTGCCAAAGCACCTTTCCCTCGTTCCAGCACCGCACGGTGCTGGCATCAAAGGCTCTCGGGAAACAGCAGAGCCCCGAAGACAAACAGTGCAAGAGATGAAAGATCTGGAAGGAAGGAGCAGCAGGAGCAAGAGCAACAGTCCCTTTCTCCCTCACCCCAGAAGCCCAGGTTGCAGCTAAGTGTGATGTGGACAGAGAAAGAGGAGAATTGTCCTTCCTTTCCCCTAATTAAAGCTGATCAATTATACACCAATCACAAAACTGGGAACTGCAGGAATGGGCACAGCAGAGGGCTACAAAGATGACGGGGGACCTGGAACGTCTCTCTTCTGAGGAAAGGCTGAGGGACTCGGATCTTTTTAGGCCTGAGAAGAGAAGACTGAAGTGGGGGATCTGATCAATGCTGATACATACTTACAGGGTGGGTGTCAGGAGAATGGGGCCAGTCTTTTTTCAGTGGTGCCTGGGGACAGGACAAGAGGAAACGGGCACAAACTGGAACGTAAAAAGCTCCATCTAAACATGAAGAGGAACTTCTTCACCCTGATGGTGGCAGAGCCCCAGAAGGGGCTGCCCAGAGAGGTGGTGGCATCTCCAACTCTGGAGACATTCAAACCCACCTAGACATGTTCCCGTGCAACCTGCTCTGATTGGACCTGCTTTGGCACAGGGGCTGGACCAGATGATCTCCAGGGGTCCTTTCCAACTCCATATCACTCTGTGATTCTGTGAGCACAAGCACAGGATTCCCAGGACAAAGCCATGGAGGGCTACCAGGAGAGGCGGTACCTGGCCAGGCCCGAGAACCTCCCCGAGGACAGCCAGCTGGCAGCGGATGGCAGGGACATGAAGATAAAAGCTCACATACATCACATCAGAGTTTTGCTCCACTGGCTCTGTGGAAGGACAGCTGCTCCCTGCAACAGCATCTCAGCCCACGGGGGGCTCAGCGGAACAACTCGCAAACGCTACCTTCTCAGCTTGAAGATCACACACCACCATCTTTTCTGACTGCAAGCTGGAAAACAGAGTAACTGACAAAACATCTTAAGAAAATTGATTTTTATTTCATTTTTTTAATTTCTTTTTTCTTTTTTTTTTTACTTTTTTTGAAGTTCTGCTATTTACAGATACGCTCTGATTTCTGATAATATAGCAATGAAACTCACAATGCAGCCAGCAGAGCAGCTGAACTAAGACCCATAAATACCAGCACAGAAAACAATGGACAACCACCAATATTTCTATACATGAGCTATTATTTTAATGTCACATTTTGACAGTTATAAATGGTCTACAGGATGTAGGTGGGCAAAAGGCAGTGAGTCCTTGGAAACACTAGATGTGTAATAAACAGCGCATTATCAACATTTACATGATTCACATCAAATTGATGACATCCTAAATGTATTCCTTTTAAAGGATAGAGATTTTTCAATAAAATATTACAATTCATTTTAATACTCTGGTACAATACTTCATACATTGCAGGAAAACAAAAAAAATAAATGCAAGGTCTACTCCACCTAATAAGAGGATCCTTTTTCATTAGTCTTTAGTACTGCAATTAAAAAAAAAATAATCACAATAATGTCATAAATAAACACACTTGAAATTATTAATTACCTTTCACTATTTAAAAGGGAGAAATTAATTTTAATTTGAAATAAGGAAGGTAGAAAATCAAAACCTGACAACACATCCTAGTACCAGCTGTGATTTTTCCCATCCCTACAACAAAAAAAAGGAAACAGGTTTTATAACTTTGTTAGCCGTATCCTAGTTAAAATATGTGTTTGAAACATGATTAAGAGGAAAAAGTAAAAAGTTTGGTCAGGATTAATAGGAGAACCAATCAGTCCTAACAATAGTTAGCTGAAATTAAAGTGTATGCTATAAAACATTCAGTAAATGAAGTCTGCAGCAAATTCATGCTGGCATCAATTATTGTGCCTTAGGAGTTGGGGTAAAGTTTCCCTTGTGGTATAAAGTCTTCTACAACAGAACACTTCGGAACTGCATCCCTTTTCCATTCCATTGATACAGCAAAAGCTTGCAAATCAATACTTAAAATTTATTCTCTAAAAACTCACTAGAAATACATGAAACCCACATTCATTTATCTCCCCTGAACCAAAGGACATTTCTCTTTCTTGCTTTATCATAGAATCATAGAATGGTTGAGTTGGAAGGGACCTTCAAGAACATCCAGTTCCAACCCCCCTGCCCTGGGCAGGGACACCTCTCCCTAGAGCAGGTTGCTCCAAGCCCCATCCAGCCTGGCCTTGAACCCCTCCAGGGATGGGGTAGCCACAACTTCCCTGGGCAACCTGTTCCAGTGCCTCACCACCCTCACAGCAAAGAACTTCTTCCTAAGATCTAGTCTAAATCTGTCATAAACCCCAGCCATTTTTTAAAATAATTTTAAAAAAACTCTTGAAGAATCATCCCTATCTTGCTGGTGCATGAAAGGCAGATTTTATTTTGCAAGGTCTCCCCTTTGGTATCCAGCAGGGCCCAACACAAGTGAAGAGAGGAGTATTTATTCACAACCTTTCAGATTCTGTTTCCCCCCCTTCATTGACATCTTCCACCATATTCTCCCCAGGATTAATACACATTCTGCAGTAAGAATTCCCTGGTTCCAAGCAAAAAAAAAAAAGAAAAGGAAAAATCCTACAGCGGCAGGTTCTAAACAGACAAAATGAGGTCAAAAGAGGCAACTTTGTTGGCCACGGAACTGATTGCTGCTTACACAGGTCAATCTTTTAAGACACATCACATTGACTGAGTTCATAACAGAGTTCAGCTTCACTCAGGATCCTTCTCATTTCTCTTGACTTTCCCCCTGACTTTTCAGTTTGGTGCCCAACAGCTCCAAACCCAAACACACATTTCCACCTTGCTATAAAGTATGAAGTGTAGAATTTGTCTCCCTTTGCACAAAGTTTTAGACAAATATTTAATTGCTGTCGATTGCTCTATACGAATACCAACACTTAGAACTGATCCCTCTTCAGCAGGATGAAGCTGCAAATAGGGACAGGAGAGGAAGCAGGCGATGTGGAATAGGTATCTCACTCCCAAATGGATAGATTTCTCTGTCTTCACAACTAGAAATTTTAGATTTAGAAAGGGCACCAATATTTATGACTAAACTATAAGGCTATGACATTAAAACACTTATTATGGTATGCTGGTGACAGGAGTTCCAGAAAAAAGAAGAAAAAAAAAAACAACCAAAAAACCCAAAGCCCCAAAAGACAAAAAGGACAATAGGCGAAGTAACAGAATTCTGCTAAACATGAAAGAAGCACCTTCATTCAGTTCAAACAAAGTGTTCAAATATTTGATTTTGCAAAGCACTCTCAGGAAAAGGTAATGTAATCTCCCACTTAACCTTTCACAAAGCTGCATTAATTACATTCCAGGCTTGAGCATAATTTCCCTAGATAAGGCCAATAAGGCGATTCTGCCAGCCCTGCACCCTCACACACAGCAATTTAACAGAGAGTTCACAGCCTGCACCTGCTGTGTGAGAATGGGAATAATTCCTTAACACCACTTTAACTTCCCCAGAAACACAGGGAAAACATCAGTAAGACACCACTGGTACCCACTCCCAGGGACCAATCCTGCCTCAACACACACATGCAGCTGCTCGTGGCTTCAAGGGGAGCTTCTGGTCCAGATAATTGGACAGAGCAAACGAAGGAAAAAGAAAGAAACTCAATT
This sequence comes from Thinocorus orbignyianus, assembly GCA_013400375.1. Taxonomy (NCBI): domain Eukaryota; kingdom Metazoa; phylum Chordata; class Aves; order Ciconiiformes; family Thinocoridae; genus Thinocorus; species Thinocorus orbignyianus. The sequence goes on from VXBW01001456.1 coordinate 734,922, forward strand.
AACAGGCAGCTTAACACCAAGTTCTTTCTCGTAGGCTCTCCAGCAGAGGACTTTGTCTCGCTGATAACAATCAGAAGTGGTTCCAGATGGAGGTGATTTATTTTTTTCTTCTTTTTTTTTTTTTAAATCCAATAGGGACAGCAAATTCAATGCAGCTCTGAAAGGCACTTCAGGTAGAATGGTAATAGACTCCTGCCCGATGGAAGGAACTAGAACAAGCCTGCTGGCCTTCCTGCCTGTGCTGCCCTTCCCAACTAAGGCAATTTGAGTGGATAGCTAGCTCCCATGCACTGGTTTCCCCACACAACTTTAATTCAGCCCCTTACACTAGCATAAGGCCTTACTATAAAATAAAAAACAAAAACAAACAACAAAACCCAAACAAACAAGGCTCAACATCTTCCACCTCCCCAGCAGAAGAGGAAAAAGGGTTACCATACCCTAAGGTAACAGCCTGCGTGGTGGGTCGCTTGTTTCACTGTTTTAAATATGCTGGCAAGGTGTCATCATGCAACTTTTACAAAATACCTTAAGTCTACAAGTTCAATCTCTTGCTTAACAGACAAACACAGACAAAATAACACAGAGAGCGTCCTCACAAACCACTAGGCCACTGTGTCTTTTGAGAGATACAGTAAATTTCTATCTTGGGTACAGATCACTTAAAAGAAACTGTTTGATGTAAAGGCTACCTTGCATAATCACTCAAGATTAGCCCATCTGGCCACTCAGCTACGTCGTAATCAAAGCCATCAGTTAATCACAATAAGCACCTTCATTATCAACAACTGCTCACCCCTATGAAACTCAGTCTGAGCTTGAAATGTATTAGGACTAGTTTTATCATGGAGGTGATTCTATTCACGCTGGTGATCCACTGTTTTAAAACAATCAAGTATTGTTCCCATCAGTATTTTTACATTAGTGTAACGGATTTATCCACATCGTTGCTCTCCCACCACCCCACCCCCCAAAACAATAAAATCCCACAACTGCTCAGATAAGGAAAAAACCCAACTAATAACCATACCGTGAAACAAAAACACTATTTAAAAAACAAATGGATGACAGTCCGACAGTTTGCTGGATTCAAAACTGACTCTACAAAGTAGTTGTCTACGTTGTAGGAACGATTTCCTTTTATTTGGAAAATGAGCAATTGTAAATCAGGTATCGGAGAGAAGAGATAAAAACAATCTTTAGATGGTCTTAAGTTTTGCCTACTGTTGAAGGATTAAAACCGTAAATAAAAAGGTACCAAGCCCTCAGAGTTCACCATTCATGTGAAGCTTCTTCTGTCTCTTTCTTGACCTTTTTAAAAACATATTCATTTCTGGGAAAGGAAGGGAGAAGAAAATAAAAATTATTTAGGAAAAAAAAACAAACAAACAGCAGTTATTCCTTATTCTGATGTTATACATAAGTGTTCAATTTTAACTCAAAAAAGCCTTAAGCTCGACCAAAACTCTCAAATCTTGATTAGAAACTATGTGGTGCTTTGGAAGTGGATGATGAGATTGTGTATAGACTTGGACTAAATGGATGAAACAGTTACCAAATGGAAAAGAAAAAATAGGATTTCTGAAGGCTTTGAAAAAAAGAGGGGAAGGTGACAAAAGGCTTTAGTTTAAAATCCAAAAGAAGTTAATGACTGAGGACACCTCAAATTCAAAGCCCATTCAAAGCCCATTCACAGCCCATTAAGTGAAGTATCAGATATCGATTATTAGCCAATAACCAATAACTATTCGGTTGTCTGAACCAAATTCTAACAGATTTAGAACTTCACAAAAGACAACCTACAGATTTCTCTCCCAGTAAAAGCAAGGATTTCATTTTTCCTGGTCTGACAGCACACAGGCACAGCAGCAATGTTGCTCATTGCATCTTTTATGAGGCTGAGCATGAGATTAACTGTTCTTTGAATCTCTTTAGATGCACACAAATCCTTAGGATCAACCAGGAGCAAAGATCACTCGTAAAAAGACATGGGCAGTTCAGACTGTAGTTGCTACTCATCCTTTGCCAGCATGCACAACTTCAGTCTCCTGAATAATAAAGATTTCCAACTTCTGTCACTGGTGGGTCAAGGCATGAGAACAAAAGCCAAATGACCAATATGATACTCCACATTGTTTTGAAAGGGTAGACAGGGACACAACTCAATCAAAATTAGCTTCTGGAATTTAAATACCCCAAGGGAGATCGATTACATGCATTTAGGGCACGAAGAAGTCCTTCCTTCTTCTCACAGTTCAGGCTTGTGTACTTTTTCTCCTAACCCCACAACTCCAGGCTGGATAAGCACATCTGCTCCTTAACACATGTACCTGCCTTTGCATGGAAGTCTCTGTACATCTTCTCATCTGAAACTTTTCTGCTGTTGCATCAGCCCCACATTTTCATATACTCTAGCACTATCTTCTCTCATTCTGAAAAGAAACAAATATTTACAGTCCAAATGATCTAGTTTGAGAAAACTGCATTTGTAAACACCAATGCAATTCAGTGACAATTTATTTCGCTCAATTTAGTTCAAGAGCAAAGCACAAGGAAACAGTCTAGGGCAGGTTCTGTGATAACTCATGAGGTCCTTGAAGATTAGTTCAAAACTTAGACATTAACAGCAGAAGCAAACTTACTCTGGACACGTTGGGGTTGGGGTACAGGGTGGAAGTGGGCTCTGATCCCCACCTGTCTGGTCCGATAAAGAATATTTAATGTTTGTGTATTCGTGACCTTTTCTCTTACTCTTCTGTGAAGAAAAGAACAAGAAAAAAACAGGTTTTGAATTACTAATAGAAAACAATCAATGAAGTAGTGCAGAAATTACTCCTATAACTAGACATGTATGTTCTTAGAAGAAAGTTTTGGCTATGAACAGAAGAGAGCTCAATTCTGAAGATAACACACACAACATGGATAGGACCTAAAGGCTGGCTTTAACTTGTTAGAACACCTGAAAAGCCTCACTTTCCAACATTCCTTTTTCCACCACCATCTCCAGAACGTAGCAGCCATATGAACCAACAGTCATACACAATCTTCATCTTGCTTGGCAGAAGAAACCACATTTCATTCTTTAATAGACAGCACCAGCCAGTGGGCTTCCCACTGACCTTATTTCCAGCTTGGAGACGTGGCCAAATGAGTAACAACGTTGTTTGGAAGATCTCTAATAAAACAACATCTTAGCCCATTAGGTTTGATATAAAAAGAACCCAAGCTGTTATTTGTATTCTGCAGCATATGTTACGAGCTGTAGCCAATTGTGCTGGCGTTCATCTAAAGAGACTGAAGGCTCCAGCAAGTAAAGCTGGAAGGAAAGGGAATACAGTTTTTTTTTTTTCTTTTTCAAGATAAACATTCACAGCACAGGCTGAAACCTACGCAGAAATTAAAGCCTCACTTTAAAGTTTTCAGGGTACTGGGTTTGAGTGTTGGAGGTTTTCCTTCGATTTTTTGTTTGTTTCTTTCTGGGTGTGTTGTGGTTTTGCTTTTTAAATGCTCAGACAAGTACTAAATACCAGGCCTGAATCAATCTCTCAACAAAGGGAGTCAGAGCCTCTGGGGAGTTGTGGCTGCTGAGTTCCCATTAAGAACACTTGCTAGAGCAATGCAGATTGAAGTTTTCCCAGATGGCCTTCAATGACTTGCTCAAAACTTACTCAACTTGTTCTGATGTTTTACTGAACTTCTCCCCCTTCTCAGCCTCCTGCTTACTCCTAACAAATCACTTTCAAAAGAGCACACCAGTCAAAATCAATTACCTGGAAGGTTAATGCTAAAAAATAAGATTAAAACAAAACACAAAAGGTTCAAACTCTGCTGTGTTATGGCTACAAATCCCTCACTTGCCAGTAATAATTCTGAAGGCCAAATCTAGGGCTTCATTTCCACCTCCCACCCCAAACCACACAACAAATGGCAGTTCAAGTTACGGATGTACCAGACAGTAAAAGCAATTTAAGAAGATTCAGTGAGTTTTTCCTATTACTCAGGCTGACTGAAACAGATAAAACAAGCCAAGAAAAAGAAAATATCTGGCTTCTCTTCCTTCTGCTTAATTCAGTGTAATTATCCTTTCTAATTCAGAATAACAGAAATGTGGTAAGAACTACTTGTTTCCTAGATGTGAGAGGGAAAAAAAAAACCCAACAACTAAAACAAATTAACTTTGCTCTTCTTCTACACTTGTAAGAAGACAGGCAATATTTAACACAGCACTTAACTCTATGAAAAATTGAGGCTCTCGGCATTGCAATGCGAGAGGGAACACCAGCAGAGAAGGGAAATTTGTTTTTCCTGAACGCAAACAAAAAGGAGGCACATTTATACCAAGGGATGCAAATATTTGTGCATCCACTTCTTCAGTCCAGCTGGTTGTGAGACCTGCATGACAATGGGCCAGCTAACACGACTACCTCATTTCTTATCAGACAAGAAAGCTTGTGTTCACGCAGTCTAAGAAGCAGACAGGGAGCACAACCTCATGTTGTTTCCTCCAAAGGTGCCCTAATTGACTTTGCCAGGTTTTCCCCCAACTTTCACCTCTTGCATCTGCAATTAAAGCACGTGTAGAGAAGAACATTCCAGAAGTTAAAGGTTCTCAAAACACAGCATTTCACTCCCAAACTTATCGGGGTGAAATTCAAGCATTCTGCATAGTATTTTACTAGCCAGCCAATTTGTTTTTCTGCTCTATCAAAACATGCTTTGGATTCCAATTTACCTGTTTTTGTCAGGACATTAGTTCCTATAGTCACCACAAAGCTTTGCTTTTGCCTGAAAAGTTCTATATTGTTCTATTTCCAGTTTCTTAAACTTTTATGCCTGTGCCTTCTGAGCTAGTAACGGAATAGAGGATGAAACACAATGAACTGAGACTCATCACTATAGAACTACAGTGCTCCACTCGGTATCAAAACACTATTCAAATCCCATTACAACAATCAAGAGAGAGTTACAGATCTACTTTGTAAATGGCAGGAGCAAAAAGAGGCCATATTCAAGAAGTGGAGGATACAAGGCTTGCATAATTACACACACAGAGATATGATGCAACTCTAAGGCGAAGTGAGACAACAAAGCCAGGAAAAAAGTCCACCTGAGGGATTTCTTGTTCTTCACTTTGTGTTTAATCACCATCAGAGCACACAACAGCTGTCCTGGGGAGAGGAATAAAGCCTCTCTTCTCCTCTCTGCTGAACAGAGCATCTACATCATGTAGGCAAATATAAAATAAGCTTTGCCACATTCCAAAGCAGCCAGAAGCCAGACAGGAGTGCCAAGCCCGAGCTGGCACGCTCTGCCTCTGAACAGAGATTACACCTGGCACTGTGCTAACCATGCAGCTCCACACATCTGCCCCAGCACCTGGGGGGGGGCTTTAGTTCCTTCCAAGCAGCAAGCCAGCTGCAGAAGGAAAGATATTGAAATTCCAAAATAAAAAAGATAAAAGAATCCCAGATGACCACAGGTTAGGGCAGACAACAAAAGCAACAGCAATCAGAATGTCAGTTCTTTATTACAAAACAAGGTAACTTTTGTAAAAGACTGTAGAATTTGAGTGCCATAAAGTACTTAAACAGGAAGAATGAGGTGAAGGTCTTGTGGTTGTTACCACATGGTCCAAAACTTTTCCCATCTTACCACAACAAATCTTTAACTACTTTTTGTCAGACACTGTACTGCAAGATCGCCACACTCATTCTTTAATCTTTCAGTCAGAATTTGGGATCTGGGATGTGGGGACAGGGAGGATATCCCATACACACAAGCATTTTCACAAAGGTAAACCAGAAGCAGTTGCAATCATCCAGAGAAGTCTCTCAGGCTGCCAGTGGCCAAACAACACTGCTGTCATTTTACAGTTTTCTAATTCCACTTCATAGTTTAGGTAATGAATTGAAATACAGGCTAGCTTTCCTGAACAGGGTTAACAGGTTACAGACCCAGCCTTATCACAGTCAGCAGTCACACCTCCAAAAGTCACAGACAGCAGCAAAAGAGCAACTCTGCTCCCTGTTCAAATGATAACATTTGATATTTAGGACAAATATACCTGCTCCTCTTCAATCCTGCGCTGTAGCGTTTCAATGTAGTGCTGTACTGCCATGTAAATAAACCTGTACTGTGCTTCTGTCTGAACCATTCCTGATCGTTGTGATCTCACCATCTGAATGGTCTTGGGAACATCAATATCACAGTCCACACCTGGGAGGAATCATCATCACGTTAAGAACAGTAAAATAAACTTTGTATTTGGAAGAGAGATTGGTCTCATCTTCCATGACAATCTTGCAATAAGCAAGATTGCTAACATTTAATATAAAGAATTTGTTCTTGATGACCAATAAACAGGTCTGTAGAACCATAGAATAAGGGGGAAAACTGTCCTGGGGGAGAAAACTGCATCACTTCATGCTGTTCCAAGACAGCTTTAAATGCAACACAGCTCAACACACATGCCAAGTCAGTGCCTGTGGCAGTTCATGCATAAACACAACACCTCTGTATTCAGTGTGTGTGAGAATTTTGACAGCTGCACGCTAATAAAGAATTTTAAAAGAAAAGTAGAAAAATAAATTATAAGAATAAGAAGAAAAAACTAAGACTCCTGGCTAATCACCAGCTGTAAGATTTTATTATGCTGAACTGAAGCAGCGTTTCGGCACTTCTGATTCCAGCGAATTCAAGAAGAATGAGCAAGTCCCTTCTATGCCAAACACACACGCCTGCTTTGGAGCATCACTAGAATCTCTACGTTCTACGAATCATCCTGTTGCTTAACTGTGATGTATCTGTCAAAGTCCCACAGGAAAATAAATGGCTGGGGGGACCTACCTTTTTCTCTGATTATGTCAATAAGAATATCAATCACAATAAAGGTTCCTGTTCGCCCAATCCCAGCACTGTAAAAAGAGAAGGAGGAAAAAAAGAGAAATTAATTGTTTTGCTCTTTATGAACAGACACTAAAATATTAGTCCAAGTAAGAGTCTAACATTAAGAGGCATCAGACTTCCAAATTATAGCCAGTCAAAACAAGCCACACAGCCAGAAGTAATTAGAGACTTAATCAGCAGAGCATGGAAGAGAGAGAAGTCATAACACCACTTAAGACCAGCAAACTCCACAGGCCTAGAAAGCAAGTAATAGGAGAGATGCAGTGCACCACCATACCTGCAGTGGACCACAACTGGCCCTGCATCAGAAATGCTCTCCTGTTTATGGTGCACCTCCTCTAGAAAGTCAAGGACACCACCAGGGTCACTTGGGACTCCATGATCAGGCCAGGTTCTGAAGTGATACTGCCAGACTGTTCTCTCTGTGTTTCCCTGGAGGGAAGATGCCATCATGTGAAAAAAAAAATGTCCTTATGCCAAAACCCAGCTAAAAGCATTTATCTGCCAAAGTTCAGGCAGATCAGGAGGTGGCACATCCAACCTGCTCCTCAGTACCCACAGCACCGTAACTCTCAAAGAAGGAAACAAGTTCTCCCAGGCCTGACAAGTCAAATCACACCCCCTGCTTCCTCAGCTCCCTTCTTCTAATGCAGTTGTTGTCAACAACGTTTCCATCTTCACCTTTCAAAGCCATGGCAAAGTTCTGTCTGAAGGTGACAAACAGCAAGGGACCTTCACCTGCCATACTCATCATTCATACCTCCCAGTTTCATCCCACAGAGGTACCAATCCAACAAATCCTGCTAATTTGCTTCTTACACAAGTCTTTTTGCACCCTGATCCAAAATATTCCTTATTGAGGAAAAGCTATTTCAACATCACTTCACAGTTTCCTTCCTCATCTTTTTTATGGCTTCCCTTAAGTGTACTTTCAACGTACTTGGCTCCCCACACAACCATCTCCACAAAAGGGAACAAATGCCTGGCTAGACTTAAGTGTGATTACTTAAAAGTATCATCCCTCTTTCCAAGTTTCCTCAAAGCTCTGCAGCAATGCATCTTCTGCCAAAAAGTCAAAAAGTGCTTAGGTACAAGAATCTTCAATTATCCCAAGGACAAAGAGCAAGATGTATGGAACTAAACCTGGAGCTTCAAAGAAAGAGACAGGGCTCAATATATTAATCTCCTAGTGCTTTTATTGATTCCAAAGAAACACTCTATTCCTGCAAATTTTTTTATCATCTGCAACCTAAACTAAAGGCCAGAGTTACTAACAGACTTACCTGCCCAACTTTAGAAAGTTTAAGTTCTCTTAGTGTGTAATCATGTGCTGCACTCTCCTTCACATTCCTAACGCGCATAACACCGTATTCCTTTAGGGAATATTCATCAGGCCAGTACTTGACGCACTTACTCTGCAAGATGACAAAAAAAGAGCAATCAGTAAGAAGGCTGGTTCATAAACTGGTTTACGAGCACACTTCTGAAGCTTTCCTTTCAGAACAGAGGACACAGATCACAGAGGACAATTTCCTGCGTCAACTGGACATCTGGCTGACAAGGTAAAGCACATTTTAGGAGGAAGTTTCTCTTCCCCATGACAAACAGGTACAGGAAATCTCTCCTTTTAGTAGCTTTCATGATCATCTCAGTACCTGCTTTGGAGACTAAAATATAGTTACTTGCATCTCCAACCCAAATCGGGTTTCAAAATACTGAGAATTTCCTGGAATGCTGTAGCCTTACAGGCTATTCTACAATCAAAACCCAACAACCTGTAAAATAAGTACAAGTCAAAGGTATAAGCCATTTTTAGCAGAAATGAAACTTGGATGGTTGCTTTTTCATCACTCTGAGCACAAAGGGCTGACATAGCTCTTTAATTCAATCACCAAAGCAACAGAGAATTGCTCCCTGTGGCAGAGGAGTGAAGCCTCCTGTGTCTGTGGCTTTTGAAATTTAGAGCTTTTGGTGTGCTGCTTCTCCCTCCAGATTAGCTTTGGCCAGGGATATATTCCATCCGCTGAAGAGCGGGTTTCACCTACTACTACTTTCATTTGGTTCCTGGAAAAGCTCAGGAAAGAATGACTCCTTTAAGCTTGTGAATGTAATACAAGTCTGCAGTATTGAATCAGAAATTATTGGGAGTATTTTGATGCAGCTTCCAGCAACAGCAAATGCAGACCCAACACTGAGTACTACTGAGAAACATTTCCCATTTGCAGTTACTACTGCATATTTACGAGAAAACATGGCAAGAAGAAAGTTCCTTCTGCCAACACAAGACAGTGTAAGAGATGATTGAACACATGCTTCCCAGCCTACTTAGGCAACAAGATGCTTTTCTGTTATGTCTCCCCTTCTTCTGCCACCTCCAAAAAGGTACAAGCTAAAGAAAAGACGTTGGTCTTGGCATATGCCAACATCACTTGTACCAACCCAGAACTCTGAACACAAGAGCAGTTGGTAGAGTGAGTCTGAACAGCAACACACAATGTTAAAACAAGCTTTGGTCTGAAGGAGGGGATGCATGTATTGTCAGCTCAATGAACTGCCCCAAAACACCACAATTTTAATTTGGAAGTATTTCCTGCTTCTATATTGTGCTTTAAAGCACATTCAGAGCTCTGTGCAGATCTGAGATGTTTCATAGCTCCTCATTTCCTCAGGCAACATGCTCTTTAACTCCTCTCTGCTGCAGAGGTTTGCCTCCTTCCTGCACACCTGAACATATTCTTGGCCTGAGATAAAAAGTTTTTCTTTTATATCAGCACTGTTATTTGCAATTATCAAACAAATGAAATAGGCATTAAAAAAAACCCAAGTAAAGAAATCAATGCATGCAGCACTGACTAAATAATCAGACATTAAATTGTTTTACACAGCCAGAGCACAGGCTTAGCAAAATTTGGGAAGAATCATGGAGAAACTAGAAAGGAGTACAAGCCTCTTCATATATTATCCAAAAAAACCCCAAAAATAAATGTATGCAAATCAACTATTCCAAAGCAACCTTGACATTTATTTTTCTTCTTCCAAGAGAAAAATCTAAGACAAAGGCCACTGGAAAGGAGTAGCACCTCCCTCCTTCAGTATGTTCTCAGGAAGGAAACACAAATCATGCTGTTTAATAAGGGTGATGAACGGGCAGAAGTTTACAAAGCCTAAAAAAAACCCCACGAGACCAAGTCTAATGATTTCTACAAACACCACCAATGACACTTTTGATACCTAGACTAGGAAGAGAAGTCCATCAAATCTACTTTTATTTGTCTTCAGTACATATACACAAAGTGCCTTTTTTGTGGCAGTTGTGAAGAACCCCTGCAACTATCAGTCACCTGGAGAAAAGCATTAGCTATACTTCAAATTCAATTTTTTTCCAAAAGTGACACTCATCTAACAAGCTAACGACTTCCCAGCCAGAAACAAATCAGATTATTGGAAAAAGTGGACAATGGTATGTGGAAAAAGCAGAGAAAATATAAAAAAGAAACAAACAAACAAAAAAAACTGTTTACCAAACAGAAAAAAAAGACCAGAAGCAACACATTCCAAAGATAAAACTACATTATACACAGGAAGCAGAACATGACTGTTGTCAGAATATCACAGAATCATAGAATGGTCAGAGTTGGAAAGGACCTTAAAGATCATCAAGTTCCAACCCTCCTGCCATGGGCAAGGACACCTCTCCCTAGAGCAGGTTGCTCAAAGCCCCATCCAGCCTGGCCTTAAACACTTCCAGGGATGGGGCACCAGCAACTTCCCTGGGCAACCTGTCCCAGTGCCTCACCACCCTCTCCTAATATCTCATCTAAATCTCCCCTCTTATAATTTAAAACCATTACCCCTTGTCCTNATTTGCTGAGGGTGCACTCTTATCCCACTGTCCATGTCTCCAACAAAGATGTTAAATAGTACTGGTCCCAGTACTGACCCTGGCGGGACACCACTTGTCACTGGCGGCCACATGGACATTGTACACATCAGTGTTCAACTATTTCCTATTCTTTCCTGCTGTATGTCAATAGAACTCAGAAACAGAGTTACAGGCTCAGATTTGCCAGAAGACAGCAAATAAGACAAGATCTCTGCACTTAAAATGTGAAATGGAGGTTCTTAGGATGCACCACTGCAGGAAAATTTCCTCTTTCAGAGCATTAAATACTGCCAGAGCAGTTCAGAAGGGGCTTGCAGGTTCCTGAGGCTGAACAGGCAGCTGTGCTCATGCAGAACAGGGCAAAGGACCTGACTTTATGAATAAAAGCACTAAATCACAGCTGGTTGAGGGATTCCGAACCAGGTTCAGCTTCAGTCATAATCACTAGTTCAACATGGAATAAGAATATTATCAAATTCCAGCACAGAAAGAAGAGAGTTTGAGAGTCTGGGAAATGTGGCTCAAATGATGTGAGTCTGGGGCAGTAATTTCCACATTGTACTGTAGTTTTTCAGTAAGAAGCAGTATCTTCTAAATTCATTCTTATAGTAATGAAGTCCCACAATTCTGCTTTTCTAGTAAAGTCTGTACAAGCTTGGAAAGCTAAAATAAATGGCAATACTTCTATTACAGGAACAGGCAGTTTATCCCTTCAAGCAAGCAGAATGCCTGTGCAGCTACATCTCGCCTTCCAGAGCCTCATTCCCTGAATAATTTTAAAATACATCAATTTACATCCAGTAGCTAAAAATTAATCAGTCAACACTTAAAAAAGGGAGGTCTGTTGATATGATAGGATTGTACCCTCAAATCCCACGGGCACCAATAAAAAAGGACACTCAGCACCTTCCTGGTCTCCAAAAGCAGTGGTGACACACCAGATTGCAGCAAATAGATCAACATAACCACGTCAGGTTAGTCTTTACTCACATCCAAATGTTGTCATGACCTTTCCTAAAGCCAGTTTGAGAGTCTGTTTTTACCTTTCCTCTTTCAACTTCTTTTGTTGTCATAACAATAACTCGAGAATTCTCCTGGAACACCATCCTCCAAAAATCATTCACTGTATTCTGTAGGCACCCTTGAGTAGCAATGTAGCTTTTTTTTGGCTTCGAGTTGTTGCACTTTGTTTCAAATTCAGGCTGGAGAAAAAAGTTTAACAAATGGTGACAAACTACAACAGACTAACCTGGGTTTAGGTGAGGGGATACAGGCTGCGCCAACAAGACTCCTGTAGGTAGGATTTTACTTACCATAATAATATTAGCATTGATATAGTCTGAAACAGGTTCATTTGGATCACCATCATGTAGAACAACTCTGGTATGATCAACTGGAAAAACATACATGCATGTTAAGAGCTTGCATCCTACAGTTGTGAACACATGGCTATTTTCAAATATCCCACAGATGGGTACATTTCTTACTGCTACCGAAACCTATTAAGTTATCAAATTCAGCAAATTAGCAGCTAGAACACTGAACTTTTCCTCTTTTCTGCTATTTCTTAAAACAAGTGGCCAATTCATAGCAAGCCAGACAAAAACAAGTGCTCGTGCCCTCCAGTAACTCATGAGTACGAGGACAGTCAAGCCAAATGGCCGCTGGATTTGCATCACGCAGTTTCGTACCACAAATTAATCCTCTTAAATGTAAGCATTCCAGTTTGCTGAATAACCTCATAGGGATGTGACACTTGTAAATGAAAGCTGAAGATGAAAATGGTATTTGGGAATCGAAGTATCAGTATCTACAAAGTGCAAGTGTTTGAACACAAATTGGAAATCGCATGGGCTAATAGTGACAACATTAGAAGGGGAATTATCACTAAAGAAGAAAAAGCACAGTGGTGCTTAATTAACCCTGTATTTACAAGCTAAGAGAATAAAGCATAGGAAAGTAGCAGGCTTACATTATAATGAACGAAATCAATACTTACAGGGTAAAATGTTTTTGTATCTATTTTTGTTTTTGTTTTCCTGACGCTGACCTTCTTTACGGCTATAGAGAAGTTTGCATTCTTGCTGCTGTAGAGTCTAAACGAAAAGAGCACAAATTAAGTTAAGTTAAAATGGCACAGATAAAGTATAGACCATTTCACCATCAGCACAGTGATCCTCTCACAAAAATGATAGTACTTG
>VXBW01001456.1:748240-761291 GCA_013400375.1 Thinocorus orbignyianus
AGAGAGAGAGAGAAAGAGAGAGAGAGAAAGAAAGAGAGAGAGAGAAAGAAAGAGAGAGAGAGAAAGAAAGAGAGAGAGAGAAAGAGAGAGAGAGAAAGAAAGAGAGAGAAAGAAAGAGAGAGAGAGAAAGAGGTACTGGATTTCTCCATTCACCATCACTTCCAAGGTATGTAAGAAACACAGAGGCATGAATGACAAAACAAGCTATTTTCCACCCAATAATTACAACCACCTATGAATTCAATATTTGTGTAAACCACAAACTGTAACCAGCAAGTCCTCACGATCCTGCTCTGAGCAAGCAGAGGCAAGTTGATCCCTTTAAAGCTTTTAGCTGTAAAACACTGTGCAAGGAAAATGTAACTGGTGACAAAGGACCACAACAAATAAACCAAACACCACAAGCAGCATTCTACAGAGCAAGTGCAAATAAACATATTTATCACTAGGTCTTTCTCACCAAACATAAGAGTTAAGAAGGCATAATATCCTTTTCACTGAACCAGGCAGGTAAGGAGTTAAAAAACTGCCACTGAACTGGCTTTAGTACCCATAAAGATTAGGAATTAATGCATCCAAACCATCACCAGCCTGCAAAAGAGCAAGGTGCTTTGTGATCCAGTGCTTTTCTACCTAAGCTGTACTGGATACCTCCAGTTCTTCACCTCCAACAAAAGAACTGAAAGTTAAACTTTGCTAGCAGGTAAAAAAAAAAAAGAAAAAGAAACAATTAAGTGTGTGGAAACAATGACTTCAAACAAATCTTCACTTCATACAGTTAATTATTGCTTTGAGCATCCCTGAGGAGAGATCTACGAGCAGCAAATCCTAACAAGCCCATTAAGAGATGTACACAAGTCAATGATAAATCTGAAACACAGTCCTCAATTTCACTGCAACATCCAAGCATTAAGCTCACCAAAGAGCCATTTTTCAGACACAAAAACATTACAAGGACTGTCAACAATTCTGCCCAGTGGTTCACGGGACAAGAGGCACATTCTTAAATATGCCTGCAGACAAGTAATTTATAACCACCATCTGGCCTGCCAAATCATAAACAGCACAGGCAGAGATCCATGGACAACCTGGAGTTTCCTCCCTTACCTCCTGCCACCAAGGCTGACAGCTACAGCTTACCTGAGGTGAATGAAAAAGCATGACACTGAAACTGCTATTAGATAGCTTCATTTCCAAAAACAGGGGGAAAAAATAAGGATAGCATTGACCTCACTAACAGCAGTGAAGGGGAAAGAGAAGTGGAAAGTCTCACAGGTAAAATCTTTTTATTTCTTACATTTACTTCTTCTGTAAGACTTATGGCTTGTTCACAAACACCCTTCCTCAGGAAAGTCACAAGGCAGGAAAACATCTCTTTTCTAAAGGACTGACTGATACATCTATTACAAGACAAATTTATTCAACAAAGACCAGAGGTCAGAAAATAAGTCAGCGTCAAGTAACAGTTCAGTCCCATTTTGACAAATCAACAATCCATTCCTAAATGCACCACACAATAGTGTTTCCCTCAAGGAAAAAAAATCCCAACCACTAATTGACGTACCTTCTAGTAAGCCAGCACCAATTAGGAGAAGGGCAAACCAACAGGGCACAGTTTTTTCCTTTTCATGCCCTCTAAATAACAGTAAGGTATGCTTAGAGCCTACAGGGAAGCCAACAGACACCCTTAGCTTGGCTAACTTGCCAATGTATGCTCAGGCCAAACCACAGGCACAATATACATGACTGTATCATGAAATGATAACTGCTTTTTTACAAAGACTGATTAGAAGAGTGCTTTAATTCCCATCTGGGAGTTTTAGCCATTAGAGCAGTTGTGGCTAATCCTTCTGACCCTTCAGGCCCTGTATCAAAGTTCAGGCACTGAACTCTGCAGGAAAAGCAACTCAAAGGCTGAGGCCAGTTCACAAGTGATACATGAGAACTGCTCCCCAGTGGATCCACCGCTCCAGAGACGGGTACAACAGCCCCAGGTCCTCAGCAATGGCCAGAGCAGGCTCTGCTGGGTTGCTGCCCTCTCCAGGTGGGATTCTGCCCATTCAACAGCCCTGGATCAAACTGTCTCCCCTGCACTGGGCACAGGGGAAGACAGAGGAGAAAGCTTAATCCTCATTTTATGATTTCCCCACTGTCACGACCTCACCTTCTTCTATTCCATCCCCATTTCTTAGTGAAACACGTTACCTATATGAGAAGTGTCTTTTGCTTTTAATGGATTTATTTTTCTTCTCCTGACAATAACCTCAAAACAGACTGGACAGTACATCCAGGTAATTAATATTTCTGATTTAAAAAAAAAAAGAGTTTCTTCAAGAATGGCTGCTTTGCAAATCCATCATTATTCAAGAAGTTTCTCCAGGCAGCCAAAACCAGCCTCTGGCAAAGATCAGGACTTTGCAGTTTCCTGTTGCCATCTGCTGGTGGAATTCCAAACTCCACCGTAGCTTTGTGTCTGTATTGGTATAAGCCAGTCCATTATATTTAAGACACTTCTAAAGTTTGGTGCTGTGACCATCACATACATGCAGCTGTGAAGTGCCTTCAGTTGTCAGAGAAGAGTTAGGACATAGGTAGAAACAGGTTAGACTCAAGAAGTTTGGAATGTGTTAGATAACTCTCGTTAACTTTCTGGGAAGGGGAATGAAATTTTGGCTGCAGGCAGAAATGAAACACCTAAACAAAATAAAAATAAGTCTCCAGGAGTCCAAGGAATACAGATAATCAATGTTGCACCATCTCAGAGTTTGCTGCTGCCACTACTTCACAGTGGTTTTAAGATCTCCTAAAACAGCTAGCAAAAAGCCACAAAGTCAAGGGCAAGAGCACATACTGACTCAGAAATCCCACCGAAATTTCCTTAAAGCCATGGTACCTGAATCAGAACACCCTCTGCACTGACACACCTGCCAGAAAGCAGGGTGCAATCCCCTTCATGTGCACAATACATCTGACACACTCCAACTGTATCAGATACTGTGACTGTACTAGTACTCAGGTCACTAAGAGTAACAGGTTAGGAGTTAGTGCTGTGCCTCCAGAAAGGTTAATCCAACTTACAGACCCCTTCCTGTCCAGGTGAAGAAAAGGAACACAAGAATGAATCTGATTAACTGTCCTGGTGGGCCAGGTACAGCTGTAGATAATGTGGTCTCATGATGGGGAGGATATTCACCAAGATGATCAGAGGGATGGAGCACCTCTCCTATGAGGACAGGCTGAGAGAGCTGGGGCTGTTCAGCCTGGAGAAGAGAAAGCTCTGGGGAGACCTGAGAGCAGCCTTCCAGGATCTGAAGGGAGCCTACAGGAGAGCTGGGGAGGGACTCTTTGTCAGGAAGTCTAGTGACAGGACGAGGGGTAATGGTTTTAAATTGGAAGAGGGGAGATTTAGATGAGATCTTAGGAAGAAGTTCTTTGCTGTGAGGGTGGTGAGGCACTGGAAAAGGTTGCCCAGGGAAGTTGTTGATGCCCCACCCCTGGAAGTGTTTAAGGCCAGGCTGGATGGGGCTTGGAGCAACCTGCTCTAGGGAGAGGTGTCCCTGCCCAGGGCAGGGGGGTTGGAACTTGATGATCTTTAAGGTCCCTTCCAACCCTGACCATTCTATGATTCTATGATTCAGGAGGGATTGTGCTAGGTACCGAATGAATCATTAGCTCTCAAGAACCAGGACAAAAGGCAAATATTTCAATCATTTTTCTAGCAGACACAATAGTGGAACCAGTAAAATTCTAACCCATGCTGTGCCTGACACAGGAGATGGAAGAAAGAACAGAGATGTGAAGTGACGGAGGGGAAGATCAGAAAATGTCAGGAAGGCAGTAACAAACCTAACTTTTTAGTAGTGTAGAGATTTAATGTCTTAAGACTTGGAATGCAATGAAGTACCTCAAATTCTTCCCAGAAGCCCTGCTTGACTTTATCCGTGGTCTCTGCCAGCTTGCTCAGCTCTCGCACTCTGCTTTCAATCTCGGCAGCGTTAATGCGGGTGGTATTCAGAGGCTGGGAAAGATGGAAATATTAAACAGAGGTGTAACAAGTGACAACTGTGAGAAGACAGCTAAAACACAAATCCCCTGCATTAAGTCTATTTTATACAGGCTCCATATATATCCCTTCTGTAGGATCCAGGCATCTATGTGGACTCCGAAGCTTTACAATTCAAACAACGAAGGGCAGTGAGGGTAGAGAGGAAGGGGACAGGGAACAACTGCTTCTAGAGAAAGTCTCACAGCTCTTATTCAGTACATTAAGTGGTCTCATTTCTGGATTAGTCCTACAATCCCCATGGGCCACGATGAAACCAAAAGAAGGCCTGCACTGCAGCAGAGACACGACTTTATCCCTCACAGGAATCTAAAAAATTGTTCCCATTTCAATGACTGACTTTGTGCAGTTTCACTAAGTTTAATTCTACGGTTTTGAGTAAGGAAAGGAAAAAAATAAATAAATATAAATTATCTCTCACAGAATACATGGAAAAGCCTTCATTTCAAAAATATATGCTTGAGGTAACAAAGCTTAGTGGTGTCTTCTCCATTCACTCACCTGCTTGAGTTGCAATACCGTGCCCAAAGTTTCCACCATAGGGTTCTTCTTGTAATGTTCCACTAGATCTGTCAGAGAGTCAAATTTCTCCCCTCCACCAACATCGTATTTTAGATCCTTGAAAGACAGATGCTCATTAAAATAAATGCATTTGAAATGATGGAGTCTAATTTCATCTTTAGGCTACATAAGAAATTATCTTTGAAACCATATGGAGAAGAATCTAGTAAAATCCTTTTGTTAAGGGATGGTAGAACCTTAATACAAAGAAATACACACCATGAAGGACATCACCCTTTTTGCCATCTAATTGAAAATAATTTCATCTGCCTTTTCAAGAGAGCTGTGTCCTTCTGAACTGATATTCAGCCAGCTCCATCAGGCTACCTGAGCTACACGATTAGAATCCAGGAGATAACCTTGGAAATCAATTCAAATTCCTAAAGGAGCATCATTGGGTCCTGAAAGGCTGGTATTGACTGCCACCATCCCTATTTTAAGGCAGCAATGTTAAGCTATTTTCCTCCATGTCACAAATGCTACTAGTAGTTAACTGCAAATCAAAGAGGTTTTCTCAAAAAAAAAAATCTGGTAGTTTTGGTTTTAGGAAGGTGTTGGTAGGTCAATTCTACCTCCAAACTATTTCTGCTATTGCATTTTAGCTGCTTTTAAACAAATGTATTGTCCTTTGGGATAACAGAGTTGTGGTTTTTTTTAAATAGCAACCCATGGGCAGATATGAAAACATCAAGAGACTATCATTTAATAGTACCTCAGTGAAGAACTACCTTATAGTAAATTCAAGGTTTAGAATTCAAACTGTTCCTTGGATTCAATATTCAAAATTTTCACAGAATGTTCATCATTTATCAGGGGCAATTTTATGAACTGACAGGAGAAACAGATGCACCCGGATGGATCTCTATTTGTCCAATTAGTCTATTTTTATGTAATTTAGCCAGGAGACTGCAACTCCCTTAAGAAGATTCATGAACATGAAAGGCTTCATCAGCAGAGGATTTGAGGCAGCCTTCTGATGCAATCAAAAGCAAATCTATTAGAAGGTACTTGACAGCGTGGTATAGCATGACATGATTTAGTCAGGCAAGCAGTCAAAAAAAAAATCACAACATACTAATAGGATGTTGATGCTATCAAATTAGCCAATTTGATCAAACAGATGATATACAGCACATACAGAACCACAGGGAAAGGGGAAATGCATTCAGCTCTCTGCAGTGAAGTGAAAGAGGGCCCTTCTGTCAGAATAAACCCACTGCCCGTGGATGTAGCCCTGCAAAGAAGCTCGTGCTTCATCATACCTGGCAGTGAATCATGACGTGTGTCACTTTAGATTTCCCATCATTACTCTCTCCTTTATCATCTCCTGTCCGGACAGAAAGAACAAAGTCCCCAGGGTGGCTTTGACTCTCACGCACAAGAAAGCTTCCATGTTTTCCTTTTTCTGTTAAGAGTTTTTCAGCTTCTCTTCCAGAGAGATGCCCATGAAACCACCTTTAAATAAAGTAAGATACAGACAGGTACCCTACTGGTCATTCCAGCTATGGCTCAATCAGCTTGTTTTAAATATTTATAATAAAGTAAAACACTGGTGTACACTGAACAACAGCGTCCAGGTCCAGAGAAAGCCTCACAGATCATAAAAATAAAAAAACAAAATAAGCCTTGAAGTGTGCTTGTACATACACACGAGTGATTACAGAAACACTTCAAAGCAAGCACTTCCACAAGCACTGATATTTGCATTTCACCCAAGCCTCAAATGAAGCTTTGATTTGGATCCTTTTACAACAGTCTAAATGGATTCCCTGGTGTCCAATAAACACAAGCTTATGCTGCAACCTTTTTCTCAGTCAAGGCATTTATTCTTTTTTATTATTATTATTTCCTTCACAAAGGTGCACTTTTCCAATAATCCTGGTTTGCATCTTTGAGACTTTATCCTTCTATCACAGTAGGAACTGGACAGGATAATCACATCAACCTCATTTCTTTAAGAAACATGACCAAAAAGGCAGTAATCAATCCTCCCCACTACTGTTAAATGCAAGCCATTCTGAGGAGTGAGAGAACTGTTTCTAATATTTTTTCCTTGTTTTTTTCACTTAGGAAAATAAACTGTTATCTACTTGCCAAAGAGGTTTATTTCCAACACACACATACTTCTTCAGTATATATAATATACCACGTCTAAGGTCTTACATTCTCCTTATTAGCCACGCTCCTAAAAACATGAGTTTGAGCAATTTGAGGATTTACATGTCATTCACTTTCTTACACATATGCCCACCACTGGAAAAACTGTTTAAAGTTATGCTCAGAAACATACCTGGGAATTCCTTGCAGTAATAACAGCTTCAGGAAGCTTTGGGAGAACTTCTATAATAAAACATTCTCCCAGTAAAAATAAAGAGGAGTACACCCTCCTTCTCAGTATTGTATCACACCAGGGAGAATGATGAAGAAAATAGGTTCTGGGGCTTAGATTATTTTGAATTTAATTAATGTTTATCAATCTACTTTGCAAGTAACCTCAATGAGGTCAGTGGGACCACTTTTAGTACAAGATAGTGGCCACCCTTCCATCAAATAGACATGCCAACAGGGATAAATAAGTGTATTTATTAAGTGGATGGACACTGAGGTTTTCACCACTGTTCTCTGACCTTTCAGATGTAGGATCAGCACAGTTCAGTGGGTATTTCAACTCTATAACATCTCCATTTTTCTCCTTGAGCTGTCCATGATGTTCCATATAATACTGGACTAATTCAGCCAACGTAGCAAACTTCTCTCCTCCATAGAGGTCATAGTAGTCTCCCGTGTTCTGGATCTTGATGTGGGTGACAGCTCCAGTTCGTCTAAGATTGGAAAGACAGGAAAAAACCTCACACAAATCAGCTGATTTACAATCAATCGCTTTTCTATTTAGTGTTCTGCTGGAGAAATCCATACTTACATTTGCATCACTTCACAACTGAAATATTGCAGAACAGCTAGGACACTGCCCCCCTGAAGTGTGCTTCAGCCACATTTCAGTGGCTTGCAAGAAGCAGCTGATCAACAGTCAGTAAGAACAGGGAAGGAAAACCACCTTAACTCTGTAACAAAGGGATCCTCAAAGCCAATGTCAAGCCCTGTGGCCTCACGATCTCCAACAGAAGTCCCTCCAACCCCCAGAACTGCACACACAAGCACAAAGGGTGGAAGGGTGAGAAGAACTGAGCATTGTCAAAACCACCCATCAGAGCCTGTCTGCTCCTTTCCCTAGAACTCCACACCAACTGCTAAGATCTCCTCTTCAGTAAACAGCTGCTTTTGCCTGTTGTAAACTATTTGCTCCCACGGTCTCTAGTATTAATGAAGAGCAGCTCTCCCAAAGAGTCCCCTTCTGCTCAGCAAGGCCCACTGCCTCAAAGGTTTCTTCTTATCACCAATCCCACTCTTCCTTTTTCCTTTTATCTACTTCCTCTTGCCATCCTTTTCCCGTACCTACCACTACACAGGCAGTGTCAGCAGACAAGTGGTACAAAAGGCCTGTTTTGGCAGCTGAAATAGCACCACACTTGCCCTGAAAAATTTGCTGACTTTTCCTGTAAGGAGAGAGTCTGGATAGCGTTTCCTTGCATGGGCTTGATCAGTAACTCAGATCATCTCTGCTACTTTCACACTCATCAAATAGATTTTTAAAGGGCACAAATTAATACTACAATGAAACTTCTGCTTGCCCTTAACTTTTCTGTCTCTCTGCATAACCAGAATTCGCTGCTTTCCAGCCTATAGTTTCCCCAAGTTGGGTAAAAGTATTTATGGAGCTCATCAGTGAAAACAGGAGAAAAAGAAGAAAAAAGTGAGTAACAGACTAAAAGAAGTGATCTGTGCCTTCTTCCATCTCTTACAAGCAGTTCATTTACAACTTCTTTCCCCACACAACAGCATCAGATGAAGAGTAGTTTGGGGAGAAAGACAAAGAACATTTAAACTTACCTCACAGAGAGCGTAAAGTCTCCTGGGTTACTTTTGCTGGGCCGTGCCAAAAAACTGCCATCCACTCCTCTTGTTAACAGTAGGTTTTCTGCCTCCACCCCAGTAATATTTGGATGAAACCATCTGTAAAAGGTTAAAACCAGGGAGTGTTAATTATTAACTAGAAGATCTTTTGGTTTTCAGAGTTAATTTACATGACAAGACTCAACAGAACAATCCAACAGCTTCAAAACCAGGAGGTACTGAGTTTTGCTCCTAAAGGAGTAAGAATCTCTCTCTTAGCAGAGAGTGTAAGTTTGTTTTTCCTTTCATATCACATTGTAATTTTATGTATTGGTAAGAGATTATAAGTGAAAGAGCTATATCCAAACATATTGAGTGTTTTTAAAATTATATCAAAGACATACAACATGAACAGAGACCACAAGCCATTTTCCTTACTCCAGGAAGACACAACACACAAAGAAACTAGAAGACAAGCAGCAAAACCACTTAAAAATAAACCAAAACATCCTCAGTAACACTGGACAACATTCTAAAGGTTAAAAATTTAACAAAACCTCATGCTTTCAGGCACAGGCTGACCACCAGCTGATGGGGGTCAGGGAGGAGCTTGTGGACAAGCTGTCCAGTTGTCCCAGCCTTCTCCCACTTTCCTCAAGAAGTGGTGCTGGCTGCTGCCAGATAGGAGAGTACGGCTCTGTCCTCCAACTACCAGGGCAACTTCTCCAGTCCGAATATATCCCGCTTAAATACAAACACTGAGGAATCTCATATTGATCTTTACCACCCACAAACAGCCTTCGGAACGACGAATATAGTGTCCTGCCAAAGGAGAGCTGTATATGGGCTATATCCAAGAAGCTGGGTGTCCCCACCTCTGGAATTAACCTTTGAGAGCCTTATTCTTAGCTGTTTGATTAACACTTCTGCATTTTCTCTTATCTATAGATGAGGATTTTTACTGCACTCTTGCACGTTCTGCATAAAAGGAGTTTTTAAGAAGGCACAATTTTAGAAGACAAGCTTAAAACCAAACACAAACCACCACACAGCCCAGCGACAGAGATGCAGACACAGCAACTCAGAACTGCTTCAGTGGCTTTGCCAGGCTTGTACTTGGCAATTAAATGATCTCTTTTCTTTTTCAAAATTTCCATAAATCAGGCACTACGCAGGGCACAAGGGAAAATGCACATCCACATCTGCAGAAAGAACACAGGCTACTCCTTTCTGTACACGGGGTTCTTCGTTTCTCCAGAGTAAAGCAAAACATTAAGGCAAAAGACTCTGCAAACAATCTCATTAAAGATGAGTGCTAGATCTAGAAAAAAAATAAAATATATAATTTAATAGCACTTCTGATCATTCCTGACAGAGTCAGCATTTCATGCTAAATTGCTAAGACAGCAAAATATGCAAGTGGGTATCTAAATTTAGGGTTCTTATTCTAATCGTTTCAGCAATTCCTTCTATACTGAAAAATTAACAACATTCCTACCAAGGCATTATGCAGCCCATTCTTTTCAGGCACAGATTCTTATGGAATCATTCTGGAGGTTTAGAGATTCTAGAATACCCAAACCTCTAGCAAGTCATTCAAATGGAAGTGAGGATCACCTCTTTACCATTTCATAAATCAATTATTCTCATTGTAAATCTTGCTTTTTTTCTGGTTAAGGATACTCTGCTTGCAAGAAGAAAAAAAATCTAGTGTATGCTATGAGATTTTTAACTGAAGAATAACAAAATGAAAATCATGCAGCATAGATCATAAAAAAAATATTTAAAAATATTTCCAATTTATTACAGTAAACAGGAGTGAATGAACACATAATGCCACGTTTACCCAATGACTACTCAAAGCTCAAGAAAAGTTCTGTTTCGAGGAGTTTCACAAACTGCACAAGCATTGGCATTAAATATTTCAGAATACAACAGGTCAGGCTGCATGCAGAAGCTGGTGAGATATCTACCACACTTCCACCTCCAAAATTTTACTTCCATTAGGAGAAAACAGGGGAAGAAAAAAAAAAAAGAAGTGCAGCAACCTTTTGAACAGTTTATAAGCTTTTTGAAAACACACTGGATTCAAGAGAGTTTATATCCAAAAAATGTATAAACACACAAACCAGAAATTATTGGAATCAGGCCTGTAGATTTATTATATGGTGACATTCCATAAAATTCAATTAATATAATATCTTACTTCTAGATACATTAGGGTTTAGGGTAACTGTACAACTGTAGTAGTTGTTAAAAATATATGAAATTTAATGAACAGAAGGGACTACAAATAATTTGTGCTTAAAAGAGGTTCAGAAGATGGTAGATGGTCTAAAAACAAAAATTTCACCCCCTCATATGCACACACTTCTGCTGAAGATGCCAAAAAGTGAGCGAGCGTAGCAAAAGAAAAGAAAATTGGGAAACCAATGGAGTTTATTGCACTTTATGTAACTTTTTTTTTTTTTCCTAATGGTAACTTGTACTCCTGCTCTCTCATCTCTGTATTTTTGGCTTTGAGTAGGAAGCTGCATTTGTCAGCCACCCCAAATAGAAAAATGGGGGTGTTAGTGATCTCTGTTAAACGGTTCCGGAGCGGTGATGGGGATCGCATCATTTGAAGTGCTGCCATCACATGTGTGCTTTTGAACCTGGGTGGCTGCATCCCTTCCAAAACTGGAGGAGAGAGCAAAGGGGACCACAGACACAGATACCAGTAACATAAACCCTATAGAGAACTTTCCCTTACGCTTCCTTTTATAGGGATGGAATGCATTTTAGGCTTTTTTTTCTACCTTCCTTCTTCAACCTCTTAGGAGCAGGTGCAGAGGCTGTCCCAAGCAAAGGACATCACAGCCAATAAATAAAATCAAGAAAGTAACACACACACACACATAAACCCACACTCTAATTAAACTAGCTGTCCTCACTATGCATGGAACACTCCTTACAGCAACCCATCCCTGGAAGTGTTTAAGGCCAGGTTGGATGGGGCTTGGAGCAACCTGCTCTAGGGAGAGGTGTCCCTGCCCAGGGCAGGGGGGTTGGAACTTGATGATCTTTAAGGTCCCTTCCAACTCTGACCACTCTATGATTCTATGAACTCAGATTTGGGGGGCTCAGCAACATACCATTCCAAGTCTCTTATCAGTTTATAATCAGATAAAAATGCTGGCAGAAAAGTAACAAGTGAAATAACAGGTGTCTCATGTAAAAAAAAGCTAAAGGAATATCAGCTCAGCAGGAACCTTTTGTTACAAACTAATACATAGTAGAAAATACAGCCTTGCTACAACCATCTCTTTTTTTTTTGGGTAGCATAGTCCCAAAAAGATCAGCAGGATCTGTGTCATACGTTGCCAGCATGTTTCTCTCTTACCAAATTGAAGAGAGGAAAGAAAAAAACAACAACAACAACAAAAAAATCAATACATTTTTCCATGTCATGATTGGGTTGTTCTAATCACCTTTTCAAGAGCAAGAGAGATTAAATGAGTTCTGAGTCTCAGCTGTCACCACCAGAGCAGCCAGGGAGGTGGTGACTGGTAGTTTAATTACTCCTATTTATAGGCTCATCAGTTTATATTTCTCGTCTTTTTTCAGTCTCCCTCACAAGTTACAGTTTAAACTTCTGAGCGGAATAAGAGGATTATTCCTGTCAAGGAGGAAGGCTGCAAGTGTTCAGAAAAGGCAAATTGTGCACTTGTTCTGATGCGTGTGGGGATGTTCAGAAAACCCAACGTGCACTGGAGACGGTCCACACGATTCAGAAGACCCCCCAAATCCAAACTCAACTATAAACAGACTGAAAACCAGCCCACCTAGTTTCACCACCCACTTAGTTTCACCACCTCAAGTAGCTGAAGAAAGAGGACAACCCAATGTTGGAGAAATGATACTTTAATAGATATTACTTAAAGAGATGTATCAAATTTCAGATTAGGTACCTGAGATAAGAACAGAAACACCTTTTTTCCTTTTTGTGACAGTAATTTCTTGTCAGTCTAACATTCACCTTAACCTCACAGCCCAGAAAGGACTGACAACACCAGACAAACATCAAAACCCTCTAAAGACTGTGAGAAGCTACAACAAAGAAACGGGTTCGACCCTTTACCACCCTGATTTTGCAATACCATAAGGTTTTGAAATTAGACTGAATGCTGCCAACAAAGAGAGAGCCCACCTCAGGCCAGGTTACTAACACTCCTTTCAGAGCTGGCTCACGTTTTAGCTTCAGTAACGCCCCTAAAGCTGGACTACCGATGGCAACAGGGCCCTCCCCGGTCCCGGATTCAGGCCCCAGACCCGAATTAGGCTGCCACACGGACAAACCCCATCTCCCAGCCCCGCTTCAAACGCCCCCGCGGGAAGGGTCCCCTGAGCCCTCCACCGCGAAGTCACCGTTCCCGCGGCAGCTCAGGCCCCTTGCCCGGGGGTCTGCGGGCTCCGAATCCAGCCGGCCCCGCAGGG
>VXBW01001456.1:761583-783162 GCA_013400375.1 Thinocorus orbignyianus
CGACGCTGCCCCGCCCCCGGGGAATTCGAGCGGCTCCCGGTGCCACCGACCAGGGGAGTAGCGGAGCCTCCTCCTACCGAGCCGGTCAGAGCACGGAACCGCCGATCCGGTGCTCCCTTCTGCCTTCCCGGGTCGCCTGGGACAGCGCTTGCCCACGGACTACAAGTCCCGGCGTGCTCCGCGGCCGACGCGGTGACGTCAGACGCCGCGCTCTCTTTAGGCCGCCCGTACCCGGATGTAGGTCCCTTTCCCTCCCCGGAAGGTAAGAATGGCGGAGCGGCGGTGGATGGGGCTGTGGTTTGGCGGGCGGTATCCGTTGCCATCTGTCCTCGAGCGGCCGCGCTGGGCTCACCGTGGCGTCCCGGTGCCCTGGGGGGATGGCGATGGAGCCCGAGGGCGATATGGGGCGGGAGCGGGGTGGGAGATGAAACCGCCTGTGGGTAGGCCGGGCTAGGCCCTGACTGGGCCGGAGCCTCCTGGGGAAGGCCGGGGCCTGGCTGAGGAGGGAGAACTGAACTCGGTAGGTACCGGAGCCTGAGGCCTCTCTGCAGAGCTGAGCGGTATCCCGGGCGGTCCGGTGTAGCCCCGCGGAACGGTGGGGCCCAGCAGCTCTGGTGGGGCCGAGGAGGAGCCCTGGGCGGCTGTGGCCACCGCTGAGGTGGCCGCGGCCTTGGTGCGTGTTAGCGTTTGACGGGGCGTCCTGCTGAGGAGGGCTTGGGTGGCCGCGGTGAAGTTGTAGCTGTTCAGGCCTGCGTGGAGGAGTGTTTTGTGTGTGGGAAGGATGGCGTTTGGTTCTGCAGCATCTTGATCAGCCACGGCTGCAAGAGGTAGCTGGCAACGCTTAGAACAGTGTAAAAGGATTAAGTTCCAATTCTTTTACTTCCTTTCTGCAACTTAAACACTGCACAGCTTGTCATAAGTCATGATTTCTGTTTTGTTTGCATCCATAGATGGCGGGCGAGAAGGCAGCCGGTGAGAAAAAGCCGGCCAAGAAACAGACAGCAGAGAAGAAGCCAGGCCAGGGACAAACAGGTGAGAAGAAGAAGAAGGTTAAGAGGCATCATGCCAGCCGGAACCCTGTCCTGGCCCGAGGAATCGGGAGATATTCCCGGTCAGCCATGTATGCCAGAAAAGCACTGTACAAGCGCAAGTACACTGCTCCGGAGACAAAGGTAGGACGATAAATACTCTGTTTAAATGATCCTGTTTCTCACGGTGGTTTTGGTTTAGTATTTCCCACGTTTTCCCTTTTGTTTGCCTACAGATAGAAAAGAAGAAGAAGGAAAAGCCACGTGCAACTATCACCAAGCCAGTTGGTGGAGACAAGAATGGAGGCAGCCGGGTTGTTAAAATCCGCAAAATGGTAAGAAGGAGAACTTGGACACCCCTTACTTGCAGAAGCTCACAATTACTTTTCCATATTTCTGGTTTAGTTTCTTTATACAATGGAGAAAACCTAATAAATGCATCCCAGTACCTATAACCTCTGTGATACCATCACAGCCCATTCTAAATGGCTCAGCTCCTGTTTGTGTTTGGTGATGCCCCGAACTACCCTGATCTGGTGAGAACTTAGCTCCATGCCCCAGGACATCCAAGTCTTGGCCTGGAAACTGTTGAGCAGTGATATCTGATCTTGTCAGGTGTAGTGAAGGGTGTTTTTAACATCAGGAGTAAGGGCCTACAGTGTAGGCTTGTGCACTCACCACCCTTAGTTTCTGCATTTTGAAGAATCCTGAATTCTACAGGTATTTTCCTACGAAAGGAACAATCTAAACTGTAGTGCAAGCTTTCTGTCTCATGGGGCACAGGATGGTACAATGTTTTGCTTCTGTTTTTCTAGCCCAGATACTATCCCACTGAAGATGTTCCTCGCAAGCTTTTGAGTCATGGCAAGAAGCCCTTTTGCCAGCACAAGAGGCGGCTGCGGGCCTCTATTACTCCAGGAACTGTTCTCATCCTTCTGACTGGTCGCCACAGGGGCAAGGTAACGGGGGACTTAGTCCTCTCCACTCTCAGGGTGGCTTTGCAGCATTTCTGTGCTGAAGCTGATTTGAGCAGAGATACCTTGAATTTACCAGCTGATACCAAGGGGCACTGCTTAGCCATAGGATGCAAATCTGCTTTTCTGTGAATTCTCTCTAGGTGCTTTTTTTAATCCTTCCTTTAGGGGAAATAGTCTTTAAATTACAGTTCTACACAGAGCTGGAAGTAAAACAGGCTAGTCCAGTTGCTTGGACAGAATGAAGGGAGTCTTCCTACAACGTGGATAAGTGTAGATTTGTGTCAGCTGACTTTGTGCTGCAGAACGGCCCACCTGTATTAACAGTTGCAAAAGGAGGACTCGCATTTTCATTCTGTATCTAATTATCAAAGTAACACTCGATTGTTATGTTGAATTGTGTTCTTCATCTTAATGATGTTCACTGACATCCTTTGTTTTAATTCCTTGACTTTGATGTCATGTTACTCAAAAGACTGCAGTTCAGGGGAAGAAATCTTGACTAGAAGGACAAAAAATGCAACTGAGGGGTGGCTCTGACTGTGATATGTCATGTTGCTCTTCTGGAGTTTACCTGTTTCTTGCCTCTACACAAAGTACAAGGAATTTGGGTAGTGAGATGGTTGTCTCACTGTCCTGTAGAATAGGCAAAGATAAAAAAAAACATACTAATTGGCTTTCCTCAGCCTCAAGTGATAAAGCATGTGAGAGTCGTGATGCGTTGGAGACGTGGTAACTGGCAAAGCTGTACCTGAGCAGTGTTGGTGGCTTCAGGTTGTGTCACAGTTGTGTCTGTGCCTGGGTGCTTTCTCAGTGCTTGTCCCAGTCACACAGGCCGAGTCTGGGCACAGTCCCAGTTTGGTTGCAGTATTTCGGGATGCTGGGACCCGAAGGCTAATTTCACATCTCATCTTTTTTCAGCGTGTTGTCTTCTTGAAGCAGCTTGGTACTGGCCTCTTGCTTGTTACAGGTAAAAAATTTCTACAGGAAAATGTGATGAGGTTTTTTGTTTGGTTTGGAGGGTTTCATGGGTTTGGGGATGGGTTGTTTTGGTTGTTTTTTGTTTTTTTTAAGTTCACATTTGTCTGCAGGGTCAGTAGTACTACAGGTCTGCATGCAGATGGTTTGGTGTATCATGTGTTTGTGTATCTAAGTGGGATGTTGTTTTCTGGCTTTCCAGGCAGGTGGAGGGGAGATAATTAAACTTCAATACCTGCAAGAGAGCAGGAAGCATTTGGGGGGCTTTTCTAGATGCTGTGGGGAAGGGCTTTGCTGGCTGTTCAGATTTTAGCTGTAGACATCTCTGAAGAAACTAATTATCTCATACACTGTAGAAATTGAACTTCAAAGCAGTGGTTGTTGCCAGGAAAGCTAACCTTGGTCTCTCTTCTGTCTTTAGGACCTTTGGCTATCAATCGTGTCCCTCTGCGTAGGGCCCATCAGAAGTTTGTTATTGCTACATCTACAAAGGTTGATATCTCTGGAGTGAAAATCCCCAAGCATCTCACTGATGCCTACTTCAAGAAGAAGAGGCTGCGTAAGCCCAAGCACCAGGAAGGCGAGATCTTTGACACTGAAAAAGAAGTAAGGAACCTGATTGTTCATTCTTTCTTAATGTCCTTGTTGCTCAAAGCTGGAAAGGGGGGATATGATGAAAGAAATGAACAATTGAATTTTAAGTGCTCAATAAAGTGAGGTAGTGCCATTAAAATGATTTAATCCAGCAGTATTGAGATGAACACCTTTTAAATTTGGGGATTCTTTCCTGCTTCTACCTTAGTGGAACAGCAGCAGTGATTATTCCAGGTAAATTGTCTTTTTTTGACCAAGAAACACCTTTAGTGATGTTGCCAACAACGTGCTGTTGGCTCCGATACCTGCAGCGTGAGCCAAGCAGTGGCTTTCATTTCTCCTGCCACCTCCGGTCTCCTACCACCTTTCCCATATTTAGAACAAATGGAGAAAAGATTTCCTGAAAATGCCAGAACTCAGGGTTTGCCCTGAATTTTCTGGTCTCCGTAGAAGAGTATGAAGTCACTCTGCAGGGTTTTAACACTATTCTTTTATATTTGCTAGAAATACGAGTTGACTCAGCAACGCAAGACAGACCAGAAGGCAGTGGATTCCCAGGTCCTTGCACAAATCAAGAAGGTGCCTCAGCTCCGTGGGTACCTGCGTTCTACATTCTGCCTCTCAAATGGAGTCTATCCTCACAAATTGGTGTTCTAACTCTTCTGAAAGCACCACATTAAATCTGAAAGGAAAAAAGCAAGGATTTCTGGTGTCTTCATTGCCATCCATAATGGAACGTGTTGCACAAGTCTTGTTATTTAACAGATAGGAAAACTCTTGCATGAAATCCTGAAGGGCTGGATGTAGATGGAGAAAATGTTGACTATAAGGTTTGGGGTGTAAGGGTTTTGTTTGGTTGGTTTTTTGGTTTTGGCTTCTGGTGGTTGAGTTTTGAAAACTATTTTGTATAAACAGGAATTCAGCTTTATTCATTATAAATGAGTTGGAGGAGGGGGGGAAAAGCAAAACAAGTTAGTATCTTTTGGGAATAGCAGATAGAAATACTGGATTGACTCCCCATCAGGACACATTGCAGAATAAAACCCAGTGTCTGTGCTGATGTATCTGCACCCTTACTGTGCTGAAACCAATACCTTGGGTGTCTTCTGTAAAGAACCAAATCTTGCCAACAAACCACTGCCAGGTAACTCATGAGCATCTTAAAGCTCGTGTGTGGCGTTGTTGAGATGGTTTTTCTGATGAACAGCTTTGATCCATCAGTCATCACATAAACCTCAGCAAATACAGCAACTTTTTAGAGGTGTTTCAGGAGCAGTGCCTTGCATTTTGAAGTACACTAGGAGTACTCTACAGTTTAGAGGTTTCCAGAGTTGTTTCTTATCCCAGGAACCATAATCTGGAATGTATGTACTTTCCCAAATGCCCTATTATTTTTTTTCCCGTTCCCTGTTTTTCCATGGGGGATGTCGTGCTTTTAGTCGGGAATAATACCTACTTAGATCAAAAAGTAAAAGCCTGATTCTTAATTCTGTAGGCCCAGAAATGAGTTAAAAAGCAGAAGCTGTTTTGTGAAAGACAAGTATTTTTCTATCCTGGGAGATTTCCGGAGTTTTGACGTTTTTTCCTATCAGAAAGCGTGTTGAGAAAATTAGTCTTGTCTGTTTTCTTTTCTCTGTTGAGGTTAGTTACCAGATATCTGGAAGAAGATGCCTGGGAAGCAATATTTCTGCTCCTACAAAAGCCAAGGATGTACGTATTAACAAATCTGGCACGCTTGAGCTCTTTCTTAGCCAGACTTCTGTAGGAAACAGGGCTTACGTAACTGCACCATCTGTCTTCCCATTAATTCTTAGCCCAAAGTAGCCAGTGGGGTCAACCCTGACAGGGAGTAGAGATTTCAGCAAATTTGTACTTCAGGCTTCATGAGAAGTGGATAAAGAAAGTAATAGAACCTGCACTGAGGTGGAAGCTCATGTCACATTCTAGGAATCTTCATTGGGAAGGAGAAATTGGGCTTCAGGTGCTCCAGGGCCAGTGAAAAAAATCTCAGGATACCTGACTCGGTGGGTTTTTGCACCAAGGGGGTGTGGCCATCTTTATAGCTGATGCTAGCTTGTGTTACAGAGTATGGAAGCACTGATTACTCTTCCACCATCTTCCTCTTGCTAATTAACATATTAATTATTAGTGTGGTTCGGTAGAGGGAGCCGGTGAGCAAGCTTTGATCAAATGCAGAACTCCTGGCTGGGTGCCTGTCTCCTGTCCCTCTGTGCTATGTTCTGCCCTGTGGTGCTCCAGGAAGATGGTCTTCATTTTTTGTTGTCATCAGAACTATGTGATGAGTTACAGCTCCTGTTGTCTGTGGTTTGGTGGATGATGGGTACGGTTAGAGGTTCCTTAAGCTGATGTGAAGTTTTTTTACTGCAGTGGTGGGACTGGCCTGTTTACATAAATCAGCTCTAAAAAGATACCAAAGTGTGGCACGCATCTCGCTGCTAGTACTAAGATAAGTTTACTGGTACTACCAAAGAAAGATCTTAACACAATATACTTAGAAAGTTGGGTTAAAGTAAAAATTGTATGTGGGAACACTTTAAATGGGGAAAGTCCAAAAACAGCAGGAAGATTTCTCGACCAAAATAGTTTGTAGCAGCATGTGGAATCACAGAGTCTGTAAAACAAGATTTGGTCACACAGTTGCTGTATAAGAGAACATTTCAAGGGTACCAGAGTTTCAGTCCTTTCCTTCTCCTCTAGGAATGGGGAAGCTGTAGTAACAAAGTAGCCCTATGGGCTAGTCTAAGGATAATTAAGCACTTAGATACAATAGCATTTTCTATAATTATTGATTGCTCTGACACATTCCTCATTTGTGTATCAGAAGACATGAGATGATACTTGGAGACATTAACCTTGTTTATGGAAGGGGGAGGTTTTGCCTCCCCATGTGCTATCAGGAAGTGATTTGGTAATATAATTAAGTTCTCTTAATAGGTCCTGGTTCAGAGAAACGGTCTCGTGTGCTGCTGCCTTTGACACCCTCACCCCAGTCCTGTCACTTGTCTGACTTGGTGGTGACCAGTACCACAGCCCTGCAAGGTAGAGGGAGAGTGAGGGAGGAATGAATGTTTCCGTGCTGGTTAAGATCCCTCAACTGAGTCACGGTGGGACCAGCTGAGTGTTGGTGTGGGCACAAAGTGGGGGGTGTGGGAGCAGGTCTGCTTCTGGGGGCGCTAGCTGTTAAGACAGAATTTAACACCAAATCATGCCTTCACAGTGCCAAGCAGCTCCTCAGGCTTTGCTGCAGAAAATGGAGATGGAAAAACCCTCGTTTTTCCTAAGGAAAGGCAGCCGGTGGACAGCTGTGATTTGTCTCTCTCTCAACCTCGGAAATATTTTCTTTGAGTTCTGTGAAAGCTGTTTTTTCTTTCTTGAATGCTCTCGGAGGGGTTGGTGGAAAAGAGAAAAACTGAGGACTGCACAGAAGACCAACGCAGAAACAAAGTGAATATTCAGAAGGATTTTTCAGTCTAGATGATACTGTCCACTACCTGAAACCACTTCCACCGCAGAAAGAGCTTTTGTGTGCGTTCTGGCTATCCCGAAGCTTTTCTCATTCTGAGCATGTAAACAGTTCTGCAGTCCTGCCTCGCTGAGTCATTGCTTTCCACCGAGCATCCCCCACAGAAGAAGCTAGAGACATCCAAAGCCTCAGTCACCCAATCAAAAGTGCTGGAGATGTGCAGGTCCAAAAATAGTGACAGGCTCAACCACAGCAGCACTTCATTAGCATCAAATGTGCTCTTCATTTCAGCTGCCTAATAAAGTGATATGTAATTAGAATAAAGCATCCTTTTGAGAGGGAAGACAGAGGGATGTTGGCTTTCCCAGGGAATTGGTAATAAGATGCAATGCCTCATTATCTCCAGGCACCTATTTTTACCTGTGAGCTGCCCCTGTGAATGACCTGGTAGATTCAGTCCAGCCCGGAGAGGCTGTGTCCCAGCTGCCGTGTTGGCCAGCAGTCTCAGGGAGGCAGACACAAGCTTTGCTTCTGGGACCAGGAGCCTTAGGAGAAACTGAGGGTTATTTGCAAGACAAGGTCCTCTCCAGTGCCAGTTTTGTGGTGAATGTTGTCTTTGGCATTCCAGGTGGGATACGCTTGGTTTTGACTGTAATTAAGAGAAGACACCATGGCTGGAATGTGAAAGTGCTTTTACAGGACTTCCATGCACAGAATTTTGGCCAGCTGTTAAGGGAAATATGCCAAATGCTCAGATGTCCAGTGATCAGCTACTCAGTTCACCTGAGCTATAGGATATCTATAGAATGTGCCTTATCACCCAAGGGCAGCTGAACTTTTTTCCACCAGCACATTTCTGCCTCATCCTTGTCCTTTGTGGTTCACAGAACAGCTGTCACTGGAATACCCAGCCCCACTTCTGCACAAAAGCCATTCTGGATCTCCCCACAAGCACAATAAATAATAAACACAATTTGGGGACAATTTATTTGTCTTCAACACATGGAAGAAGCTCTGCTTTAGCCTTATAGCAAATATAGGCAAGATCAGCTGAGAAGCCATTCGTAGGGAAGAGCTGGCCTAGGTAGCCTTCCTCTAGCAAATGCTAGATAACTCCTTCCACCTCTTCTCCAAATGCTGATTCCCATCTCACTTTAAATGATTCAAATATTAAAAAACCCATTCAAGTGGATTTAACTAACAGGATTTGGTCTAGGTTCTCTATATATATCTGTATATTTTGTTTCTTGTCTTTCAGCAAAGAAAGCTTCTTGGTCTCTCCTTATTAAAATTAACTGGTTTTTACAATCAAAATTGGTTTTGTAGTTTTCTAACCAGTGCTTAAATCTCCAGGTGAGCAATTGCCCTGCTCAGTTTGAAACAGCAGATTCCTGTCCCTGGCTCACTGTGAAGGCTGTGTTACTGAGGTCTCTTACAGTCCCGTTAGGAAAAGGGATGACACTGTTTCCCTGTGCTGTTTAGGGGGTTAAGCAGCTCACCAAGCTACAAACATCACTGGCTCCTATGATTTTATCAGCTATTACTCTGTTAAAAGAGGGACATGTGGACAGCTTAGCCTGAGATCTAGAACCACATCAGAGAGTCGTGTAAACTCCACTACACTTTCTTCTTTCATTATTATCCTGAGGTGGACAATCACATAAATGATGTAATCATATGGGTACAGCATTAAGAGCTCCTGTTCCTGTTTTGGTGTGAAAACAGCATCTGAAGTTCCCAGTGACTTGAGCTGGAATGTGAGGATGCAGGAAAAAGGGAACTATTTTTACCTGTTAATTTGATTTCTCCAGTTCTCCTGCATTACAGTCTGCACTAAGCACTTGACAACACACTGTTTAAGCAATTAGAACAATTATATCCGTACTTTTATAAGGATCTTATTCATAGAAGCTCACAATTTTTTTCCCCTCACTGGTCAGGAAGCCACTAATTGAGCAAAGTGAGCCCGTCCCACTGGCTGTAATCAACATTTGCACTGAGTCACGCAAGAGGCTTGGTCTGTGATGGTTGTGTGTGGAATTTATATGCTTGCCAATAAAGAACTATGGTATTTCTTGCTTGTTTAGTTGCTTTTTCATAGTTTGTTTGACCTTTTTTTTTCTTTTCAGATCAGACCAATCACAGATGAAGAGTCAAAACCCCTTTTTGTCAGCTGACGGCCTTTTTTGGTTCATTTTATCCTGTTTTTTTTTCCGGTTATCTCAATGTTTATCTTTCTGGAAATGACTTTACATGATAGATTGTACACACAGCAGCAACTTCTATGACCTAACCGTGGTTCACGTCAGACCAGACATAAATACTTATTAGTAGCAATCATGATAAAGAGAGAGGAAGCACGGTAGTCAAAATATTACTTCAGATTAAAGAAATTCAATTGTTTTTTCCTCAGCTCTATTGATTTTCTTTGTGATCCTGAGCTAGTAACTTAATTTCAGTGAGGTCAGTGTTCACATACCTGCAGAACAGCAGTAATACTTCCTTATAACAGGTCTCAAGAAGGGTTTTAAACTTCTGTGGACGTACAATTTACGACAATGCTTTAAAGTACTTTAAAAATAAAAAGCATATGCTTGGGTGACACTGAGGAGGGGACCTGATCCTTTATTCTAACCTTCTCCTACTGAAATCATATCAACATTGAATACTAAAAAATACAAATGTTGTGCTGCATTGAAGACTGGCACAGGTGGCATGAGGAATAAATGTTTTCATAGTCCTAATTTTCAGTTGTAATGTCATTTTTTTGCAGAACTTAGTCTATTATATTTGTACAGGACAGTACAGCTAAAAGATTTAGTGTCTCTGGTGACGTTTTGTTTCCTCATTTTTTCCAATTAGCAGTTCCTAGCACTTTGCCTGCAGATTTTTTTAAACCATCATAATACATAACTTCTCATATTTTATATTGAGCACATTAGCCTTGTGACACCCAGCAGAGGCAAAATCTGCCATTATAACACCAAGAAACCATACACAAAGGTAAAATAATATATTCAGTGCATTGGAGCAAGTCAGTGTGGTGCAGGGAACCACACCAAGCAGCACTAGGAAAGGCTTTAAACATGTAGAAAATAGGAGACTAAACCAGAAGCAATTACATCTTCATCTATTTTGTCAGTCTTACTTGATAGAGAGGTTTTCCACTCGCTTGACAGATGCACTTAAGATGTAATTGTTTTTAAAATGAAGGCTTTCAGATATCACCATGTGCTGTACATGGTATCCTATTGTTCAAAATGCCCATTTTCACATGAGGACATAAAACACAAAGATAAAATGTACAAAAGCAGTTCTAGGCAGCAATCTTATGTCCTTGCTATACAAGAGAGGAAAGGTTATTTTTCAAAACAAGGACATATGAAGGCCCTAAAAAAGACCAATGTACCCTCAAAATGTTTCACTAGAGTTGTTTGGGTAAAATAAGCATTCAAATTACTGGTGTCAGTGTCCTGCTAAACTGAAATGAAGAACTGTTTTCACGGAATATCATAGAAATCAGTGAGTAAACATAACTGTTCCTTAAAATAAGCACAAAAAATAAACAAATACCCCTCTACAATCAGGGAACTGAAACAACAGCAACTGTTACCCAAATGTCAGGCACACAGCAAAACCTCTGTACATTGCACATTATCCTCATGGCTTCCCTCTGGACTGACACAAAAAGTGCAAAAAGGGCATTTGAAATCTGGAGCTTTGTGTTTGTGTGAGAGAAAAAAACCAAACAAGCATATACTACAGACACACAGGGGGAAAAAAAAAAGGAAAACTGCATTTGGAGACTGCTGATGCAAGAGAACTTTTTTCTTTTTGGTCAAAAGACCGGCTTTGGTTAAAGAACTGTGCACAAAAATCTGTGTTTTACTTAATCCAACACTCTAGGAGAGAAGACTTTTTCATACTTTGTAAATAAACAGGATTTCATCAAGGCAATGTCTAACATCATCATGTAGCTCTCTTCTAACACAGGCAGCATTAATCTCAAAAATGAAAATAGTACAAATAACAGCACAAATTATGCAGCTTGAGCTTACTTGAAATAACAGCTGATATCCTAAGTACCTGAGAAGGGTGTCCCAGCGTGAGCCAGTCAGCACAGCTGTCTCCTGGGGAGTTATAAGAATACTCATTAGAATTTCTATCATTCTTCCCATCCTGTCACCCCGAGCTGCAACTTCTCATGTCACTCAATCAGCCACCACACCAAGCCTGAGGAAACTGGATAATCAAGCCTAAGAAACAGCATTTTTATGTTTGTCATGCACGATCAACAGCCATATGACAACAATCTGGAAGAATGGAGGGATGAGCACAAGACATGCAATATTGTCACTGTACTGCATGTGAAAGGCTGAGCTGCTGCTGTCTATTTGTGCACCAATAATCTAATGAAGGTGGTGATGTTGGTACAGCCCTTCAAATAGCTGGTTGGCTTTGGATGACTGACAGATAGCACTGCTGACAGTTCTTCCATTGATTGATTGTTCATGGAGTTATTTTAATTGAAGGATAATTAACTGTTCTTCATGGTTTATCATTAAGCTACTTGTGATGTTGTTATTTTTAAAGAAACATTGTCACCTTGTTAAGCATAAAGTCAAAGCTTTATAAAACAATTCCAGAAAAGACTGATTTTTACCTGTTGAGACCAGGATTTTATTAGCACGTGACATTCCTCTGCAGCTTTCATAAAGTCAACCCTACAATATTAGAAATAAATAAACTGTCCTACCTGTAACAGTATGAAAAGATTTCCAACCCTCCTGGATTCATATGAGGGCCAGTCCATCAGAAAGCTGTGAAACGATGAATTACTTGGCCTTCACTGACTTATGCCATCTGGCTGTAAAGAACAGAGGGAAAAACAGGTGAGTCATAGTGACCACAGGAATACTGCACTTCTCACAGAAATCAGTAACATCCCTTCAGTGACAAAGCCACAGCAGACATCTATATCCTTTTTTGTTTGTCTCCCTCACATTTATATCCCACTAAGTTGTTCACTCGCTGTGACTTTGTTGTATAATAGTTCTTACTCTTCCTTTAAAAGTAGATTATTGGCTGGAAATTATAGGAAAGAGATACTGGAAAGAACAGGAGAAATGCTTCAAGAAAGAAAGGAAGGGGAGGCAGGCACTATGGGAAGAGCACCTTGGGAGATGTGAGCACTTATAGCTGCAAAACAACACCACACGGAGCAAAATTGTTCTTCCCAGAGGAAAAGGTGTTCCAATTTGCACCGCATGGTTTCAGTTCTCAATTAGCAGCTTTCAGTTTTAAGTTTGTTTTGAATTCCTGTCACCATTGAAGAGAAAATCAGTGCAGACTATAGCATTTTCTCAGGCCAGGGATTCACTGACCTGGCTTCCTTTCTGTAGGAAAAAGGGTAGTTAGTGCTGCGACGACTGTGAAAACCTGCTAATTAAGACTTCACAGGATCTTGAAACTGATTTATGAATTTCAAGTAAAAGACAAAGATAATAAAAGTTCCAAAGCCACCTCATTTAAAATTCTCATTTAAAATCCTGCTTTGACTCTTTTCTTCAGTGTCCTGTTGTTTCAGAGTCTCTAGTCACTGTTATCTCTTTTATAACACCCTTGCTAAGTTATCCTTACTTAGAGATGTGCTTATGAAAGGCAAGTGGATGAATAACATGTAATGAGTTGTGGGGTTTATTCCCCATATTGCTAACTTGGCATGGGCAACTGAATAGAATTTTTTTGGTCAGGATTTGCATAGATTTTTTAAAAACTTGTATAAACACCAAGCTCTAGCCTTTTGTAGTAAACAGCTGCCTCAGGCCTTTCACTCTGCGTGACACCTATGAAACATGGCTGATGGAAACAAGCTGTGCTTCTTACCATCTTTGAGTAGTGCCTCTATCATTCTCAACATCATTACTTCTCCCCACGGACAGGCTATTACATGGCATTCTCAAAGCTGCTTTTTTTTATGTGTGGTCTTTTTCCTTCCTACAGGTCCTTCTGCTTTCTGCCTGCTATTGGTATGGAAATTACTTTGAACAGAATGTAGAAAATAGCAATGACTTAGGAAAACCATCTAAACCTGCATCATGAGAGCAGCTAAGTCCCCACCAGGCCCAACAGATCCTTGCCTAGTGCATTGCCAAAGCCCTCCGTTAGCAGAAGTCCCACTGCCTCAGGGAGCAATCCAGCCTCCTGCTGCACACGCTATAGCAATGGGAATGTTTCCTGATATCTCCCCAGGTGCAGTTTAAGCTCATGGCTTTTTTTCTTGCCAACAGCAGCTTCCTTCTCTCTCTCCTTCAGCCTTTCACACATTCATTACCATGTCTCCTCTCTGCCTTCTCTTCTTGACACTGAACACACCAAATCCTTTCAAGCTTCCCTCATACGCCGTGTTCTCAAGATGTCTAATTGCTCTCATCAAGACTTTCCCCAGCCCATCCACAGGCTTCTTGAAATGCAGTGATCAGTTCTAAACGCAGCCATCCAGGTGGTGGTGATTCATATTTAGGTTTAAGCAGTTCTGTTCTGTGTCTGTAAAACATCACAGTCAGAGTTTGTTTTTGAATGAAGCTTATAGCTGCTGTAGAATTATAGATCATAAAAAATAAGAGGAAGTAATATAGAGAAATTCTTGCCAGTCATAGTAATCCCTGCTTTCCACCCACTTACCTATTCATACATTTCATTTTGCTGTATTTCTTAGATGTATTTTAAACTCAATGTCAAAATATTCCTAACCTTACCATATGATGGATTTAGACTGAGATATATGAATGAAATTAAACCAGCCTAATATCTAGAAGTTTTCCTAGACAGTTTGACTTTCCAGTACTCTAAAAAATCATGAAAACTTCTAATTTATTTCACTCCTAAAGTGTTTTCTGTAACAAATCAAGACCTTTATCAACAAGAAACGAAAAAGCCAAGATGCACTCATTTCCATTTTTTTTATTAGTTCTGCTTTGTCACAGAGGAAAAGCATCCTTATCTGCAAAGAGTAACTTCTGAATTGGAATAGTTTGAAATCTGGTCAGCGTAGGCTGATGACTACTGTAGCAGAAAAAAGCCAAGCCTGATGCAAATATTTAGACATGAGACAAACAGATATGATGTGATATTTGTGTAAGAAATGTAAGTCAAAGAATACCCATAGTGGTTAATTCCTTTGCTTGTTGACCTGACCTCTACAGTTCATGGGAAATACATCTTTCCATTAGTATACAAAGGATGTGAGCACACTGGCCTCCCTGGCCTTTCTTCTGAGTTCTCATATACTTCCAATTAAGAGTTGAGTTTGGTTCAGTGAGGCATTGTCGACAAAGCTAAAGTTAAAAGAAAAAAAAAAAAAAGAAGAGAAAGAGGGGGAAAAAGAACCATCTTAGTGCCTGTCACAAATAAATAAATTCAGACTGGGTAGATACCTTCACAGGTAGATACACTCGTGCCAGAGCAGACTGCCCATCCCAAGGTGAGAGCATAAGAAAACTGCTGTACTGGGAAGCTCCTCCCAGGAATTTTTATTTGTGCTTCTCTTGAGGTGACTGGAATGTAAAAAAGATGTAAAAAGATACCAGAACATATACACTATAATTAAAAAATCTGCTCTCTTGCCAACAATTATATAAATAAGGATAAATAAATTATAAATAAATAATAGGTTCCTGTAGATGTCAAAACAATGTTTTTCTGCAAGGCTCTACAAACTGTCCCTAAGAGAGTTTTAATGACATGGGAAATTTTTAAGAAAATATACAGCTGGCAGAAAATTTACCTGTAATTGAAATAAACTCATCCTGTGAATGAGTCATATTTAACAAAACTTCATTTGGAAAAAAATAAAGTATAACATTTAAACAGATGTGTGGAGTTTTCATTTCAATATTAATTTCATTCAGTATCAAAAATATGAAGGAATTATATAAAGTAAAAATATATTAAACCATCATAAGATATGGATTAAATAAAAATCTTGCTTAATATAAAGTAAATATGGAATAAAAAGAAAACTGAAATACTTGTCTTGGAATGTACTTTTCCCTCTGAAATGTTATGTTGCAAATGTCAAAATTTCAGCTTTTTATTCTGATTGGGATTAAACAGTTTTGATAAATACTCCATAAAACTCTGCCCAGTTTTCAGTCAACCTTAAAACAGTCTCTGTGTAGGGCCATTCTGATGGGGAGAGAGAACCCATTTCTCCCAGGGTTATAGATTTTGTAAAACACAGATCTTGTCCATTAGCAAGTAAGATGAACCTAGCCTCCTCACCCACGCCATGAAATTAACCAGGTAGTTAGCCATCTGGCTAGTTAACCAGGAGCACATTTCCCATGGCAGAGTGTTGGTGACCAGACCACAGGGAGCTCTTCCCCTTCCCAGCACCTGCAAGTACCAGGTATGACACTTCCCCACCTCACAATGCAGCTGCAGCTGCTATCCCCATTCTTCACGTTTCCATCAGGCTGTGGTGCTGTGCACATCCCTGTCCTCCCCCGGGAAGTCTGATGGCAGGTTTGACAACATGCTTCAATCAGTGCTGAGTGAAGAATTCAGGGAGTCTAATGAATCAGACACAAACCCCTGGCAGATCGCCGCACCCATCTCCTGTGGGAGTCGTGGACAGGGAGTTAACCCCCTGTTTGCCTGTTTGAGAACAGGGGCCCTGAGCTGGGACAGCATCAGGAGCCAGAGGTTAATGCATTTCATTTTCTCTAGGATGTACTGAGTCTTTACATCGTAATTCCCCTCAAAATACAAGCACGAAGTCAAACTAGTTTGTATTCATACTATTTAATGCAAAGGAGGAAAATGTATTGAATTTAAAGACATGTTTAACTGATCTCATTTTTTAACTATCAGCAATTTGAAATTATGATACAGGAAGCGGGACTTATGCTGTTTTTACTAAAATGAAAGCTGAGATCTTTTAACATAAAATAGCAAAAGAAAAATATGGCCTTAGAACAAAGGACATCTTTGAGTAAAAAGGTGATGCTCCTAGAAGAAAAAAAAAAAAAAAAGTCTATGTTCTGTGTCAGTAACAGGAATTCTTTCTTGTTATCAATGAATAGCTCCCAAAGATGAAATTTCGCAGCACTGTCAAATTTGTAATAATTTGTATGAATTATATAAATTTACCTTGATAGATTTATATTTTTACAATATTGAGCAGAATATCGTAGCAGACTTTTTTTTCCCTTTTACTGCACCAGTTTTCTGGGAGGTTGAATTTTAAACCAGTACCGAATAGCTGTGTTTAAAACCTACCTATTTTTGGATATTAATAATGAGTCTTCTGAGACATTAGAGATTCAGAAATTCAGGACATCCACTGAGGGATCTGTTCAGCTCACAACCACTTTTCCTCATTGATGAGCAGCATTTAAATACTTCCCTCCGTAAAAGGCTACTCGCGCTAAATTCTTGAATAAGAAAATGAGACACGAGATTACAGAGAGTGATGCTAAATGCCAGCTTTTTTTGTTTCTGCGTGTGAAATACTGCAAACAGAGTTTAAGCATAAGTTGTTATTTCATCTACAAGCCCAGTATGAGTTGACAATATCATGCAGCTGCAGAGAAAGCAAGGATGGTACTGAGACACTTAACAGGACTATTGCATAGAAGACACAGGAACCTGTCCACGCCATTCCACACTGGTAAAGCTTCATCTAAAGTACCAGAAACTCAAGAGGGATGCAGACAAACTGGAGTAAACCCCAAAGAGTAGAGGAATTATCAGATTTCCAGAGTACGTGGCCTACAGAGAAAGTTTGAAAGGACAAGGATTATTTAATGCAGAGACAATAGAGAGGAATTGTGGTCACAGCGTTCCCACATGAAGCAGACTGCACAAAAGAGGAAGGAAATACGCTGTGCCTACAA
This sequence comes from Thinocorus orbignyianus, assembly GCA_013400375.1. Classification (NCBI taxonomy): domain Eukaryota; kingdom Metazoa; phylum Chordata; class Aves; order Ciconiiformes; family Thinocoridae; genus Thinocorus; species Thinocorus orbignyianus. The sequence goes on from VXBW01001456.1 coordinate 778,541, forward strand.
CAGGTGAAAAAATGAAAAGGCTAAAATTACAGTAATACAAGTTCAATTCAGCATTAGGAAACTCCTGATGACAATTCAACAATGGAAGAGATTGCAATTAGAGTCTCCATCACTCTAATGGGACAAGTATGTGGCACAAGGAGTGTAGTTCAGCTTGCGTCACAGCACTGGATTAGATTGACTCTAAGAAAACATTCCAGCATTTTGGCTGTGATTCTATAATTTACATTTGTTTCATGTCCAATTTAATGCAGATTGTGTTTGCAAGGTAGGTGATTCATACTCGTGTTTTCTACAACAAAATTGTCCCTATTAATTTTTATAAAATCCTCTTTATATTTTTTCTTCCTTCCTAAAGCCTACCTTGCTATCAGTCAGAGCCTTCTTCAGAGAGTATTGCTAATACATCAAAATGAGAAAAATGTGAGTATTCTTCCTTTGCAACTAAAATACTTTTCTGAAGTTTCGAATTATTTTATTTTGCTCTCTAATTTGTTCTTTCTGCTCTGTCAAATACTGATTTTTTCCCACTTCAGTCCTTTCTGAGTTTTACTTGGAGAAAAATGAAGAAACTGTATTTTTTAACCACAGTTAGTGTGCCAAGAAATGTCAGTATTCCTTGTATGGTGGCCTTATTAATGATGGCATTCGGGCTCTCTAAACAACATGTACTAGGTAGAGGAATGGAAGTATGGAAATCTGGTTAATGCAGACCACATAAAAATAGCAACCACTTCTTCTGTTTCACACATTTCTTGGTGCCACAATGGTCATTAAAACTGAAACTGCCACTTCTAAATAAACAGAAAGATGTACAGCAAAGCCTCAGGATGAAAAGAATCTCCACCATATGTTATAGTTGTTAACATAAAATTAAACTAGAGGGAGAGACAATGTTCCTTTAAACTCTGTTATGTAATAGACAAATGGTCACCTCGAAGGATGAAGAGTGAATTTCCATTTCCAGCTCACAGGACTTAATGTTTGCCCATAGACCATGAGCATCTTCTGCTAAATCTCCCGTGATGCAGAGAAAAGCACAGGGACACATTCAGCTGCAGGACCAGGGACCAGCATAAGAGGAAGCTCGTTCCAGAATCCGGCCACCAGAGGCAGACGCCACCACAGCCCCAGCAACAGACATCCAGCTGTAGGCAGCTGACCCACCTGCTCAAAAATAATTAAAGCAAAAGACTGGGTTTTTTCTGTACAAACCTATTTGCAAGTTAAGGGGTTTATTTCTTCGGCTTGATGATTTATGTCACAGAGTTATTCTAATCTGTTTTTTAAGCCGCGCTATCTCCCATAATGTAGTACAAGACTTCTTTGTAGTTACTGCAGTACATCTCTGAAAGCTACACTGAAGACACGGTGGCTGACATTTGCTGGTGACATGCAGAACAAAAATAATATATATTTTTTTCATTATATTATACAATATCTTCTGCAGCAGATCCAGACAAACTTCATTTGCTGAATTCGTTACAGGATCAGGGCCCTAATAGTGAAAATTTCCTATAGAAGATATGTCAGCATTCCATGCTATGTAAGATTATAGATTTTACAATATACTGTTCAGTCCTGAATGGCAGGCACCTGAAATAATTCAGTAAATCTTATATTTAGTGATGATTATTTTATTTGCCTGCACAGAGGCAGGACAGGGCAGGTTTCTCAGTCTTATGGCATGAGATTAAATCAGTAACTGATTTTTAACTCCAAATAAGGAAATAAATAACTATAAAATGGTAAACATCCTCTCTGTTCAGCTTGGGATGTCTTCACACAAATATGGCTAAAAAAGGGGATTTCTAAAATGTCTGCACAATCTCCAGTTCACAGTTAAGTGGCCTGCTTTTCACTCTGGGACAGCTCAGGTTACTTACCACAGAAAAACACGTGTATCAGGATTCTTGCTGTGAGAAATCGCTCGCTGACCCCCAGTCAAATGACAAAGCACGGCCTCTGGCCAGCATATAATTTAGCACCTCTTTCTGGGCTTACCCTGGTATGATTGCATCCAGAGTTACACATACCTCTCTTCTAGCTCTGAGTCAGATCCTTATTCAAATACAAGGCCTTGGTTTGTATTTCAAAGCAATTAGTGGATTGAATCAACAGCTATATCAAACTCTGATTCTCCATCTGGGAGCTACTGTGACGACCATATTCCTCTGGGATAAAGCAGTCCAGAAGGTCCTGGAAAGAGCACATGAGAGCTGGAGACAAAGACTTTTCAGCCTGGGGGTTGCCCAGCATGTGAATCAGTCCTTTGGAGAACAACAGATACATCCAAAACTCAGACACTTCTACAAAACACTGCAAATTGTTGACAAGCCTTCCTGGCATGAGCGTTGCTTGTGAAGCAAACATCCCATTTTGCTCCTGGTTCTGATATCTATATCGATTTTGTGAAAGATATTCAACTAGTACCATGATGTTGTTATGAAAACAAAAGATAGATTTTTTTTCAGAGTTACTCCCACTAAAATGTGTAAACACTTTGTGTTTCTCTTTCCTCTGTTCCTGTCTCCTGTGAATGAACAAAAACAATGTAAAACTCTTTCTCTGGTAACAAAACAATAACACCAGTCACTATCTTGCAGTGAAATATTGTGACTAATATAACCTCAGCAGCCTTCCCGCTCCTCCAAGGAGACCTTGTGCGCACAGCTTATCTCAACTGCCAGAACTCAGCTGCCACGTCCCACCTGCCATAAAATCTTCAAATCTCAGCATTCTCTGTCTTCTGAGCACCAGCAGAGCTCCCACGGGAGGTTCAGGGTGGATTTCCTATCTGTGGGCATGCCCATCTGCAGCCGTTGTTCTCTCTGTCATGTCTTGACCAAAAATAACAGATGCCCATGAACAATCTCACCCTTACAAAAACCTTTGATACCAACTCTGCATACTCTCCCCATTCAAAAATTACACTCTCTAGCACAGAGGCAAATAGTATCTATTTCTATAATAAAACCAAGCCTGGAGAGTCTTCTGCTTTCCAATACATGAATGGTAGTGATATCCTACCAAACACAGTCTACTGAACTATCACACAGGTCTGGAAACTGCTTGTATGAACTGACCTGAACTCTATGTTGTCCGAACTGGCCTCAAAGACAAACTACGCAGTTGGGTGAACACTCATGCTGCTCAACCAGTGATGTGATGAAGCTTTGCGTGGGTCCTAAATTGAGTGGTGATCCATTACATGGAAAAAATGCTTTTTCCCATCCAGGTTTAATAGGACATACAGCATTGGTAATAGATCTCACTTTCCTCCAGCTCTGAGTATGCTTTTCCTGCAGTACCACAGCACATTTGTTATAATGCACTAATACATTAAATAATTTAATCTGATCAAACAGGTAAATAAATCTGCAGCACTCCATCTCCATTCTGTTGTGCACAGTCACCGTTTCATGAAAAGCAGCCACTTGCAAAGGGAATCCCCACCGTAATTATACAATACAAATATTTAACATTTATCATCATGTCTTTCTCATTAGTGTGGCTTGTCTCACAAGCACGTACTGTGCTGAACAGTCAGGTACAGCTGCCTTGACACTTTGTGCCTCTCTGAACGGGCCCGGGTGGAGGGCTGAGGCAACTGAGTGTGAAATTAGGGAAATGAGGAAGGTTTGCATGACGCTGACCAAAAAGAGAGAGACAAAGAAGGGTCAATTTTTCTTTGGATTTCCTTTTTTTTGTTTGTTTTTCCCCACACACATACTGCAGCATGACAAACCCTTTGCTTCACACCCTCTGGCATCCTCACCACATAGATAAATCTGGAGGTATGGGTTTTAAGGGACATACCTGCTTGCTCGCAAGTCCTTTGGGAAAAGGTTCCCTTAGAGGTGATAGGATTCCTTCAAGGAGGTGGTGGAGGGGTCGACAGGGAGGGGAAGGGAGAAAGGGAGATCATTCTGGAAGGAGACGTATGGCAGACAAAATAGGGATGTCCGGGGATGCGAGGAGAGGAGAAACCATCCCATGGGGAACATGAGGCACCAAGAGGGATTGGTACTTAAGGGAAAAGGGTGGCTTCAGGGGGGCCCTGACTGGCCAAGTAGGTGAGGCTGGAGAGAAAAACTGAGGGGAACAGGGTCGCCCTGAGGCAAACCGTCACCCTGGGGCTGAGGGAGCAGCTCTCGGCTGTGGGGCTGAGGAGATGGGCCTTTGGGTGACAGGAGGTGAGGGGCTTCAGGGAACGGCCATTGAGTGAGGGGGGGAGGCGCTGAGGGGATCGTCCCTCGACGCAGGGCCAGGCGCTGAGGGGAGCGGCCATTGCCTGAGGGGGTGAGGTGCTGAGGTGCGGGGCGAGGATGCTGAGAGGATCGTCCCTTGGTGCTGGGCGAGGTGCTGAGGGAGGCAGCTCGACTGGGAGCGCTGAAGGGAGCGACCATTGCATGAGGGGGTGAGGCGCTGAGGGGATGGCCCCTCGGTGCAGGGCAAGGCGCTGAGGGGAGCAGCCATTGCGTGAGGGGGTGAGCTGCTGAGGGGATCGCCCCTCGGTGCGGGACAAGGCTGCTGAAGGACGGCCCCTCAATGCAGGGCGAGGTGCTGAGGGGAGTGGCCATTGCGTGTGGGGGTGAGGCGCTGAGGGGATTGTCCCTTGA
>VXBW01001456.1:783665-853078 GCA_013400375.1 Thinocorus orbignyianus
GAGGGGGTGGCGATGGGGATGCCCTCGTAGGAGAGGGGGGACAGTGGCAGTGGGGGCCTGAGGCGAGGAGGAGGAGGATGGGGGGGGACACACGCAGGGAGAATGACTGGAGGAGGATGGGAGGGCCGGGATGCAGAATGCTGGGTGCGGATGCAGGGTGAAAGATTTGGGGGATGGCACCGGCTGGTATTGGGGCAGTCTGCTTGTTTTTAAGTCAATCTCATTTATTTAAAATAACGATGAAAGTGGAGCTGGGCAAGGGGGTGGTGAGGCGCTAGTGAAGATGGAGGTTGAGGTATTGATGCTGCCTCCTTGTTTTGAATCAGTAGGGTTAGGAAATCGGAGCCGTGCTTGGGAAGTATCAAGGTGGCGTTTGGTTTATTTAATTTTATTTATGGTTTTGTGTGTTTTTACTGTTACTTTTAGGTGGTTTGTAATTAATCAGCTTTACATGAAGATGCTTAGGGTACTGGGGTGTCCGGGTGTTGCTTTTAGGCTGTTGACAGTGATCAGTATTAAAAAAGCTAGGGGGGCAAGTGGGATTTTCCTTCCAGCTTTTACCTTCTCAGAACTGTTGGTGGTCTTGACTGCAGGCAGGTGGTACAGCTGTTTTATCTTCTGAGGAGATGGTGAAGGACTGAATGTCACGGATTGTAGGTTGCATCTATTTTGTAGCCTGCTTTTTTTTTTTCCTTTTTTTTTCCCTCTTCTTTCCTGTGTGCCTCCCTTCTCTTCTTTCACCCCGCCCTCTTCTCCAGCGATGTGGCTTGCAATGACACAGGGTCTTTGTCAGAGGAGCTGAGTGGTGTGAGCTGAGAGGGGATGGTTCAGCAGGAGCTTTATCTGTGTGCTATGTTAGGTCACAGGCATTTAGGCCGCAAAACCCTTTAGTGAGGCTTTGGCTGCTGACTGGAGTGTTGCTAAGAAGAACCCAGGAGCCAGCCTTGCAGTTCTGACAACATCATTGTTCACCTTGTGATGGGAAGCTTTTATGGTGTTTATGAAAACTTCCTACAGCCTTATCTAACGAAAGACTCGATTTTTATTTTATTTTATTTTTTTGCTGGACATGCATTTTCTTTTCTGTGTGATGTGACGCTGGGGATTGGGGTGGGAATGTTATCTGCTCCCATGAAATGGATGTTGGCAAATATCACATGAACAGGAAGGGAGAGACATTTTTAAGGTGGATGACTTAGCTCTGTGCGTGTAAACGTGGAATGATTCTTCCTTGTGATCAAAGTCCACTCTGGCATTCAATGCAGCCGGTATGCAATAAAAGATTTTGATTCCATTACATAGTTCTAGAAGCAGCATTGAGTCTGATAACTGTGTTAGAAAAATGCACGCTCCCACAGCATTATTCATGTTATATCATAATAAGGGAGGATATCCTTTAAGGAAAAAAAAAAAAAAAGAACCAAACCTTATTTTTAAGATCTTGAAAGCTGGACCGGAAGTATGTTCCAGCATGAAACTTGACACACAGCTTCGCTTGACAAACACTTTATATCTCTGGAGAATTTTTTTGTTAGGGCTAGGGAAGTCTATGAAACTATAATTGTTTGACAGAGAGAGGGCTGGGATCAGTGTTACTGTGTCTTGTCCTTTATGGCACTTCTAAAATGAGTGTTTCAGCAATCCAGTACCACTTACTCGCATAGTTTTTCCTGTTCCAGAGGCTTCTTTTTTTTTTTTTTGGTTGTGCATTTTTGCACTGTGAAACACTAAAATAAATTAATAAATAAGGCTTTTTTTGTGATGGTGCTTATTTTGATTTATAGTCTTCAGTTGCAGAATATTGCAATATTTTATGTCCTTCCACTGAAAAAGTTGATGACCATAAGTGACTTCTCTTTCATATCTTGTTTGTGGAATGTTTTATGGTTTTTGGTGTTGAGGGGGGAGGGTTAAAAAAAAGTGAAATGACAAGTGGTGTAAATGTAAGCTATTTAGCTCACAACTTTTTTCTGTCTTTTTTTAAAACGTTGTCTTTTTAAAATAAAGGGCTACCTTGATGAACTGGAAGGGCTTTAGGGAGCCATTTTGTAGAAATAGATGTATACATTTTATTGAAGTTTGGCCATCCAATTGACTAATACACCAAATAGCTCATTAACAAGTAGGAGTAGAAACAGCACAATATAATAAATATATTTGAAAATGGTTCAAATAGAAGTCTCTTGGGATGTTTTATTGGACAAGGGCAGGATATGCTGCAGTTTTGATTTAGTAAACTTCTTTAAAAATGCTTCTTGTGCTTCATCCGTGGTGGTCAGAACCCTGACTGAATTTCTGATGTGACACATGTCATTAAAAAATTAAGTATACTTAAACAGATAATTTTTTAGAGGGGAAGTATCATTCTGGTTTGTTTTGCTTAAATATCCCTTCAAAGGGTTTGTTCGTGAATAATGTCAATGTATTTGGATGTTTTTCCTTTGTCTTTCTGTTCAAAGGTTTTGTCTATTTATAAACAGAAAAGCAGAGGAAAAAATACTGGAGTTCTGGTATTATGCCAAGAAAGACTTAGGAAAATGTATTGTTTTGTTGTTTTGACTCCCATACAACTTTTACTTATTTTTTTTATATATATTTATATATTTTTTTTCCTTAATGGTAGATTACAGAAGTGTTAACATTCTTTTATGTGAAGGTAGCTTGTTCTAGGTGTGCCTTTGGGTTTAAAGAGTGGGGAGAGGGTTTGTTTTATTTTTTTATGTGATGTAAATGATGTATGCCAACTTCCTAGACTGTCTGTCAGCATATTTACAAAGAATAAAAAAAGACAAAAAGAAAGGAGACTCTTTTGGTTTTTTATTTGCTACAATTTTGTAGAATGTGCATATATAAAAGCTGCTCCCACTATGAGTTTCCCAATAAAATCTTCCAGTTAAATGAGACCTAGATTAGATAGCAACTATGCAAGCAAGTTTCTTTCATACAGTGAAATAACTTTCAAAGTGCAAAGTCTTCTGCTTCTCGGAGACAGCCTTACGTGACTAACAGCTGAAGGTGTTGCCATGACATTTTGTCTGGACTCTGCCCTGGATGTCAATGCCTGCACAGGAGGGACAGCTTAATAGAAGATGAGCTGCTCTTTAATGTGCCACAGTGGAAACTGCAGCACTTCCAGAATCCTCCCTTATCAAACGTCTTTCCCAGAGGCAATAACCCCTGGGAGTGGGGCAGGAGGTATGTCTGAAGGCAGAGGTTCCTTAAACTGTGTAGTTTTAATCTGCCACTCTGCCAGAGGCGACATGCTGAGACGTAAGAGAGTGCCAGCAATATAAATTGGTCTGTTAACCCTTGTTAACATAATAAGAAGGGCAGGACTGAACAGTGGTTGTTCACATGGACTGCAACACAGCCACCTGATGGTGAAGAAGCATTCGCTTGCTTCTAGGCAGTTTGGTTGATGTGTGTTCCTGTTGTAATCCTTCCATTTGAGGAGGCTTTCTTTCTGATCTTCAAATTTGTGTCTGGTATTTTCATTAGTTTTAAATTTGCAGTATCGGCATTTTTTTCAGCTAACTAGTGATAGGCTCAGGTATTTTTTTTCTGCAAGGAAATAAGTGGAAAGACAGACAAATCTTCAATACAGTCACAGTATAAAGTAGAGCAACCTTATGTGTCACTCCACTTAGCTCGTAAGCACTCTGTTTTATATAACAGCCTAACAGAGATAATAGTCATTTGGATAGCTGTTCTTGCTACTCTCCTGTGTAGCCTGGAAAAGTTCTAAGCACCTGGGGTTTTGTTGCTTTTTTTTATTTCTTCTTTAATGTATTTTTAACAAGAAGCTAAAAGTGTTGCTCCTACCTCAATAGCTGTCTAAATCCTTTATATATTGGTCCTAATGTTTTGACTCTTGTCAAGCATTTTTACTCTAGGACAAAGTAAGAGGTACCACTGTTTCCTCTTCCCCCAGTGTGGGCTGGGCAAGCTCTCTATGGAGAAGTTGAAAAACTAAAGTTCAGCGCTCTTTTAACAGGATGTGCTATCCCGTGACTGACTTGCATTTTCTGTCAAAATGATTTAGACTTGAAGGTATCTACTAAACTTGAAGCTTTCACCCCCTTTCCTCACAGACCAGCAGAAATGTTTTGTCACTTTTCCCTGATTGCTGAAGGAAAGAGTATTCTCTGTAATTATCTAGGTCAGTGCTTCCTAAATCTTTCTGGTTGTGACCTTACTTCCATCTACAAGCTTCACCTCTGTCAAGATAAAAATCCCTAATGCCAGCATAAACAATTGACTTTTTTACTAAGTGGATGACCCTTTTTGGGGTTATGACCTCTAGCTTGGGAACTGCTGACCCAGCTCTGTGTCAGGCTTGTAACTTTCCCAGTCCTGCCTTTGGCGTCCCTTTCCACTTCCAATACTCCGGTGCTGCTCTTGGAGAGTGTTTTATAGCTTTCAGAGTAATACCAGGTGAAGGTGGTTCTTGAAGTTAATTCTGTGAAGGACAATAAACCGTACAACTGTGAGCCTTGGCTGTTGCTTTTGCACAGGAGTTGGTTGTATTCTTTCAGGCGTTGCTGTAAGTCTCTCACTTGCCTTCTGAGAGGTCTCTGAAATCTTGTTCACCTTCCTTTTGAGATCACTTTCGTTAGGTAGTCTGCATAAGCCACCAATATTGTGTGATTTAATCTCCAGTGGAGGAGTTGTTGCTGTTACCATCAGTTGTCATAAAATGACCTGTTGAATTAATTAAACTTCTATAATAAGGACTACCTTGCTTCTTGGCCTTTTATTTTTAAAGTCTTATTTTAGTTATCCTAGTAGAGAAATCCTAGAAAACTTCTTCTGAAGGCTGATTTTACAAATGTGTTTCCCAAATGTAGTTCTTATTACCAGTTGCAGCTGATTAGTTCAGTGATCTACACTCTCAGATATTTAAATGACAAAGATTGTTCTTCAGCTTTCACAGACATTTTCATCCTCTACCTAAATAAGAGCCAGAGAAATATTTTAATGAACAAATGAGCATACAAAGAAATAGCACTTTCTTTTATAGCATTCTTTTGGTACGTGCTTGTGCCTTGCCTGTACTCTAATTCGTCTCAGGTATCAAGGTTATTTGTACAGTTACAAAAAAAAAAAATTTAGTACAATATCGTGTATGCAGTAGAAGATACAGATTTCTTAGTCGTTATTTCTGAGCAAGTAATTAGGTTTCTAATGCTTTCACAAGGGAAAATAGTTCTTGCTTTTAGCTGAGTTGTTAAAAAGCTGTGCTGTTACATACAAGATTATGAATCAGTAGAGGCTTTGAACAAGGTGAGACGGTTAAAATTTCCTGGAGCAGAAAAAAACAGAATAGTCTTCAAACTTGTAGTTTTCAACTGCGAATGTAAAAGTACAATGTGAAGTATGCAGCAGCTCCTAGGAACCTATAAAATTTCAGTATCTAAAACATCACGATGAAAATGTTTGCACGTATTTATATATTTTACAAACACATGGGCGTATCTGACAAAAAGCCTTATAGAGGGCTTAGAAAAATGTTTTAAAAGAAATCAAGGCAGTGTTTGCGCTGAGACAGCTTCCTACTGTGCGTCTTCAGAAACTGCCGTAAGCAGAAATGCTGTTACCCAGCAGAGCAGCAGAAAGTGGAGGACTAGGAATACATGTACAATGTTGTTTATGGGAAGAGTTTAAATTTTGATGCGTATTTCAATATACAGGGTACCTTAAAGCTGTCAACTCTGGTATTTCTATTATAGAATAATGTGTAAATATTGTAATTCAGTCTTTCTTTACATAATTTGTTTTGTATTTCTCGAGACAAAGGAACCAAGTAGTAACAAGTGGTCTTCCATATATGTTAACTCTGTGGTACAAGAGGAATGACCTTATAGCTGTAATTATAGAATCATAGAATGGTCAGAGTTGGAAGGGACCTTAAAGATCATCAAGTTCCAACCCTCCTACCATGGGCAGGGACACCTCTCCCTAGAGCAGGTTGCTCCAAGCCCCATCCAGCCTGGCCTTGAACACTTCCAGGCATGGGGCATCAACAACTTCCCTGGCCAACCTGTTCCAGTGCCTCCCCACCCTCACAGCAAAGAACTTCTTCCTAATATCTCATCTAAATCTCCCCTCTTCCAGTTTAAAACCATTCCCCCTCATCCTGTCACTAGGCTTCCTGACAAAGAGTCCTTCCCCAGCTCTCCTGGAGCTCCCTTCAGATCCTGGAAGGCTGCTCTCAGGTCTCCCTGGAGCCTTCTCTTCTGCAGGCTGAACAGTCCCAGTTCTCTCAGCCTGTCCTCACAGGAGAGGTGCTCCATCCCTCTAATGTGGGGTTGAAAGTAACATAGTTAATTTTTTTTCATGCTACTGATAAAGAGATCTGATGCTTTTGAGGCTTTTTCTGGTTTTCTGTATAGTTTGTTCCTCCTGTGAGGTAGGAATAATACTAATTTAATACTTAGTGTTGGTGGATTATTACACATCTAATTGATATTGGTAAAGGTACCAATATCTTGAAGTTGTTCTCTCTATGTGCAAAGTTTAGCCAATTTAATTATGTAGAGAAAAAAATGAAGTGCTATTTTTGAGATTTAAAAGCTTTCACTTGCAATATGTAACTTTAGGAAAAAATACACCTTTGAACAGCTTCATTGCTCCTCAGCTCCCTGTGTAGAGGAATTGGAACTGATCAATGAAACCAGCGTATTCAGCATTAGAATGTAGTTTAAGCTAGGACACTTATTGCAGCTAAAAAAATCCTTGTTTACATCTGTCATTGGCCATGTGTTTTCTTCTTTTCCATTCTACTTCTCTCCATTCTACCTGCTGTTCCACACCGAGAAACTATTTTAAACCAAACCCAACAATCTAACTTATATTAAAAAAAAAAGCCAAAACAAAAAGCATCAAACAAAACCCCTCACACACACACACTAAAACCCACCCCAAAAACGAGACCCCACTGCCTGGAGAAGACAAGGGGACAGAAATATTAGCCAGAGAAGAAAGAAGATCTTAAAATGCAATGTTGTTTTATTTCTTTCCCTAATTCTAGTGTCTTGGTTACATTATAATTTACAGTAGAATTACTGGGCTATATTAGAGTTACACTTTTTGCACTGGCACTGCTTTTTTGTTGTTCTTTACTAGAAGTTATTCTTTGAAGCCTTACCTTTCTATTATGGAGTGGGTTTTGTTAATATTGCTGATTATTCCTAAGAAAAATGTTAATACGTTGTATCTAAAAGCAGAAAATGGACTATTTTAAGACTGAAAATGTACGTAAAGTTGACAGACATTAAATTTTTTCTTAATTCTCTTTACATTTGTCTTTATAAAATGACTTTAACTGCTACTGAGCATCTTTTTCATGTTCTTGTTTTCATAATGCATTGATCAGCATTATTTTTATAGCTTGGCTAGTTATCTTTTGCTAATTCTGCATATAATCTGTATGTTCAGATTGTGTTTAGTCTTCTTCCTTTAAGCATATGTTTGTTAGTGTTTTCAGTTTGATTGTGTTACTGTCAAGCTGCTATTTCTGTTAGAGATTGTTTATTGAGATCTAAGGAGACACTTAGGTAACTTGTTTTATGGCAAAGCAATGAGATTGTTCCATCTTTTCCATCCTCTTAGATTCAGTCTGAGCCTTGACAGTCAGAAATGGTTGGTGCTGTGAAGTCATTGATTACTTACTGGTTCAGGTGGCTGCTTGTGATGTGCTTGCTTTTGGTTGTATGATTCCGAGATCTCTCCAGGTATTGTTTGGGTAAATACCAAGACAAAGTGTCCAAATACCACTCCAAAGGATGCTGGAAATCAGTCCTAAATCAGAGCTCAAACTCAGGTGTAAATACTGAGATGTCAAGGAGCCAGGGGGAAAGGGAGTCTTATTCTTGCTGAACTGGGGGATGGTTTTGTTCAATGAAGTATTGGCAAGGACAGCATGGGTAATGGACATGTGCATGTGCAGAGAAATGAATCCGTGCATGTTTTAACAAAGGGAATGGTTAGATCTTCTGGATAGGAAGAGAATAAACTAATTTGGGGGAGGATTAAATTATTTTGGGGGATTTAAAAAGGGAGATTTGGCAGAGTACACCAGCTTTTGTAGCCTGAAGAAACCCTCTTTGGCAGATGCAGCCTCAGGCAAGAGGTATTCAGAATGGCAGAGTCTGACAGCCACGTGCCAGGGAGGTCTGCAGTAAATCAATTGGATAAAGGACAGGGAAGACCTTTCTGATTCAGTTTCACTGCAAGTCGTTTTAGCACAGATTTTCCATTTCCTTTCTTCACCTGTGTCCTTTATAAACACTGGTAGTTGTATCGTCTATTTCAGAATTAGTGAATAAATGTATTGTTTTGTTTGGGTTTTTTTTTTCTTGCATTTTATTTTAATCTGCTTTGACTTCAGATAGCTTCAAGATAACAAGCTTTGCCTGAAGATATGAGAAAACTGTAGTCAGTGTGCTGAGGAAACCTTGGCAAGGGCTGTGGTTCCTTTGTGAAGTCTTCCAGCTCTCCAAAGGGAAGCAGTATATATATATATATAACATGAACCAAGTGAAACTGTCATTACTGATGGGTTAGAAGGAGGTGTGTTTGCTAACCAGTGAGAACCAGTGTGGCAAGATCTTAGGAGTGTGTCTGAACCCTGAAAGCTCCCGAGTTGGTTGTCACAGCCAGTCACTGTGAAAATTTGGTTTTGAGCTCCTTTCTGGAGGCAGCCCTGAGTGTTTGCCTCTAGTCAGTAAAATGTCTTTTAAGGAAAACAGCCTAAGAAAATTTTCTGGAGACTCCTGTAAATGACCTTATATTTTTCTTATAATATCCTGTTATTTTCCCTGAAGTGCAAATGTCTACATAAACCTTCAGATGAGGTTGAATTAGTTTAGTTTAAGAAAGTCAAAAGCAAACCAGTTTAGAAAGTTTTAGATTACATCTGTAATAGAAAACAATTAAATGTCTTTTGGAGACAATAGAACACACAAATTCATGAGGTAGTTATTTTAAATGTATAATATATGGTTTGGGGATTAATATTTTTAATCTCTTTGAAGAAATTAATTAAAAGAGATTCTTAAGTTTTAGGGAGCTCAGTGCTAACATCTATCCAAGGGTAATTATTATGTGAATTACTTTAAAGCGAACTTTTAATGACTCTAATGATAAGTGTTCTACTGAAAACTTTCATTGACTTTAGTAATGGTGTTTGTAGAAATGACAGATGTGATTTGTCCCGAAGCATTTTGTCAGGCTGTTAAAAATTCTACAATTAGACATAAACATCTATTTCATATTCTGTATGACTACTGCTTACAATTAAAAATAAAAAAAACCCCACAACCCTATATGAAATTACCCATTGCATCTCTTAATCTCTTACATCCCCTATCCCCCCCACTTTTTTTTATAATTGAGGGAGGAACAGCTTTACAGAATAATGATGGGCCAAAGAGAGTGTGCTTGGATGTGGGTGAGATGAGGCAGTGTGTGCAGGCAGAAGCCCTTCAGACACTGGATCCAAAGCATCAGAAAATGTCTGGCTCATTGATTTCCTTGGTTGCTGTAGCTTAAGTGACTTTGCTGATCACAACTGTTGTTGTATGCTGTAGGGAGAAAAGTTGTCTCTAAATTACTTAATTCTCAGTTCTTTTAAGTACCAGGCTGGTACTAACCCATAAATGTTTCTTTCTGTCATGGTTTACTTGTTTTCTGTTGTTCCAGCTTTGTCTCCAATTTTACTTAGAAGTGCCAAAAAGGCCTCTTTCTTCTGCCTGAAATGATGATGAGACTTTAAGGTTTTTAAATTGTGGCAGCCACTGAAAATATTTTGAGAAAGGTGTAGCTAAGTGCAATATGATAAAATCGAGGAGGGATAGAAGGGGAGGGAAAGCATATAATAAAACTCTTGGTTCATTTTAGAGAACTGGTTTGCTGCTTTGAGAAGCTCTAAACTGGAACATATACAATCTCAGTGCAAAATATTGTTGACGTGTTAATTTCCATAGAAGAGCTATGAACTAGCCCTTGGGACCACCCCACCCCCTCAGTCCTTTTGAAGTTCTCAGCAAAATTGCCTCAATTGCAAAAAAAAAAAAAACAAACCAAAAAACAACAAACACCTCCAGGGGAGGGCAGTCTTTATTTTCAAAGATACTATTTCATATGTATTTTTCCTTGCATTCTATATTATTGTTTTACCATCATAGAATCACAGAATGGTCAGAGTTGGAAGGGACCTTAAAGATCATCAAGTTCCAACCCCCCTACCATGGGCAGGGACACCTCTCCCTAGAGCAGGTTGCTCCAAGCCCCATCCAGCCTGGCCTTGAACACTTCCAGGGATGGGGCATCAACAGCTTCCCTGGGCAACCTGTTCCAGTGCCTCACCACCCTCACAGGAAAGAACTTCTTCCTAATATCTCATCTAAATCTCCCCTCTTCCAATTTAAAACCATTCCCCCTCGTCCTATCACTAGACTTCCTGACCAAGAGTCCCTCCCCAGCTCTCCTGGAGCTCCCTTCAGATCCTGGAAGGCTGCTCTCAGGTCTCCCCAGAGCCTTCTCTTCTGCAGGCTGAACAGTCCCAGCTCTCTCAGCGTGTCCTCATAGGAGAGGTGCTCCAGCCCTCTAATCACGTTTGAAACATTAAAACTGTTAGCAACCCCCAAGCCCAGGCTTCAGTGAAAAGGCTGACTCAACAATAACAGACTCCATGTTACTTGTGTGCTCTTTGGCCTCCAACATAACTTTATCTATGCCTAGATAATTAAAAAAGTCATCCCACAACATGTTGTAGAGGACAGGTGATCTAGAAATCAGACTACAGGTATATGTTACTACTTTTTTTTTCTGTTGAGTAAAGGAAAACCTATATAAACACCAACATTTTCTCTCCTTTCAGATATTAACATTTGAGACCAAGAATCCGACAGAGCTGGCTGAGCGCTTACGATCTGTATGTGGAAACCAGAGCAATGCTTACGCTCGGCTGCTGGAGTACCGGCTCAACGCTTTGCGTGGACTCTGGAATGCCCAGCGCCAGCTTGCCTTGGAGGAGCAGCATGACCGGGAGAGCTCGGGGGATGAAGAAGCACTGGCCTTGCTCAAGCGTCAAGGCTTGTTACAGCAGCCTGAACAGGCACCATTTACTTCACGGATGGGGCTTCTCTTGGTCTTTCCCCTCATTCAGTCTCAAAGTAGAACAGACCCTTCTCTCTGTAACATAACTGCTGAGGTGCTATTGAATTGCCTTCGAGACTGCCAGCCTTTGAGTTTGACTAAGGAACCAGCTGACTGTCTCAATGGGATAGAGTCTTTGCTTTGCTCCTGGCTGGAAGACACTTCTGCTTCAGGCCAACAGATTCCATATAAGCAGAAAGAAAATGCTGCTGCTGCCCTAGTTGCCTTGGCTTGTGCAAGGTAAGGAAACTGTACTGAAATGACAGATTGTGGTTGATACTGGTACTGAGTGTTTATATTTAAACATAAGAATCAAAAATCATGTGACACTATTGTTGCTACTGATTTTTGGTTTACTTCAGTCTTTTTTTTTTTTTCCTAATATTTAAATATTAGTCTGGAAGGGATGAAAGTTATAAGCTAAGCACTTGGTTTTTGTATGTGTTTAGTGTATGTAAAACTAGAAGGATCTAGGTTAGAAAGGTCTCTTGTGCTCGCTGCTGCTTCTACTGCAGTGGTCCGTTCTAGGAATGGATCCAGATGTTTTTACCATGGAGGAAAGTTGTCTCACTTTTCCCTTTGTACTACCCCTTTAATTCTGTAGTTTATTTTTCTTCGTTTGGCTGTAGAAGGCATTACTGTCAAGTTTCAGGGCATTTCATTTCACATTTCAGTGTTGCCTGTGAAACATCTGGAGGCTTTATTTTTTTCCCCACTTCATTGCTGGTGAAGAGTTCAGCCACCATAGGCTGAACTATCCCATGCCCTGTATGAGTTTAGCACAGTATCAGATGCCTGAGGATGAAATGGCCATTATAGCTTTTAATAAAGCTCTTTAGGGGAAGGGGCTTGAGGAGAGAGGGAGGAGCATACAAAACTTAGCTTCTGCCAAGCCCTATGAATGTGGATCTAAAGTCACTCATTGCCTTTTGAAAATCTTGACTTTAATGTTTCTCAGATTGCAGTTTTGTCTGTCAAGTTTGTGATTTAAGATGTTGAAGTTCTCAGAAGATGTCATGATTTGGTTTAGAAAAAGGTTTATTGAAATGAAAACCACTTAATTTCTAGTGTACTTGTTGTAATGAAGTCAATGAGAAATCTACTGTATGTGGCAAACTCTCTTCTGCACTGCCAACTGCCTTATCTAAAAGGCAATGTACTTGAACATAACTCAGATAAATTGGATTTGATAAACATGATCTCATTTATTTTTTCCCCAGATGTCAATTTTCAGGAAATATGGGATGTTGTATTGCAGCTGAATTTGTAAAGGAGCTAAATTTCAAATACAGCTTTTGAAATGAAAGTTGATCTTATATTTTCTTTGCAAATCTGTTTTGCATCACATATGGAGTTGTGGTACCCTGATGTGCTTAGTTCACCTATGAAAGCCTTGCATTTTTCCTTTAAATGTGTAAGTCATACACTGGGTACCATTATGGAGAAAAAGCTTTCAAAATTAGACTGAGACTCCTAGTTGCAATCTTGGGTGCTTTATACTGCTAAGAATAAAACAACAGGGTGAATATTGCTTTAAATAATTAATTGAGGTGCTTTGAAGTATTCGGTGTCAATTTTCTCCAGGCTGAGGTTTATCAGTGAGAGTATGCAGCTGAAAGTGACAGTGGGGGATAAAAACAGGGTTTGGGGTTTAGAGGAGGAGATGCTGTTAGACAGTTAAGGAGCTGAGACTGACCATGTATGACAGAAAGCATAAGGCTGTATTCAGCAGAGTGCCTGGAAAGGATCTCTTCAGTTGATCAATCATGCTTTTGAAGAAAATCAATTCATAACTGTCTATTATCATGTCTAAGAGGCAGTCAAGATTCTTGTATGTAGCTAAGCTATTATGCCTGGAAATAAAGCCACCACATCTTTCAGAATTTGACTTCTTCATAATAACCTGACTTTAAAACAGAAACTGAAAAATATATTTTTAGACTTTCATATCTCTTTATTTCTACAAAAGCTGGGCGTCTTCCACTATACTAACATACAGACTTTCTAGGTTCTCCAAAAAAGTATTCAACTTATGAATGAACAAGAATTATAACTAGCATTACAAACTCCATCTGTTTGTAAATACCACAATAACATTTTGAAGTAGCACACTTCTAGGCAAGATTAAAAACAACTTCTACTTAGGATTAAATTTTATTTCAGAAGTGTCTAGTCCTTATGTGCATTTAAATGCTTCACTTCAAAAGGGGAAAGGCTTCCAAATTTGTGTTTGGAAGCGAAAATAATCAGACTCTTGATAATAAATTAATTAGTGTTGTCTTTCCTATTTTAGTCCAGAAGGCCATCTCTAGCTATGTCTGTAGCAGCTCTTGGTAATGCTTTGGCTCAGCCCCAGGAAGACCCGCAGATTGTATTTGATGATCTAAATACGATTAATCAGCTACAAGAAATATTGAAAGTAGCTGTCTGTATTAGATGCAAGATTGAGGTTGTTTTAGTGTGTGCCTGGGTTGCCTTTACTGTACACGTTTAGGACTCAGCCTGGTTTTTGCATCAGCTGTGGTTGCTGATCTGCCTACCTGCATGGGGCTTCTTCCTCTGCCAAAAGGATAGTGTGATTTAGACTGGCAGTTCACCAGCATTCTTCCTTTATGTTACCCTCTCTTCCTCTTTTCACTTTCTCCACAAAAGAATGAAAATCATCCAGAAAAGAAATGCAAATTAGAAAAGAAGCTTGATGACTTATCTTGGATATTCTCTCTTCATGGTACTGGATATTATATTCTGCATAGATGCTGTTGTCTGTGTGTATTCAGTCTTGTTTCAATAGACATCTTTAATTCATGTTTTTCTTATCCTTTTAGAGGGTCGCTGAAAACCTTTGTTCATACAGTGCATCTGTTACAGAAACAGACCGATCTAGGATCTTTGCCTGTGGCTGATGTACTGTACAGGTTTGTAATGACTTTTCTATTTGTAGCTTTTTCACATCAGCTCTGAAAATGTGTAAGTACATCTGGAAATGTATGGCTTTAAATGTGATTAAAAGGCCTTAGAGTTATTGAAAGATCTAGGAAAGATCGAAACTTAGTCAATTGCAGAAGGAAGACTTTAGAAAGTCAATTCTAAAAGGATCTACTAATTGGTATGGGGTGTTAAGTTTTTTTATTTTTTTTAATTAAATATTGATGATTCCTTTAAGTGGCTTATGAACTCTGACAGAGAACAATTACTTGACTTAGCTAGTTTTTACTATCACTGTTCTCTATGCATCTTACTTTATTTTTTTTCTACTTAAAGGTTGCTGCTTTTGGAGGGGGGACCTGGATCACCCTCTTGTTTGCTTGGAGGGAAGCATATTGTGTCTTGGGGCTTTGAAGACATGTTACCTGCACCTGATGCCAACACTGGTTCCAGTGGTGAAAATAAAGGTGAATTACTTCATGACTGTCAGTATTAGCAGGGGAGGACAAGATGCTTTTAGCGGTGATAATTGCTTAAAAATTAATGTAAAGCTTCAGTGTTGGAAAGGATTTCTCCTTTTCTGTTGGAAGTAATGTAAAAGCAAGTACAGTACATATCAAATAACTGAAAGCTGATGGGTTTAGAAGGACCATCTGTAGAGAGAACTGGGCATCACAGGAGAGTCTTGAAGCCTGATATGTAATGCAAGGGGGAGGGCAGCAACTGTCTGGGTTCATTGTTGTCTTACTCTGTGCATTCAAAACTAAGGTTTTCAAAACCTGGACCTAATTTACAGTATTACTAAATTGTTTACATAGTTTGGTTTGTTATACTTATTAAATTAATCTAACTAGAGATGTAAATTGTTTGCTTTTTTTTAAAGCTGATTTGTGGATCAGATAGAAAAAATTAGCCTGTGTTATATTAAGAGGCTAAATCTTAAGTCTGCTGTGTTTATGATGGCATATCTTGTTTTTCTTTAAATGATATCTCATTAAATTTAATGCAAGCCATAGGAATTTAATAAATCTGAGCTGTCTTTCTAGACTATCTGCAAACTTACTGACAACATCTATATTTCAAAAAGGTTTTGATGCTATAAGAGTGACTAGATTATTTTTTCCTTTCCCTGGCTGACTGTGCAGATTCTGCAAACTTACATAGGTTGACTGAACTGGTTTATTGACATTCCTGTTACAAGGCTTTGCCTTGTGTGTCCCACCTTGGTTGTTAATAATGACTATTTGTGAGTGGTAAGACTATGTCTGAAATATGTTTTGTCTTAATTTAAGCCTTCAGAGGTGAAAGGGACTACTTACGTGCCTTAAGAGAAGCACAACATTGTACCAGAAATTAGATCAAGATGCAATATTAGATTATTCCTTCCTCACAGACAGATGTTATACCAGCAGTCCGGAGCAGAAGGGCTTGCATAGTCATGAGGCTTGCTTGTATTTTATCTTGCTGGTAGTTCTGAGTTCTGAACAGCATTACCTGTTGCAAAACTAGAAGAGAATGGTCTTCTGCTTCTGTGCATTCTCCTGAAGGCATTTAATAGCAAGTACTCAAGTTGTTTTATGTTTGAGTAAAGGAATTTTCCACTTGAAGTGAGTTTGGTTGAATAGTCCTGTGTTCCTAAGCATAGTTGGGTATGCTAGTCTAGTTCCTACTGTATTTATAGTTTTGGATAGTGTGCAGTAAAAGCCTGTTCAAACTTACTGTTGGTGTTTTTTTTAATGGAAGCTTGGGCCATAATACCCCAAAACAGGGCTTTGACACTGAAATGAAAACACAACACAGGCTAAAGAAATTATTCATATATGGACAATATACATTTGAATCATGAAAAAACAGTGCTGATGTCACTTATTATCTCAAAAGAGAAGCTGGGTGACTAGCACCTAATTCTTGTTAAGTTTATTTGGCAACAGCAGGAGATCTAAGTAGCCCTGATATTTGTGTGAGTGAGTGAGGTGTAAGTGTAATCTGGGCATTTCCATAAGCCTTGAAAGAAATGTAAAGAAACTGATATAAAAAGGAATGGATCTTGACTATGTTACAGTAGCTCTTAGAACACAGGATAATAAATTCAATATGAAAAACATGGTTCTGACCTGTCAGTGATGACCTGTCATGAGCATCTGTTGGTTTTCAGTTGCTGTGGTAGCAACCACGGAAGTGTAATGACCATGGAGAATTTCCAGTTTTGTGTGTGACAGAGGAGGTCTCTGCTCTATTCTTTCTTCCCGATTCAGATGCAGACTTAGGGCGCTGTCTTGCAGCAGATGGGCTCTATCTTTATACAACAAATTCAGTGGGCAGAGGAATAAGCAAATTAGGATCTGGATTACATGGTACTTTGCGGTAAGTGACAGTTGAATATTCGCTATTCCACAGGTCTGGTTAAAAAAAAAATTACTGTTTTGTTAAACTGCTTGGATGTAATGACTAGAGCATGTTATGCATTTTCATTAAATCCTATTTTAATGTTTTTGTTTTCTCATCTGAAATTCTTTAGTATGTTTTCTCTAGAATTGTGGAATAATTTAGGTAGAAAGGGACTTCTAGAGGCCATCTAGTCAAACCTCCTGCAAAGACACATATTAGCAGAATAGCTAGTACTTTAGATATTTATATTTTTTTAAATGTACAGTAAGTTTTTTTTACTCTTGGAGAAAAATACTATAGACTAGTTTCATGACCTTGTACTTACAGTTGTACAATTGCTGAATTTGTAAGTATTTGTTTTTTAATTATGTCATTCATTATGTAAATGATTGGTGCAGACGTGACTCACTACCTTCTTGCTTCTTTATTGCTTGGAAGTCATGAGGCTTGTTATGCTTGGAGCATTTTACAATAGAAATTGCTGCCTTACACTGACTTGAATTTAAGTTCAGTCAAAGTTTAAGAATGTGGTTATGAGTTGTTCTTAGAAAAAGAAAGAGTAGCACAGAGTTTTATAGAGTTTTGATATACTGCTTTTTTTTTTTTTGCCAGAGGTTTTGTGTACTGCCGTAATGAGGAGCTGGAGACTGGGTGGGTTGCTTTTGGCAATGGCAAACTTCTCCATCGGCCTGTCTCTTTTGATAATAAGCCTCACTCCCTTTTCCAGGTTGTGGATCAGCATACCCTTCAGGTAAAAGGAACAGCTAGGATGTTCATTGCATTGCGTTCTTAATTCATCTCAATCATTTCTAGCTTTAATTTGTTTTGTCTTTGAAGTTTCTTCTTTTTACTTTGTGAGACTGCCTTGCATGTATATCTAAATCTGTACATGCATATGTATATACACATAGACTGTACTGTGTTAGGAAGTATTGTAAGAGCTAGGCTACAGTGAATTCACGTTATAAAACAATCATAAAATGCACTTTGACTTGAACTGAAAACATTATTTTCCTGAACAACTCATTATTCTTCCACTGTAACAAAATTCAGATATTGTTTCTGTTCTAATTGTGTTTTGTAGATAAACAGCTGTCATCCTTTGTAAAAATTGTTATTTTACTTACTTTGGTTTTTTTTCCTACTGTGGTTTTATGGTTGGAAATGTACATTTATGTCCAGTATGTTTCCTGAAACTGAGAATGTTTGGATTCTCCTTTTCTTCCCAAGTTTCAGGTAACGTGTTGGAGAAGTTGCAGAAAGTGCATAACTCTTAGTCTGTATATTTTCGTTATGGTACTGTGGGTATGCTCTCAATCATTAGAGAGAAGATGATCCATTTATTTTTAGATATGTTATTTTTTTAGATGTATATACCTTGTTTTGTATGTGGTAGGTCCATTTGGCAAACATTATAGACGAGCTCTTCATAACAAATAAATATAACGGTACTATTATCTTCAATAATGAGCTTTTCATGGGCTGACTGCACTTGATCTTGATTTATGTATTTATTTTTAAGTACACTCTTAATACTTCTAAGAACTGACTTCAAAATAAGAGATAATAAGCAGCTCTCTTTCTCGTAGGTATGTCAGATAATCCCGATGCCAGTAAATCACTTCCCGGTTGGCAGTACTATGACCACCGTGCATCTTTCTTCAGATGGTACATATTTCTACTGGATTTGGTCTCCTGCAAGCCTCAATGAAAAAACACCAAAAGGCCACTCTGTTTTTATGGATGTTTTTGAACTTATAGTAAGCAAATTATGTGTTTTCTCTGACTGGAGTTGGTAGCATGAGTACTGCTTAATTAAATATCAGCATCAAATCAGTATATTACCTAAGTATTACCTAAATTACCTGAGTATTGATGTGTGTAATCTGAATAGCTGTTTGTACTGTATTTATGAGTTAACTTTTAACAGACCAGAAGGTGTATTATTCAGCTCTATCTTCAGGGGATGTATGACTATCACACTCCAGCAGTAGGAATTGTCTTGTAAAATAAAATGTATTTCATTATAATTAGCAATTAAGCTTTATGCTGGGACAGCAATTCAGTGTATTAGGATTTAAAGCATTGTTTACAGGGGATCTGCATTATTGTGTTAAATACCAATTAGGTCCCACAAGCTGCAAATGCAATTCTTTTGTCTATGCTGCATTTTATAGCCTGAAATGGTTTTTGTGTTGAACGACAATAATTGCTTTTAGTGTAAAAACAAATGCATTTCAAAATATTAAGTCTAGAGAAATGCATCAGTGGTTTGAACTTGCTTTTCTCTCAATGGCTTTTTTATGTGAATATATATTTAGCTATGCTTGCATTTCTGTGTGTGTGTGTGTATTTTAATTTAACAACGAAGCACCTCAGCCTGAAATTCCGTTCAATTATAGAGCAGAGCTTACAGCAATTCATAGACCTAGTTACCTAGTATTGATAATTGAAATTGGATGACAATTTAACCCCTCTACTCTGCGCTTGTGAGACCCCACCTGGAGTACTGTGTCCAGCTCTGGAGTCCTCAACATAGAAAGGACATGGACCTGGTGGAACAGGTCCAGCGCAGGGCCACCAAGATGCTCAGAGGGCTGGAGCACCTCTGCTGTGAGGACAGGCTGAGAGAGCTGGGGCTGTTCAGCCTGGAGAAGAGAAAGGCTCCAGGGAGACCTTAAAGCAGCCTTCCAGGATCTGAAGGGAGCTCCAGGAGAGCTGGGGAGGGACTCTTGGTCAGGGAGTGGAGTGACAGGACGAGGGGTAATGGTTTTAAATTGGAAGAGGGTAGATTTAGATGAGATATTAGGAAGAAGCTCTTTCCTGTGAGGGTGGTGAGGCACTGGAACAGGTTGCCCAGGGAAGTTGTTGATGCCCCATCCCTGGAAGTGTTTAAGGCCAGGCTGGATGGGGCTTTGAGCAACCTGCTCTAGGGAGAGGTGTCCCTGCCCGTGGCAGGGGGGTTGGAACTTGATGATCTTTAAGGTCCCTTCCAACTCTGACCATTCTATGATTTTATGGAGTCCTTTGGGTGCAATGGCTGTGTATCTGCTCAGCAGCTGCTGTACAGCGGCTGGATTGGTGGGATGGTGGAGCTGGAAGTGGTAGGCTAGAGTAGTACAACTTTCAGAAAATGCCTAATGCTGTAAATCAGATCTTATCTTCATTAGGAGGTGTGTTAATAGCATATCCCCTGAAGATTATGCTCTAAGAGAAATCATTATGTACTCTTTTTGGCTGGCAAATGATTTAAAGGCCTCTTTTTACAAAACTTGCCAGTGAAACAGCGTTAAGAATACAGAGAGGTTAAATATTTTGAAATGGTGTCCCATAAATAAGATTATGACAAGCAGTTCTGTCTGAGGGCAGACAAAATAGAAAATACTCTATTGAACCACAGAGTCACAAACAAAATAAATACTCATCTATCTAGATTTTATAACACTATTTTTAATGAGAAATTCTGCCAGCAGGGTTTATGTTTGTATCCTATTTGATGCATTGTATTGTTCAGTTTTAGTTCAGTTAATCTGTCTCCTACGGATTTCAATATCTAAAAGTATTTTTTTTCTCCATTTCACTAGGTTGAAAATGGTGTATGTATAGCAAATCCTCTGCAGGAACGAATTATATTAATGAGAAAGGAGGGTGAATCTGCAAAGAGTATAAACGAGATGCTTCTGAGTAGGCTGTCGAGGTACAGAGCCTCCCCGTCGGCAACACTGGCTGCTCTCACTGGCTCTACCATCTCCAATACACTGAAGGAGGACCAAGCAGGTCAGAAGAGGTTTTACAGCCTCAGTAATTTTTCATGTTTTGTTTCTGAAGACACATCCTATGATTCCTTTGCTAAATTAGGCATTGACTGCGAGAAAAGTTTAAGAATGGAAAAACAGGAATAATACTTGTAGCACCCTTTTTCCCCCCTCTGTATTCAGTTCTAGGGCTGCTTTATTTGATCAAACTCATAATTGCATTTATCTGCTGGTAGTTCAACTGGGCTTCTAATTCTTAAGTAAAAATGGACAGCAGTTTAGAAAGTAAAACTATTGTTTCACAAGTAAATTGGGTATTATAAATTGGAGGTAATTCTGTGTTTTTGAGATAATTTGAACAGTATTTGGTTATTTTTTTTTATGGGCTTGCTGAAACTATCCAAGTTAATTAGGGAATTGTGAATGAACAACTTTGGCTTTTCAGGATGATGTGGAGTTTTGTAAGATATGTCTTAAGATTTCATTCAGTTTCCTGAATCACTTCTCTTCTTCCTTCATATGTACATGAGTTTCTTTCTTCAATTTTAAACAATTAATGATATTTATTTCCTGTATAATTTATTTTTACGGAAATACGCTTACAGGAAATTGGCAGTGAGCTATTTTAAAGGCTGGATTTTGTCAGTTAACATCTAGAGTGCTACAGAAGAAGAAGTGGTTATTCTTGGGTAATTCTTTAGTCAGTGCTCAGAGAAGTGTTGATCAGCTGTGGCAGGAGCTGGATCATTATGACTATATGCGTTTCATGGGGAGCAGGAGAACTTAAAATAGTAAATGCGTAGTGAATCTCAAATGATCTCTTTATGTTAAAAGATTGTTTGACTCGAACATGCTGCTTTCAATATGTTTATAACCATAAATTCTTAAAACTGTTTTGTTTTTACTTAAATTTAGGCTCCTAATTTGCCTAGTTTGGAAACTGGGAAGAGTATTTGTCATTTGTTTTGATGGCCAGCCCAGCCCAAACCACAANTGAGCACTGTCTTTAATTTTTCAAGTTTTTCTTTTTACTTTACCTGTGAAATTCTTTATATCCTTCTGAGGATGGATGCTACATGTGTGCAGTATATAAAGATGACCTCGTAACAACTTCTTAAAGCAACTTCTAAACACTGCAAAATGTAGCTTAAATGGATTTCCATACTGAGTTTTGAAATATATATATGGAGCCTATTTAGGATTTCTATTTATTTGAAGCCCTAAGAAGAAATCTGCCTTGTTTGCTACCTGTTATTGTGAGGTTTTTAATGTTGTGGGAAAAAAAATGTTTGTGTTATGTTTTTCTGTTCAATATTGCAGCTGCAAACACTAGCTGTGGGCTGCCACTCAAAGTGTTAAGGAAGACTCCGATATACACATGTGGAACGTACTTGGTGATGCTGGTCCCACCTCCAGGTGGATCAGGCAGTTCTGCCACACGCTCGCTCTTTGGAGGAACGAGTGCTTTGTCATCTTTAAAGAGTAAGTCGTATACGTTTGGGGCAGATCTTAAGTACCTGCTTTTCTGGAATAGAATAAACTTCTCAGAAATTTATTTGAGACTTTTTTTCTGTGTAGTTCTTGCTTCAAGCTTGGTGTTCAATATTTCGGATGGGCAGTTCACAAGCCGAGCAGATCTCATTGATGCTGCAGGAAGTTCACTTGGACGTGGTGCTCTGGTTCCAGGACTTGGTAAGAAGTACATGGTTTTTTTCTGGGAATACTTCAGAACTAAACATATCCAACCCTTAGATTCTAAATAATCTATCTGGACTTTAATTTGCAGTAAGCAACTCTGTAGGGGCTGGGGTTTCGTGTCTGTGGTGAAATTCTGATTAAGAAATCTCATTCAAATGTTTTTCATTCCAATACATTGTTACTAAATTGCTGTGACCTGACAGAACATTTAAAGCAAATAATTTGTATTTATAGCTGCTATAAAAATACTTTACTCTGGTTTTCTAGCAAACATTCTAAATACAAAATAGTCTAAGTGTGAAATATATTCCTTTTCTTAGGTGCCTGTTATGATACTATGAATAACATGATATGGACGTGCTCTAATGACTATATTGATCAGTGGTGTAATCCTGGGAACCAGGCATTCCATTGTGTCTGTCAGAGACTGGGAGTGAGTCACGTCATTGCAGAGCCCAAAGGTGAGGTAAAAGTACAAAGTCAGCATTTTGTACAAAAAGGAAGTGAAATGTATGATTATCATTGAATAAATATACAGAAATTACCATCTGAAACCTCCTGTTAAAAGTTGAGCTTGCTCTTGAAAAGTTCTTTATAAATATTGGTCATAGTTTATCTTTGCTTTAAGAAAGGAAAAAAAAGTGGAAGCTTGTAGATCCTTGCTACCTTTAACACATTTGAAAAAAGTGATGAGTGTAATTCTTCTGTTTATCGTGTGTCCTGAAGTTAGAAGAGATCATGATGATATATTGCATTTTAGAAGCAAATGCTAATGCTCTAGTCTGTGTTTGTAGACAGCATTTTAACTGCTTTTCTTCTTCTAGGGGATGCAACAACCACGAATGAGGTTATTAACCAGTTACTGCACCATGTTGGTGCCATGTGTATCCACCAACTCAACCTGCTTGCAGCCAGCAACAGTCTTCCCATAACAAATTTTTTGGGCAAACAACATCCAATTGAAGCCCATCATCTCAGCAGTATTTGTGACATTATGGAGAAAGCTATGGTGAATGGAGATACTTGTATAATTCGCTGCATCCTTGTTGTCTTTCAGGTATGAAGGCATCTTAAATGTATGAGGGGGAAGAAAAATTGTTTTAGAATACAGGCAACCACTTGATTTTTATTAATTTTTAATTTTTTCTCTATTGCATTTGACCTAAAGTGGGTTTGGAGTATTTTATACAGCTGTTTAAAAGTCCTGGTTTAAATGTAATTCTTCCCTTATGGATTAAAATAAAATCAAGAGAGTGTACTTGCTCATTTCTTCTTTTTTATTATTTTCCAAAGAGAGAAAGGGCTTCTCTCTATGCTAAAGTGCTCCCCCAGATTTTGGAAATCTAAAGTCAGAAACTGACTCTGAGATTTTTAGTGACTTAGACAAATCGTTTGAGAAGCTGACTGCAGAACATGACTTGTGCAGAACAATGTATAAGTTTTTAATATTGTTGTGTTTCATTCTTCTTAGGTGGTTTTTAAATTTTTCTTCAGCCCACAAACTGAAAGAAACAGAGATATTGTTCGAAGGTCTGGCCTATTACTTTGGCAGTTACTGATGGCACCAAGGGATCAGATTTGCTCTGAAATTCAGAAGGAGGTTTGCCTGGCTATTAGGTGAATATCTGTTGTGTCAAATTAACCTGGACTTAGATTTTAGATTATTTGAAAATGTTGTAACAGGTGAACACTGAAATTGTATTCAGCAGTTTAATTTTAAATAAATATTATAAAATTTAGCTTGACACAGTGTGATAAAATTATTACAGTTTGTATCTGTGCAAGAAGGGAAATACAATGTGTTTTGCATGGTAATGGTTAAATAACACATAATAATTGCTTTCCATACTTCATCTGCTGCTTTTAATTGGCTGGCTTTAGGGGTGGGGTTTTTTTAGTGTTTATTACAATGTAACTGGTAAATTCAAGCCAAATTTTCTTCCATACTTAGCATATACAGCTTCTTTGTGTTCTGGAATAGACAGAGTTAATGTTGTCAGCAGTTACACCAGTGTTTCAAGTGACAATATTGAAATTCTCCTGAACAAAAGGGATGTAAGGGGAAGCAGAATGAATAATAGTTGAAGAATGCTATAGGATTGAAGACCTGGGGAAAAACGGTGGCAGGGGAGTTAGACTGTGTGGAGAAAGTCAGGTTTATATTTAGAAAATGGGAATCTGTTTTGATAGAAGGGTGGATGTTATGTCTGTGGGCTGGTACAATTGGTCATCAAACACTTAAACAGGATGGTTGCTTGAGCTCCCCATCATATTAGCTACTGCATCTCTTGAACCTGATGTTGTGCAATTTCCTTTCTCTGGCTTGTCAAAATAGCAGAGTGACTAAGTGCAGGGGAGAGATCAAAAAGTGTGATTTGTGTATCACAAAGACGAGATAATGTAAATCTCGAGGACAAGGAGCACTGTCTCAAGTACAAATGTCCCAAGTACAAATATAATCTGCTGTCAAGTGGGAAGTGCTCCAAAGGTTGAGAAGGAAATCTTCTAAAGATCAATCTGCATTTTTTGTGTGTGAATCACGACATTCCAAATTTCAGTGGCTTTATACAATTCTGAGTTAGTGAAGAAGAATTGCATGTCTTTTGTATGATTATCTAGCACTTTCAGAATCTTGGGTTTTGACAAGGAACAGTGTATCCTGTCAACTGTATGGACAGCTGCTATGCTTTTCCCTTATTTAACCCTATATCCTCCAATGAAAAAAAAAATAAATCTGAGGTGGGGATTAGGTAATAACTCCTTCCTCCTGTTTCCTCATTGTGTGACTCTGATAGCAATGAAAACCTCAAACTCAGCTTGCAGTGTCTGATACAAACATCAGGAAAAGTTATCACAAGTTGGTTAGCATGAGCCAAAGGGAGGGAAGCTGCAGTAATCTCTGCTCTTGGTGTGAAGCTGAAAAACACACCAGTTTTCTTTTCTGAGAGTGTTATTTAAAAAGAGAAAAAGAAAAAAAAAAAAAAAGAAAGTCTGAAATAGTAGTTTCAACACTTCAGACACTCACAATGTATTCCTTTTAAGTTATTGTGATCTTCTATCTTGATGTGGCAATTCATGTAGAAAGGACAAAGTTCATCACAAGTTAGAGAGGAAAAATATCTTCGCAAGGAATATTTATGCATAGCTGTGTTGTTTCTGAAATGTTGGTTCTAGAATCTTCTGCTTAGCTTAAGCTAAGACTTCTATAAAGAGCCAGTCTTTAATAAGCATAAAACTGTGACAGTAGTGGCTTCTTGATTAGTCTCTTGCATTTTCCATTGTTCTTATCACAGAGCAGCCACAGCTCTTACCCATTGCCAGAGTTGAGTTGTTCTCTAAACCCTCATCCATTTTTTTTCTCACATCTGCCTGTTTCTCAAAAAAAAATGAGTGTTCTGTCACATGTCCAAGTGATTAGTGTGGAGTTTCTCAGAGGGAAGCAAATAGCTCTTGAAGAAGCCTTGGGACCAAAACAATAAAATACACTTGATTACAAGAGATTTCCGAAGAAAGCAGCTGCATATTTTATTACTAATTCAAATGTTAAAATATGGAGGATGCCTTTCTAAGTTGGAAGAAGCTATTACGTAGACATTGTAAATGTTACATTGTGTACTAAGCTGGGATTCTGGGACACTGTTTTTCATGTCCATTGAAATTGTTTTGTTCTCTTCTGAATACATTAAGTAATATGTGTTTGATTTTTATTTTCTTTTTAGCTCTGGTTTAAATATCTTGTATCCTGGAGAAGCAGAAATCAATAATTTATTGAAATTGGTCTTAACTGAAGGTGAGACTGTTTTATTGATACGTGAGAGTATAGTTTTTTTCCAACTGAAAACAAGAAGTGAAAATACTTCTGAACATCTAGAGCTCAGAATATTGAGCACTAGTCTGTTTTAAACCTTGTCTGTTCTAGGAAGTTACAGAACGCTTCAAATTCTGAAGCTGCCTTCTGAATGGCTCCATGGTCAAGCATACATAAGGTGTAGAAAAGGAAAATTAGTCACAAACAGACAACTTTTAGACATCAAAAAAGAATTCAAGTTCTCTTCTGGCACTACTAATCGCGTTTCTTGGCCAGGTTGTATTTTAGAACCCTTAGTTAGCAGCTAATGTAACCCATGGTGATTACACAGTAACCAGAAGCAATTTTAGCCCCCCGGTGAAAGAGTAACAATCTACTTGCATTCCCTGTGAAATCCAGTCTGGAGCTGATTCACAGTAATTTGTTACTTCATAGGAACGTCTTCATGCGTCAGAATCTTTGGAATTTAAAACAGTGCTATGTGCAGAGTAAATTTTAACAGTCTGTAATATTAACAGGGAATCAGGTTGCACTGTAAATATAGTAATTTTTGAGAAGTAGCCTGTGTTAAGCAAGATATCTGAAGAAATAAAAATAAATTAATTCTGTAAAATGCTGTTTTCCAAAAGTTTTTGCATTCCATTTTAGGAGAGAGAAATAGCGGTCTCTCCCAACTTCGTGACGTTATCCTGACCAATTTAGCTGAACAACTTCAGAACAACAGATTTGGAAGTGAAGATGATGATCATTATAGGTAAAACAGAACACCATCCCCCCCCCTCCCCACTTACATATGTTTCTGTTATTTGCTTTAGGTAAACTTGCATAAAGTTCTGCTGAAATTGCTTGTTGTCATACTGGCAGTGCAACCTGAAGTACTATGTGTCCATAGTAGGTGAAATTTCATTAGGGCAAGTGGGAGAGAAGTTTGTTTTAGGGGAAACTTTGGAGACCTCTGTACCAGACATAGTTTTGGGTTCCCTACTAAATGTGGTAAATGTGTATGATAATTCATAAGTACAATGTCGTGACATTGTCCTCCGTGTCACTAAGATAGGTGACTTTACAGCAGTAAAACTGTCCATCTCAAGTATCCATTCAAGTTGAGTATTTTTTTAGAAGTCACTAGATGTCGTAAATTTGTATCAACACAGTCCAGGAAGTCTGTTCTATTGATTGTTGTCAGACATTTCAGACTTGGTTTTCTTTGTGTCTGAATCTCTGAAGTAGAACAGATACTTGTTTTGGTTTCACATTTAGTGATACAGCTTGCAGAGACTTGAGATGAGCTATACAAAATACACCATAATTAGACTATTAACATTTGACATCTTTCTTGCATTTTTTGAAGACTAAATGATGAGCTGTTGCACTACATTCTCAAGATTGTTGTCCGAGAATCTTGTGTCTTAATCACCAAGTGCCAAACTGTATCTAAAGATGATTTTCAAAGGCTTCTTTCAACTGTGCCTGTAAGTAAAGTGTATTTTGATAAAAGCACATTTGCCTTTGGCTTCTTCTCCTCCTTAAATCCATCATCTTTACTGAGTGTGTAGAGGTGAAACTTTTATAGTCTTGTGTCTGAACAAGTACAGGAAAAGAATGTCTTTTGTTTACTCTGTGGAGGGAAGGAAGAAACAATTTCTTACAGCAAAGTAAACTGTACAGTAATGATAAAAACAGTTCATATGTGGCTATATTTTCCAGTTGCTCTGGTAGCTGTTTAAAAGAAGTTTGTATCTCAATCTTCTAAACATTACAACTTAAAACCCAAAATATTAACACTTTCTACAGTTGTGTATAAGAATTCATGCAAGCAGAAAGGATTTAAGGTTGTCATTTACAGACAGAAATGAGTGAAGTTTGATGTGATTTAATGGTAGAAGTATGCACAGGTGTTTGCAGCAGAGCCAGCTCCCTGTCCTAACTGATGCTGAAGGCAGGTGAGGTGCATGTGAGCACTGGGGAGGGCACTGGAAGGCAGGGCCTGTGCTGCAGGAGGATGCAAAAGGAGTAGCAGCATGGAACCAGCACCTTCAGGGATGTGAATTAAATTTAGTTCTATGGTGGCATTATCTTTCAAGAATTAGTTAATTGCAGTACTTGAATATTACTATAATGTTACGTACTTGAATAAAATGGTGCTGCTTCTTTACATATTTTGCAAATTATTTCACAAAAGTAAGTGTTTTCAACTAGTTTCTCTCTTAAATATGTATTAACAAACTTGTGTTAAATCAGAAAAAAAAAATTCTGTTCAATGGGAAATTATGTTTTGCTTTTGCTTGTCCTCTCCCTCAACTTTTTTCCTCTTTTATATTTCAAAGTACAAGGCTTGCCTGAATCAAGATTGATTAAAAGGTTTAGATAATGTAAAGTGTGCTTATTTATGTTAAAGGCTGCATCTTCGTGTTTGCGGTATCTGATGGCTGTACAGAACCACCTCCTCAGTAACACTATTTTGATTAAACCTGATGAAAATGATGACAGTGACAGCTCCTTGCAGGGAGAGACATTGAAGGTACAGGTAAACACCAAGTTTTATTCTAGTATGGCTCTCTACAGTGTTCCTGTGACACCTCTGCTTTCTGCAGTGCTTTCTACTTATGCTGTTTTATTAGTTCTCTTTCTCTTGACATAACTAAATTACTGCAGACAGTTGGGTTTTTTTTCCCTCTTCTCTAGCTAAACTCTGCAATTGTTCTGTGTTTAGTCTTGCAGCTTGGGTTCTATATTGTCAGTGAGAGCAGACACTTCCTTAATATACATTTTAAACCTCATTATATGTATATTAATTAATATGAACTAGTAAGAAAATTCATGTGCTGGGAGTCCTTTCTAGCTGCATTACCCTCCCACTTGATCTTATCTAAATCACTTAGGTGGTCCTGGAAAAAATATTATTTAGATTTAAATCAGAAAGGGTTGTCTTGTTTGCTTTGCCTGGCTTCTGCTTTCTTGCAATTTTAACTTGTAAAGCTTATGTAGAACCACCTACATCTGTTGGCTGAAATATCATGGATAATGTGTGTGGCAAAGAAAGTGTTAGAGGACAAGGTTTGCAGACAGTGGTGGTTTTGTTTGTATAAGGATTATTAAAATGGTGTCATTTCATATTGCTACTGCAATAGTCTTGAATGAACTCACAGAAGCCAGATTCATCCTAGCGTGCAGGCTGTGTTGTCATAGTGGTTTTTGTTAACAGTAACAATTCTATAATGGTATTGACTTCTGAATTTCTGGTATTGTTTGTTTGTTAAGCTGGTTTTGTCTGTTACTCTTTGAGACTTTGCGTGCTTGTAATCTGTTGCAGTTGAAAGTTATTTGTTCAGGCTCATTGAGTAAATGCTAAATATTGTAGTACTTCTCTTGTCTCACTGTTCACCCATGTTTTCATTGTTCAGTTTCTCTACAGTGATCCTCATACCTGCTAGGACATTCTGTCACCAATGCTGTACCTTGGCTGGCTGACAGCTCTCTCTTCTGTGCTGGACTTGGGGATTCCTTCCCTCTAGAAACTGGATGTGCATCCTGTAAAACATGCACCTAGTTTCTCCCAGCACTTTGGGGCTTAGCATAAATCAAATTTAAGTCTTGGATGAATCTACTGCTGCAGGCCTGCCAGGTCACATTATCATTATTTTAATTTGGAAATCCATCATTTTTCTGTTGTTCTTTTTCTGTGTTCTCTAAGAATTTAAGTATCCTGTAACCCTTTTTGTACCTAGGAGCTGAAGACCAGCATTTTGTCTCTTGCTACACAAATCCTGACAGGATGCGATGAAGTCTTAGAAATGCTGCAACAAGTCACCACAGCACTAATAAACAGTGATATTTCTGATAGAGAGCAAAGGTAAGACAAGTATGAGTGTGCTGACTTGAAAACAGAAAACTCTTGCTTTTTTGTTGCTTATTGTCCAAGTACAGTTCCTGTTACTTGTTCTTTATAACTTTATGCTCGAGCTTTGAATGGAATGCAAACAAAAGC
Source organism: Thinocorus orbignyianus (assembly GCA_013400375.1). Classification (NCBI taxonomy): domain Eukaryota; kingdom Metazoa; phylum Chordata; class Aves; order Ciconiiformes; family Thinocoridae; genus Thinocorus; species Thinocorus orbignyianus. Next base: position 813,388 of record VXBW01001456.1, read on the forward strand.
AGAGAATCTTTTATCTCGTTAAACACCTCCCTCTCCCAGTTGTGTTTCAGGTTCTGTTTTCTGTGCCTGCAAGATTAGTTTTGTTTATTGACAATACACAACTCCTTTGGGATATTTTCAGATGTTCTTCATGCTCAAATGCATTTCTGTAGATAGAAGTTCTTTCAAAGTACTTCGAGCTACGTGTGTTAGGAGCCTGATAGACATACTAAACAAATACATTCATGTTTGGTACCCACTTTAATCCCATGCCCATGGGAGCTCATAATTTCTTAAGTAATTATTGAACTCTTGATTTACTGTCTTGTCTATTCTTGTTTAATAAGAATTGATTGGAAAGACTAGGATACTAACACTTTGGAGAAATTGTAATATTTTCAAGATAGTAGGATTGGTTGGGGTTTTTTTCTAAATATAATGCAGATGTTCACTGCTAAATTGTGGATTGCCTACTTCTGCAGTCTGTGACAAGATTAAACAGATGACTAAAAAGAGTAGTGATACACTATGAAAATAGTTGTTACTTGGTAAACCTTGCCTCTTCTTACAGATTAAAAGGCCTGGAGCAAATTACAAAGGCTACTATGCTTGGTCATCTGCTTCCTGTCCTACTGACATCTCTGATGCATCCAAATTTGCAAACCCTGACTATGGCTGATGCCTTGATGCCTCAGCTTGTGCAGCTGGTTCTTTACACAAGTCAGGTATGGTCTTTGTTTCAGCAGTTGCCTACAAAGCAAAAAAAGATGTGGTGTACATGTTCTATCATGCCTGGTCAACTTTGATCTGGGTCAACGTTCTTCAGTAAGTGATCTGCAGAGCATAGTTTAAGAATTGCTCAACAGCTACGACAGCTGATAAGGCTGAGTGTTAAACCTGACTTGGTACAACAACTATTAAGTCATGATTTATTTTCAATGTCAACATACAGTCTGATTGTTAATAGATCTCAATAATGAGATCTTAAAATGATTTTCTGTTCCCACATTTCTAACACTGCCTGTTTTGTGCCACAGACTGCACTGCTGCTTAAAACCCAGTCTCCAGTTTTCTCAGAACTGAACAGTTCCCCCAGTGGGGCATCAGAGCAGAAAGGGAAGCTGTTACCCGATGAGAGGTGATTTTCTTTACATATGGGTCTTTTGATGGGATAAGATACCCTAGCTGTAATGTTCAGCTGTCTTAGAGATGTATAAGCCTTTACAAAAGACAGTTCCAAAATTATTGTGCATATAAAAATAAAATTATCAATATATTCAGGTTGTTTGCACTGAGTATGGCTTGCTTTGTTTTTTCCTTCACTTCAAGCATTAGGAATCGATTCTAAATATTCCTCTTAAAATAAATTAGGCTAAGGAAGACCATCATGAGCAAATTGCTCTGGCAGCATGAAATACAATATTAAAACCATTGGAAAGCTATTAAATGGTTTCATTTATATAGAGAAATGTAATGACTTTTTAAGTCCTGTGTTTATATCCTGTGGCTCAGCTCAAAATTATAGAGTTTCTGCTTAGAAACAGAAACACACAGCTAAACTAAATTAAAAATGCCTGTCGTAGCTGTTTGCTGTTGCAGAATTCGTAGCATTAAACAACTTGTGATAATGTGTAATACGCTGTGTTAAAAATCAGAAGAATTTATATTCAATCTTCCTCCAAATTACAAGCTTCAGTGAAATTAGGCATATTGTTTTATGACATTCTAATAGTTTTGGATACTGTCCTGGGAGAGAAGTTTTTTATGCTACCAGTCATGTGTTAGAATCCATGGATAGTACCATTTACTTTTTTTATGGTGGTACTCACCTTGTTTACTGTAATTTGGAAAATGGAAAACACAGGGAAAAGTTTAGATTTCACCTGTTAGAGATTGGCAGTTGTTTCTAATGTACAGAGTTGATGCTGTTTAAGTTCTGCACATTCCCTCAGTGCAGTTGTGCCTGAAATGAGGAGTCAGTACTCTGTGTGGCTATGAATCAGTGCTGAGATGTGATTTTAAGTCCTTTATAGTTTGATGTGCAAATATAAAGTAGAAATCCTGTGTGTTGAATTTTAGGACTAATTTTTCACTCTAATTTCAGAATGCTGGAAGAGAAAGAAGAACCAGGTTTTCTCACGGGTTTAAAGATCCCTGCTCCCTGGGCTGCTGGGAAGACTGTAGAAACAGTTCACCCCGTCAGGGATAACTATAAATTTAAAGAAACTGTCCATATTCCAGGAGCACGTTGTTTATATCTTAGATTTGACAACAGATGTTCTTCACAATATGATTATGATAAGGTAAGCAAGGACCAATTCAGAAATTCTTTCTTTTGTACATATTTCTGTCAGCAGCACTTCCCATTCTCATCTTTTTCTGCCCCTTGACTTTCATGACACCTTGTTTTCAGTGATAATGCAGGAGGTTTTTAATGATAGGAGCTTATTGGTGTACATTGTAGTGTTACAGTCTACTTACTTCAAGACTGTGAAGTGCGATGCAGAGAGGCTACTTTGTGTGTAGCACAAGCATGAATAACTTTTGAAAAGAATTCTTGACTTTCATCTTCTGTTACGTGTACATTTAGCATAATGCATGCAAAGAGTTATTGATGTGGAAAGGCAGGAAGATGAAAATGGTTCATGTTTGATTTCTATTATTCTTGAAGAAACAATCCAAAAAGAGTATATGCTTAATTCTTCCTCTGTATTGTTTCAGAGCTTAATATCCAGTGATTGTTTCACTGTTTAAAATCTATCAGTTTTAAAGATATTCTGTTAAGAGTTAGGCCTCTTAATTAGGAAGTTTCCTGAAAGGGTGTCAGAAGTAACGGTAGTCATGAAATAGGAGAAATGTAGTAGGCCCCAGAGGGGTGTAGAAGTTTTTGTGGGGTTTTTTGTTGTTGTTGTTTTGTCTTTTTCCTCTTAGATATTCATACAAACTCTTCCATGCATTTTGTTTTATACAGTTCATTTCACAATGGCTTGGATCAGCACAGTTTATTTAAACTGGGCAGAACTGGACTGGGTTTTTTTTATCCCCCCTTCCCTCCCCAGTGATAAAAGGCTTGTTTACATGGTTTAATAGGAAATAAGTATTTTCAATTTCAAGAGCACAGCTTATAGCTCTTACTTGGGATAATCAGAGAGCTACTTGTGCTCTTTACTAATTGTTGTTATATGTTCATCAACATAGAGCGAGTCTTGTGATACTCGCTCCCATTAGTTATTTATAAGTGTCTTTTAACATTAGTGTCACTGGTTAAACTCCTTCAGAAAACTTCAGGCCTTGTCATGTTTCCAGTGAAGTCACTGACAAATTATTAACTTTGGGGAGCAGGAGTAATCCAGTTATTAGTAGACACAGTATGTTCTAGTTAGCTCTGAGTGAGGACTGGAAGTCCGGATTTCTCCTGATTTTTTTTGCTCCCAGTTCTGTTGCTGACTTGCTGTGTGACCTTGGGGGCAAGTCACTCAATTTCCTTTCTGCCTCAGTTTCCCCATCTGTAAAATGGGGATAATAATACTTGCCTGCCCACCTCACAGGGCTGCTGTGAGGATTTGTTAATGTTGATAAAGCGCTTTGAAAATACAAAGCGCGGTGTGAGTGCTAAGTATTATTATTATTATTAGATTTTCTTGTTTTTCTCTTACAGTCTAACAGTGTATTTTATGTTTTGAAGTTGGTGATCTATGCTGGTCCTAACACAAACAGTAGGAAGGTTGCTGAGTATGGAGGCAATACACTGGGATATGGCAGCCGTAGTGTCTTAGGAACTGGTTGGCCGAAAGACTTAGTAAAGGTACAGTATTATAATCCAACAATATTTCACCTAGAAAAATCCCCCTTGGAAACCATGTCGAGTCCATTTGAACCTTTATAGCAATGAAGTCAAAAGCTTTTAAGTGTATGGTTATCCATGATGAGATCACTTCATAAGTGGGCTGTTATGTCCTTGGGGGATAACTTTAAACTCAACTGTATGTTGTGTCTGATGCTTCTCTTTGAGCTTATCTTGTTTTGTTATGTCTTACTAGAATTTCTTATCAGTATGTTTCAGTCCTGGAGTCTCTAATGGCACTACTGGTCTCATAAGCATATCTTCCTGGGAGAAATTCTTGTGCAGCTTGAGGCTGTGCATGTTTTTCTTAAGGTCCATGGGCATGACTACATTTTTTTTTTTTTAACACTAGCCCACAGATATAATAAATGGTAAATGTAGCAGCTTTCCAACCATTTGTGTTGGGTTTTAAAATTACATTGAATACTTTGACAGTAAACCTAAGACAGAAAGCTCTTAAACTTCTTGAAACTTCAGTATTTTAAGAAGTTTATAGTATGTTCCCTCATATTGTATGCAGTATGATATTTTTTTCTTTATATGTTGTACTGCTATACTATCCAACACTGAAAATAGGCTTATATGTATAGCAAAATAATTTCAAAGAGGAAAACAAGAAGTAATAAATGGGAAAGCAATTTCAGACAAGCACTCTGTTGTTCATGATTAATGGAATTTCATTGATTTTTTTTTTTCAGACATAGATTTTTTTTTTATACTGCTCTTTCAGCAAAATCTTCTTACTAATGTGTTGACATTCTTCTCCTTTAAGAGCTTGTCTGTCTTCCATCAGGGGGAGAACTGTTGATTTTTGCATGGTTTCTTGCAGACAAACAAATGAAAGCATTTTGATGAAAGTCAACGCCAAGTAACACAGACTAATAAATTCTACTTCTGATTCTACAACTATGGTGGCTTTTCAGTCTTACTGTAGTTAGCCAGCAGCAAAATTAAAATCAAAATGTCCACTAAAAGATAAGGGAAGAACCTTAAATCAGGGTATAAAATTGGAGATCAAAATAATACTTAATAACTATTGCTAAAAACATTAATCCATAAAATAAACCACTTTTATGAAAAGCTTGTTTATTTGCCTCAATTCTTAAATGTATCTTCTCTTTTTTTTCCCCCCCTCCTCTCCATCAAAATGTTAAGGTGGAAGGAGATACAGTCACCTTCTCCTTTGAAATGCGGAGTGGTCGTGAGCACAACACTCCAGACAAAGCCATGTGGGGCTTTGCTTGCACTGTTCGAGCACAGGTACTCAAACACGACAGATTCCATGGCATAGGTTCAGCTTCAGTTTATCTTCAGATCAAATGGAAATGTATTCCAAAGCTGGATGTTAGTGTTTGAAACTTAAATCAGGAATAGCTTACTTATTCTGGCAATAAGACAGTTGGTCCTTTTACAATGTAGAGGACTGAAGTTTTAGATGTTTGACTTACTTAGCTGGAGATACCCTGGGACATGGTCTGTACCTTGCTCAGGGTTTTATGGAGATAGTTATTACTAAATATATCTTACTTACCTCTTGCCATTGGTACTGGACGTGGATGAAGTCACTTTAATATCTCTTATTGCTTGTAGATCAGGGCTGCTTTGAAGAGATGGGTGTCTTGTAACAACTTGGAAATCAGAGATTTAATTGAGAGGGTGATGATTCCAACCTATAAAGAAGAGAGGGAGGGCTACTGGAATCAAACAAAAGGAAACTTAAATCCCACTATTGGGAAGCTAGAGTTAGGTCTCTGAGATGGCAGATGTGCAGGCCAGAAAGTGACTGAACCAAAAATAACTTCACATTTTCCTTTCCTTTCTTGGTTCAAGATAATAATGTTTAAATCCATTGTTTCTTGTCTTGAGTTGTACTTATATATTGCTTTAAATTCTTAAAGCATTTTTTCAATATATATTTTTATAAGAGACATATGAGACCTATATATATCTTTATATATAAGACTATATATAAAAATATAAAAATCTCTTATCTTGAAATATATTGGTGGAGGACTTCATGGTTGGTTGAGTGCAACTTATCACTGTTCCTACTACAGGAGTCTTCAGAGGACGTGTCGGGAGGTTTGCCCTTCTTGGTTGACCTGGCACTTGGCCTTTCTGTGTTAGCTTGTTCTATGCTGCGAATATTATACAATGGACCAGAAATTACCAAAGATGAAGAAACCTGTCAAGAGCTCTTAAGATCTAAACTATTACAAAGGTAAAAAAAATCAGTATTTAATCTGAGTTCCCATGTGGGTTTTCTTTTGAGGGGAGGTACTTCAGTAGTTGTGCTCGGGTCTCATGTCTTAAGGTAATTGTTTTCAGAGTAAGTAGAGGAGGGGGCTACGTATTCTTGGTACCAGCCACACTTAAGATGTTAATATGTAGTCTGTCTTTGTAATGTGCTGTTGACTAATGTGTCTTTCTGAATGAGGGAGCAGAGTTAGGAAAATAAATATTTAAAAATCCTTTTCTTCTGTTTTTGCTTATTTTTCCAGGTGCCAATGGCAGGTGGAAGCGAATGGTGTAATATCTCCAGCCCTCACACCAAGTCCTTCTCCATTGCCTCTTACTATAGATGAAGATAGAGAATTTACATATCCTTCTGATGTTCTTGTGCCTCCTGTTGGACACTATTTTGATTTGCCTAGGATTAGGCTGCCTCCAGGAATCATGATAAAACTCAGGGAAATTTCTGGACGCGCTAGGCCTCAATTTAGGCCTAGTATAAAGTAAGCAGTCATTGTTTTGCTCAATTTTTCTAACTTCTGTTTAAATGTTTTGTGCTAAAGTGTTTGAGCTAAAAAAGCAATGACAAAGGTGTGGCATTCCTCTCACATATGGTATGCATTTAATACTCTGTAAATGCTTGTTTGTGAATGCATTATCTAGTGAATTGTAAATATGAATTATCAAAGTTTGCCCATTGTTCCTGTTTAATCAGTTTGGCTTTACCTGTAATCCTAGGGAGGTGATTCAGCCAGAAGTAATGGAGGAAATGGTAGTTTCATGTGTGATTAAACATTTGAATTTGGTTGATGCACTCCAGTCCCTGATAAACTTCCAGTATCAGGAAGAACATGCCGAAGAGTATGATTTACTCTGTAAAATTATGGGAGAAACTTTTAAGAAGTTAAATGCCATGGAGAGACAATTGCAGGTAAAAATAAAATTACACAAAATAGAAGCCTTTTNGTGTATTAACAGCATTTTGCAAAACACTCATTTCTTTTAAGATCTCATCTACTCCTTAAAATCAACAACTGCAGTTAAGTGTTATTTTTTTTGGTCTCTTTACATTAGAGTGTGGCTGAGCTGGAACAGAAATGGCAGAGTGAGGTAGATGATGCCACGCATGGGAAGCTGGAGAACAATATCCCATTCTTTTATGATTATCACTTCAATGAGGTAAGCATTGTGGCTGCTGTGGGGCTCCTACTTCATGCTGCTCTCTGTCAAACACACTCATCCTTTTCCTTCACTTTGTTTAGAGCAAGATGAAAGAACTAGAACTTCTGTGTTCAATGAAAGAAGTATCTTTTGACGGAAGTGATCTGGAGAATGTGGTCCTGGCATTAAGGTTTGTAGCTGTCTGGGGAGGGTACTGTGTAGGCAAGATACTTAAAAAGAGGGAACTCTAAGCAGCTGTGGAATTCCAGTGAGTTCCAGAAGTAGATATGTGGAGTTAGTCACATATGCATAAAACCTTATTGAAGTGGGCACTTGAATCCCATTGTACCTTGTGATACTTGATGATGTGAAGTAGAAGCTGATGCTGAATATTCTGAAACTATTTTGTGTCTAGTTCCATTAAAAAGCTGGTAGACCTATGGGAAGAAAGCAGTCTTTGGGGGCAGGAACATTCAGATCAACTTCTAATGAGGGATGCAAATACTTTAAAACTTAATTTTCCTGTCTGTCTAGTAGTACCTGATTAAATCATTAGAATCATTTGTCCTAAGTAGATTAATATTAGTACCTACAGCTATAAGTACTTAATAACAAATCACTTGAGGGTTTTTTTTCTACTTTCTCCTTTGTTGGCATAGAATAGGTTGATGCTGTATGTGTTCTTTAAAATAACCTTTCTCACAGTAACACTTGATTTCAGAAGGCATTAAACATACTTGAGTTTGCTTCTTTTATGTTTCTTTCATAATCTTAGGGAGAAGTTTTTTCAAGAGGTGAACTCACTGATACAGAAGACCTCTCATCCCCTAGCGAAAACAAAAGCATTAGTTAAGAGCTTGATGAACAGAGCAGAGCTGCTATTACATGTCACTATTGCAGCACAGTCTGGTATCACAAGAAGTATCTCTACCACCCCTGCAGAGACTCCAGGTATATGTCTCGTTACCAGCATTGTACTTTTGTTTCTTGTGTTCTAGAATGCATTACTTTTCTCTTATTTTCCCTTAGAATTAAGTTTTTTTTTTTACTTTTTCGAATTAAATAAATTCTTTTACAGTAAGTGAAGCCAAGTCTTTGTTTTCTAATTGCTATAATGATGGTAACCTAATGTCTGAGTAGTAATATGTGAAATTTAAACTTTAGTTTCCTGGATTATTGGGAAAAAATGCTTAAGCCAATCAAAACAAAAATGACTTGAACCAATACCTGAAAACAGGAAAGTCCTCAGAGTTGAGTTGCAAATTTTTGCTTAGACTGTCAGGTGTTATGTTATAGCTTTCACTGGGATATCCACCGTGATTCTAAAAACCAATTTGTTAATAACTTCCTACACCAGGAGTGACATTCTTTCATCTTTTATAATACCACAGCCTGTAAATCAGCATCTGAAACAAAAGTGATCTCTCACGCCGTCCGCCAGCCCGTCTTCCTTCGCAGTATGTCAGCACCGTCTGACTTAGAGATGATTGGTAATGAAGATATCGAGTTTGCTAGATCAAGTCAAAGGTATGCAAGGGTTTATTCCACTGAATTGCTTTGCAACGATGTCACCTGTGTTGTTAAAATAATCATAAACTCTGCAAGCATAGCATTTTGGTTTGGTTTGGTTGTTTTTGTTTTTTTTTTTTCATTGGATGAGTTTACAACTGTAGGTGTAATTATCCTGTGTTCTTGTAGGCGCCGCCACGTTACCAGCCATAGGAGCAGCTCTTTCACTCTTCTCCAGTCACTGACCATCGAGGACAGCAGAGATAAACCCACATACAGTGTCTTACTGGGGCAACTGTTTGCTTTCATCGGAACAAACCCTGACCAGGCAGTACGTCCCTTCAAATGTGCTAAATCATTATATTTTTAAATTTGAACTTTCACAAAGAAGGGGAGGTGCTTTGCTTGTGTCTCATTAAGAAAACCAAACACAATCTCTTAGGTATCCAGCAGCAGTTTTCTACTGGCAGCTCAGACGAGGTGGCGGCGTGGGAACACGAGGAAGCAAGCCCTGGTGCACATGAGGGAGCTGCTGACGGCAGCGGTTCGGGTTGGCGGGGTGACTCATCTTGTAGGTCCGGTGACCATGGTGCTTCAGGGAGGACCAAGGTTTGTTTATTTCTCTGAAAAAAATCAAAAGTTTTGGTCTTTGTAGAAGATTAATATCTTGCTTTGTGGGAATTAAAACTGAGAAGTGACTAACTGTGACTTCGTAGTCAAATTTCAGTCATGACTGAAGTAAAACTGCCTTACTATCCTGTTTTCATGTTTCATGACTTGCCTCTAAATCTTCCTTGAGTAATTCTTAATATGTGCTACTTTTTATTCTGTTTTAAAAGCTGTATTTGGAAGTTTGCTCATCTTATTTAACCTAGAAAGCCTACCATTTGAAATGTCTTAACTTCCAACAGAATTGAAGAGCTTACGTGCGGCGGGATGGTGGAACAAGTCCAGGAAGCTTTTGGAGAGACTATGACCTCTGTGGTCTCGCTGTGTGCTCGCTACCCCATTGCTTGTGCAAACAGCATTGGCCTCTTGTGCACTATACCTTACACAAGGTATGAAAGTGTTCCTTTCAGAAAGGGAAGGAGGGCATCCACAGCTGTCCTCAGTTGCTCTTGCCTTAAGGAGAAGTATTAACATTATTAACTCCCTTTTATCTGTAATGAGGAGTATCTGAGAACAACCCGATAAATTTTCTCAGAATGCAGAATTTCATCTGGGGAGGGCAAGGTGGGGTGATAGAATCATCTTTCTGCAAATTGAATTAATTAGTGAGTTGACAGCAGGTTCTGGATTTTCATTGTGTCTGTTGTTAGTGAGTTAAAAGTTGCTGAAGTAGAATCTGAATTTCTCTTCCCATACAGGAGTGAGGAGAAGTGTTTGGTACGTAGTGGCCTGGTACAACTTATGGATCGGCTTTGCAGTTTGAGCAGCCAGACAGAATCCAGTTCAAATGAAAAACAGACAAAGAAACAGAAGGTGGCCACCATGGCTTGGGCTGCCTTCCAGGTGCTAGCCAATCGCTGTGTTGAATGGGAGAAAGAAGAAGGTAGGAATGCTGCCAAATATATTTCTACTCTATGCTTTAGAGTTGCCCATGTGCCTGGGAAGTGGTGTAAATGAATTTAAAATAGGGTATTTGCTCACTGTGGCTTCAGTACTGTGCAGATTCTGAAGGACACACAAGTGGATACAAAAATAAGTTGATTTTCTTCTTGTTTTTCTTAATTCTAGCTTTTTTTCCGTCCTAAGGGGAGTGTTTATATTGCAGATAATTTCGAGTCTGCCACTTGGCTCTGTCTAGACATAACCAGAGAATCCGGAGACCTTGAATGATCACTTTACACAGTTCTACTGTGATAGGATTCACCCATAACATACAGAAACTTACAGACACGTGGCTATTAGCTACTGAGACATAGATGTTGTATTAGATTTTTTTTTTTAATTAAAGACATTTCATATCACAAGTGTTGCTATAGCAAAACACAAATATTTTTTCTTACTTGCAGTGTATGGGTAAGGAATCCATTCATTTTTGTTCCTTACAGTTGTGTATTCTTGCATTGCTTTTAAAGGTGGTTCCACAGAAGCTGTTCACTCTGGTCTGGCTCGTCAGGTCTCCAGCCTTCTCACCAACCACCTCGCCCGAGCTACGGAGTGTTGTGGGAATCAAGCTGCAGGAAATGATGCACTTCAAGATGTTCTCAGTCTTCTTAATGACCTTTCAAGGTACTAGGCCTTTGTTTCTGGAGTTTCTTGTTTTTTTTTCTGTGTATGAAGCAGATGGGGGTGAGGATTTTGGTTTTTTTTACAGTAGTGAAAGTAAGATAGTTTCAAAAGCCATTCTAAAACTTGATTATAAACTGACAATTAGTCAATATTGGTGTTTAATCAGTGCTATTAGGTTATGTAAGAATTGCTGCAGGTAATGTTTTGTCAGACATAGAAACTTTTTGCATCTTGTCAAAAATAACTTAGTTTTTAATTCCAAGAGCATCATGGAACAATCAGTTGGGTTTGGGTCTTTTTCATAACAGCAGTCACCTGTTTTTTTTCCCCTTTCAGGAGCCACATAGGTAAAGCAATCCTGAGCCAGCCAGCCTGTGTGTCCAAGCTTCTCTCACTTCTCCTGGATCAGCGTCCTTCTCCAAAGTTGGTCCTTATAATCCTCCAGTTGTGTCGTGCTGCGTTGCCTCTCATGAGTGTCGAGGACTGTGGAAATGTGGAATTGCCTCCCTGGAGTTACTCAGTCCCTTCTCTGAACAGTGAACAGGATGATCCCAGTGACCCAGCCTCCAAGATTGCCTCTCTGCTCCTGGCAAAGCTGGCGGATTATGTAGTACCAGGTACCAGGATCTTTTTGGTGTCGTGCTAGTTTGAGAAAGTGCCAGGCAAGTCATGTTTCTGCAAAGAGCTTTTGTATTGACAGAAAATTCAAGTTGGAAAAGATAGGATGTGTCTGTGGCTTTCCATCTGCCTCGTAATTTGACTGCTCTCAGACTGAAGTGTGTGTCAGGGCAATGTTTTAGATGTATTTTGAGTGTGATAGCATTAGTTTCTAGTTTCAAAGGCAAGAAAGATTGTTGATGGAGCTTATAGCTGTGTGATTTTTCTTTGGTTTGGTTTTTTTCCTTTCTATCTCAAGGATGCCAGACAGTTCTTTCTCCAACCGCCTCTGAGCCAGATACAACTTTGGCAAAAGCCAGTCCTAAAAATTCCATAAAAGGCGATAAAGATCCTGGAGAAGAAAGCGAGGCAGTGGATGGTAAACTTTCTATTTTTATCCATAAGCGGGAGGACCAGTCATCACATGAAGTCCTTCAGCCATTACTAAGGTAATCTTAACTCACTGGATTGGAATTAGCAACCAGTTTTACCAGTAACATTACTCTTGTTTGGTTTTTGTTGTGCTGTGGCTGTAGAAAAACGCATGCTAGACATACTAGTAAATGGGAAAGCAAACCGTCTTTCCCAGTTTGTTGTGTTTACTGGTAAAATCATAAGATAATGCAAAAATAGTTTATAGGGCTGATGTTTAACATACTTTTACCTTGATAAACATACATACCACTACGCTGAATTGGTGGTGAGGCAGCAGCAGGGAGAGTCTAAATTCCAGTGCTTCTGGGCCCTGGCTGTTTTGTGGGAGACAATTTAGCAGTGTTGACAGCAGCAAAGCTGAAACAGAGGGGCATACACAGATGTATAAAAGGAAGATAGGGGATGTGAAGTGTGATGTTTTAGTTTTGGCTTGCATACCAGCCATGTAAACCACTAGCAAAGGAATGTAAAAACATCTTAATCTGTCTGGAAACAATCCTGTGAAAAATTAGTCGCTAGTGATACTCCATCCGAAAAACAGAACATGTTACAGACTGTACGACTACAAATAGCACTGTCAAAGCAAAATGGCATTAAAAGCATAGCTTTTAATAATGCATACACTGAATAATAATTTGCTATTACAGCTTCTTTAGTATTCTTAGTACCAACCTGGATTTTGCCATCTCTGAATGTTAAGCAGCCAAACTTTCACCTCTTGCATTTTGTGCTATTTTTATCTTCTTGGACTTGAAGTTTGTTTTGAACCCATGCCCTAAAAATGATACTAAAAGGTAGAGCTGTTGGGTGTTCTTTGGTGAAAGGTTAACTTGGAGCCCTCAGGCTTTGTGTACAGTAAAGGCCAGTTTCATGATATTACTTTTTGAGGGGGGGAAGGGTTAAATTGCTATGGAAATAACTACAGTCAGTAGCATTCCTCTCCTACAGTGCAATTGAGTATGTCCTTAACTATCAAGTATTCCTGTTCCTGTTAAGCAATTCAGTTGCAAGGGTTGCTTTCAAATAATTTAAAAACATGCGTAGTGTACTACATTGGACTGTATAGTTCAGGTATTCTTTTCCACCAGTGGAAACAAAGCTAATGTGTTTTGTTTTCACTGTAATAGTAGCTCAGAAGGTCGTCCATTCCGACTTGGAACTGGAGCCAATATGGAGAAAGTAGTGAAAATGGATCGAGACATGACAAAAGTAAGAAAAGGAATTACTAAAGCATTATTCAAAACTGTAAAAACCAGTGGCCAGTCAGAATTCTTGGGGTTCTGTTTAAATCCCATTTGTTAAATGTTGTTTAAACTATGCAACTCTTCAGAAAGATGATTTTATTTGTAATTTTAGCATTACATAGCTGTTGATAGAAATATAAGGATAAATGATGAATAAGAATTTCAGCTAAGACTTCCTCCAGCTGTTATAGGTCATGTTTAAGCCCCTTCAGTAGCCTCTTTTCTGAACTGTTCAGTGCATGTTGATAGTCTGAATTTTAAACTACACTTAAATTGAATTTTCATGTATATTTTCAGACATGCTTTTGAGTATTTGCACCAGAAATACTCACGTGTAGCTTTTTGATCAGGGAATTAGAACTATACTGTTAAATTAAGAATGGAATACTAAAGGCAGTGAATCCATATTGATCTCTGATCTCTTTGTAGATAAGAAAAGGTGATGTCTTATGACTGTGACTACTTCATACACGGGAGGATGTTTTGATGTGTTCTTAGTACTTTTACATGTGCAAAGGGAGTGGAGTTAAATATGTCACGCTGTGTGGTCAAACAGCTAACATTAGTATTTGTCTTATGGCAATTTTATTTTCAGAGTGGCTGCTGTGAGGTTATTACAGAAGAAGCTGCAGCAGCTCTTCGAAAGGCAACTAAGTGGGCACAGTCTGGTCTAATAGTTAGTGTTGGGCCCCCCATAGAAACCGTCAATCCAGAAACTACCAGTGGATTGTCCACTGGGGACAAAAAGAAGACTGCCCAAACATCTATTTGCAGAGAGAGGAATTCTGAGCTTGCCAGGTAGGTCACTTTGATTCTATACTTAGTCTAGATTCTGCTTTTCCTTATACTAGTTTTTGTAGTGCTCTAGGAAAAAAAAACAACACCTCCATCTTCTTAAATTTCACTTTTTTTGTGCTGTTTATTGTTGTTGACGACTGAATCTTCCTTTCTTGTTTTGAAATTAATGGGCAAATTGCTTTTTTCTGCATAGGACTGATCCTGTGAGGCCGTTCATTAGTGGTCATGTTGCAAACAGCATGGCAGCAGAGGTGATCGCTTTGCTCCATAGCTTGTTGATGGCACCGGAATCAAATGCGGCTCAGATATGGACAACAACTGCTGAAAAAGTAAGAAAATGGAAGATGAAGCATCAAATTCCACACCAAGCATGTGTTGAGTAGTTAAGAACTTAATTATTAGCAAAATCCTAAGCTGTTTCTTTCCTATTTGCTACTTCCTGCACTTCAAACCAGGATGTGTAAGTGCATAGGAGTAGCCCTTCCTTGTAGACAGTGTCTATCTGGTGTCTTGGAGTGGAATAAGTAATCAAAATTTTCCAGCATTAAAGACAGTGTCTTCATTCTATAATTAACTTGTCATTTTTTCCCAGTAATTAATCATAGAATCATAGAATGGTTAGAGTTGGAAGGGACCTTAGAGATCATCAAGTTCCAACTCCCCTGCCATGGGCAGGGACACCTCTCCCTAGAGCAGGTTGCTCCAAGCCCCATCCAGCCTGGCCTTAAACACTTCCAGCTGTTTGTTTAGGTAGTTGTCTTGCCTCTGCTGGGTAGTTATTTTGCCTTTGCTATTCAATCCTCTCTGCTATGACCTCTGAGGGTCTAAATTATTGGTTGGAAATTACAATGTGTTGCTTTTTATGTTCTGCTGAATCCTGTAGCACCTAATCTGTTGTTTAGGCTAAATCCTTGAACGAAGACTTTTGCTAAGATTATGTATGTAACGATGCGATTCCAAAAGTTCTTAGGGAATGGAGCTGGCTTGGATGGTGTTCACACTTCAGAGAACTTAGAATCTTCTGAGTTATATAATTCTCTTCAAGAATAAAAATAATTCTTTTGAGACTGTGTGTGGGCTGGAGGCTCGGGGCGTTGGTTTTTGTTTGAATTGTGCTTTGAAGTCATTCTGTGGTATTTTTGCTTCTGTCTTCAGGTTCTGTCTCGGGCTCTGATGTACATTCCACAACTTGGGAAATATGCAGAGAGTATTTTGGAGAACGGGAGTAGCAGTGGAAGGAAACTTGCTAAACTTCAAAGAATTGCTCGGCAGGCAGTAGCTGCCCTTTGTGCTCTGGGTGGCTTTAAGGAGACGATTAAAATAGGTTCTGAAGTTCAGGTAATTCAGCACCATTCACATTTTGTATCTCAAATGAGAATTGGTGCTTTTGTGGATGTCTTAGCTGCGTTGGTACCCTTGTAAAGCACTGTGGAGACTGCTATTGTGTGTTACTCCTGTTTCCTAAAATACCTAGCTCTAATTGTGCATTGAGTTGGTGTGTGGTGTTAGACACTCAGTGTTTCTGATTTGGAAAGTCTTAAATCTTACACAAACCTTCTTTGGTTGTAGGTTTTAGGTAAAGGAATAGCAGGAAGCATTGGAGTTGTGGCATCTATTAATGAACAAGAAGGTATAGCAACGGTCAAATTCCCACCTACCTGTATAGACAGTAGAAAGACCTCACAAGCATCAGACACATTAACTATTCCATTATCTAGGCTCTGTGTTCCAAGATCTGAGGTACGGTAAAGTTTTAAGAATCCAATATTAAGTATAATATCAATTATTTAATTATTTTTTTGGTCACAGCATAGCATACTGGCAATTAATCTGCAGCATGTAAAATGTTGGTTTCATCTTTGATTACTTTTGAAGTTTGCCTCTTTGTTTTAAACATATCTTAACAATATCTATATTTTAAGTTCTCATGCAAGTAACATGGATATTCATCTTTTGGTGCTTAAAGTTGTTCTGTTGCGTACTGTGTTGTGGTTTTTTGATTTTGTTTTTGTTTTTTTTCTTTTTTTTGACTGATGTTTGGTGCTGGTTTTGTGATAGTACAAAATAAAGAATTAACTCCAGGTAATAAAACACCCTCATTTCTTAGAAACTAACTACTTGAATTTAACTTTTTACCGTGCCCCCCCACCATCAGGCATTGCCTCTTCATAAACTGTCCATTACTGAGAAGGTAGTACAGGCAGTCCAGTCCATGTTGCTTCCTCAGGAGGGAAGTCTATCTATTCACACCTCACTTCCTGCAACAGGAGATGGCTCAACTCCAGTAATGGCAGTGGTCCGGCTTCTTGCTGAAATAAGAACCAGGTGGGTTGTTGGGTTTTGTGCTGCACCTCAGTCTGTTGTGATACAGTACACAAACATTCAAGAAAATTGCATGGGTTCTTATTTTCTTCCTCTGTGGGTATTGACATACAACAGGAGGGGACGGTGCAAAAATCCTTCTTAAGTACATTTGGTGTCTAGATGTTGTTAAAATGACCACCAAAAATAAAGTGCCCCCTCTAACACTGATGAAGCATTGAACAAATGCTTCGTATAAGTAAATGTCATGAAGTAGAGGAAAGCTGTCTTTGTGGAAGTTCCAGTGGATAGCAAAGCAACCCGACAGCAAAATAGATCAGCTGGTGTGCTGTCTTTTGAAATAATCTTGAATTCAATACATGTAAAAACAACTTCGAATTCAGCGTGCACTTTTGTAATGCTTTAAACGTATTATTTTTCCATTAAGAGCATGCCTGGTGATGGCTCAGCTGTTAGAAGACAGCTCATTCTGTGAAGAATTCATTCAACAGTGTCCAGCTGCTGTAGAAGTTCTTAATTTGGTAGCGCAGGAGTGCAGCCCTGGTGGGTATTCAATGTGTTCTCACAGCTTCATTGTCGTATTTGGTTCAGAGACATAACAGCTTTTAAAGCCATTTCAGTGTTTTGTCCTCCAGATCGCTAGCACAGTACAGCATGTCTTGTAACAGCAGAGCTGTTATTACAAGACTAGATAATTTTAAACATTAGGCATGAAATTGAGGCCAGAACATGATTACACTCTGCATCACAGAAGATACAAGTCCTGAGTCTAGTTCTTTCTACTGTGCTTTTGGACCCTCTCTGCTTTTTTTGCTCCCACTGCAACCTACTCTCTATTCCTTCCCATTACCATTTATATGTTTTCTTTTCATGACCTTTTTCCTGTTTTTACAATGCTTTCTTATATTCCTTCTCATTGAAGTCTTGATTTCCTTCCCTCTTGTTTTAAGGATAAGCCATGGGCCCAGCAAAGTCTTAGTTCAAGGGCAAGTTTCAGGAACATGTCAGAGCCTTTCATTGGAGGGAGAGGGGCTGAAGCAAAGAACATTAGGGTAGGAAACCAGTGGGTGTCAGTACAATCTCCAGTGTAAAAGGGAATGTACTGAGGTTTTTTTTTTATTATAGGCATAAATTCTTTTGACTTCCTTCTTTTTCTGGGTCAAAAACTTGCCCACAAAGATGAGCTTCATATATTTGGTTAGGAAAGATACTGTTATGTTAA
The DNA here is from genome assembly GCA_013400375.1 of Thinocorus orbignyianus. Taxonomy (NCBI): domain Eukaryota; kingdom Metazoa; phylum Chordata; class Aves; order Ciconiiformes; family Thinocoridae; genus Thinocorus; species Thinocorus orbignyianus. The sequence goes on from VXBW01001456.1 coordinate 831,026, forward strand.
TTGAGATAAATTAAACATGAGGAAAACAATTGTTTGTGTAGACTTAGCTTTTGTTCTTAATTTTGTTGATCAGGTACCTGTGCCTATTTGATCAGATCCCTTAAAATGCAAATGTCATAGTTGTTTCTATTTACCAGTATTAAGATTGTGTGGATGGACTGAAGTAAATCCATTTGCTTGGGACATCATGGCTTGGTTTGGTTTGTTGTTACAGGGGAGAGGCTCCTTGTTGTAGAAATGCAGTGTGAAAGATTACGCATGTTGTATCGTGACTGTGCTCGACCTCCCCCTCCTCCTCTCCAAGCAGACAGAAGGCAGGTGAGCACAGAAGCAAGGCTGAGTCCTGTGCCTCTTGCAAATGAAACCAGCCACTGAGTGCAGAGGGTCTGCACGTGGGCTCGGAACCAAGCTGGTTGGATTCTTTCTTAAACATTCAGTTTACTGTGAATTTCTCTAATGGGTTGTGCTTTGTTGTGATTGCAGTTGTGGTAGCTGTACGAAATGAGAGTTCTGTAAAAGAATGTGTTATTGGATTTCAGTAGATGATTTCAACTGTAATCAGTACAATTAAATGCTCTGTTCCTGTTCGCAGCCCAAGGAAATCACTTGGAGCCCATCAAGAGTGTTTCCCCCTGTGAGAGCATGTATGTTTTCATCACATCTCACAGCTGTGACCTTTCTGGCTGATCCTAGTGCAGGTGGGGGTCTTCCTCGGGGCACATTTATCTATGCCACTTCCCCAGTGCCAGTACAGGTAAGAACTCACAACTGTACAACAGTTTGTGTCATTTAACATTCAATAGTGCATGAAAAGAAAAAGTAATAAAATGTTCTGTTTTCTTACATTTTGTAAACAATTTTAAAAAATCATTATTTTTATTTCTAGGCACCATCATTCTACTGGGAGATTGAAATAGTTTCCTATGGGGATACAGATGATGACACTGGACCAATAGTTTCATTTGGGTTTGCTACAGAAGCTGAAAAACGGGATGGTGCTTGGACAAACCCAGTGGGGACCTGTCTTTTTCACAAGTAGGTTGGAGATGTACATCAAAAATCATGATCTTCCTCATTTGCAAGCTCCTTAGCGAGGAGAGGCGTGAGCACGTAGTAGGCAACATGTACATTTTAATTGTCATGTTAAAATGATGAATTAGGATATCTCTCTATCAAAATAAAGATAATTGAGTTGCCTTGTGTGAGTGTTGGAGCTACTTCAGCTGGTAGCAAACTAATCCTTTTTTTGTTTTGGTGCTCTCTGATTCTCTTCTTGTGTCACTTCTCAGCAATGGGCGAGCGGTGCATTACAACGGCTCCAGCTTGCTGCAGTGGAAGAGTGTTAGACTGGATGTGACTCTTTCTCCTGGTATGTAAGAGTACAGCTGATTTGCTTATCTGCTAAATCAGAAAATGCTCTAAATGTAAGGGAAACAGAATAAATCCATATTCTTTTTCTGGTGATTTTTGTCGACAGGTGATGTAGCAGGAATTGGATGGGAAAGAACAGAAGGAACTCCGCCCCCTCCAGGGCAGCCAGCGAAAGGCAGAGTTTATTTTACATACTGTGGGCAGCGACTCGGGCCTTATCTAGAAGATGTCTCTGGTGGAATGTGGCCAGTTGTCCACATTCAGAAAAAGGCAAGTTTTTAACAGGATAAGTTGCTTGATACATAATCTTTCAGAAACATTAAAAACCTTCTAGAAAGTATTGAGCCTGCTTACCTATCTGTTAAAAGGAAACCAACCAGAGTGATAGTTTTTACCTGTATTGAGTTAGTTTGAAGTATTCCATTACCCTTCCCAGGTGCATATTTTATCATTATTTGGAACTTTTCCTGCCCAGTAGGACAGTAATGTGCCACTGGTCTGATGAGATGGTGTTATTCTGTGCTAGGAGCCCTTCTATTCCTTCTTAGCAGAGACCTTGCTTCAGAGTGTGCTACCTAAGCATGCTTTATCTTGAAGCTAGAAAACAGGCAAGTTTGTGTTTAGAAGCTTAATACTTTCCCTGCTGCAGCCAGACTTATAACCAGCAATGCTGAGAAAACTGTATGGCATGGGGATGTGATCAGCTCAGCCCTCTGGCTGAGTTTTTTAAAAAGAGCAAAGAGAAGGATCAAAACAACGTGTAACTCATCTTAATTCTTTCATGTGCATCTTTTTCCAGAACACAAAAGTCCGTGCTAACTTTGGATCTCGGCAGTTTGCCTATGCTGAAGGGCAGGCTCACAGGAACGCTGCCGATCTGTGTATTGACCTGGCTGAAGAAATAAGTGCCAACTTTGAAGCGTTGCCTTTTGCCATGGCTTCTGACAGTGACAACGATGCTGGTACCAGCATAGCTTCTGACCCTGGGACCCATGGACCTCCCTGTAGAATCGCTGCTGTTGCTACGGCTCAACAACGTAAAGTGATGATTCATATTTTTTAAAAAAAAATCTTTCAGGAGAAATTGCAATCAAATAGGATTTAAACACATCCTGGCTGCAGTCCTTGGGTACTGTCTGTTTGGGTAGAGCAGTACAACAAGCATTGTTAAATACATGCTTATTTAGTTTTTAGACAAGGTAATAAAAAAAAAAGATATCTTTATTCTTTGTTTACATGGATGCACAGATTCTTCTCAACTAATGCAAGTGCAATGAGAAATTATCTTATTAGGGCTTTGAATATGGTAAGATATTATAGTTAATTGAATCAATCAATTGGTTACACTGTCAGAATGCATTGTATTTCTACACTGATTGAAGACAGTGGAATACAATTAATCCCGAAAGCCTCATGGAATATTTCTGCACACCTTATGTGTTATCATCTCATTATTTCCATACGTGTTTTGCAGAGTATGACAGTGACACATCTTGTCACTATAAAATGGAACTGAGCTATGAGAACTTCATCACTTCGGGCCCCGATCCCCATCCCCCTCCTATTGCAGATGATGAGAGTGATGATGATGACGATGATGACATTCCCCGGGTGAGGAACGTGGCAAACTCGTTGCAACTTGTACGGTCTGAGTACAGATCTTGCCATTCAGAGTTTTAAGTTTTGTCACCCAGGGCTTTCCTTGCTTTCTTAAGGAAAATAGAGCTATTGTTTACTTTTCTTTCTTCTTGGTGTTCTAAATGGCTTTTGTCTTTGTAGGAGGATCACTATGCCCTGTTGGTTAAAGCCTGGGAAACTAAAGTTTTCCCTACAATTAGAAGAAGGTTCCGTAATGAGGCTGAGAGGAAGTCTGGTTTGGATCAGATTAAAGGAGCTTTGCAGCTGGGTATGGCTGTGTTCATTTCCATGTGTTTTGTTTTGTAGTGTGACAATATCACCTGTTTCTTATGTTGTACTGTAGTCAAGGCTGGAAAACTTAAATTGATGAAAACAGGAAGTGAACTATTTATTATTTTTTTTAAATACTTAGAATTTGCTTTATTGTCATGATCTTTTTTTAACACTTTTACTTAAGTTGGACCATGTAAACAAGGGGTGAGCCTGGAGAAGAGAAGGCTCCGGGGAGACCTGAGAGCAGCCTTCCAGGATCTGAAGGGAGCTCCAGGAGAGCTGGGGAGGGACTCTTGGTCAGGAAGTCTAGTGACAGGACAAGGGGTAATGGTTTTAAATTGGAAGAGGGGAGATTTAGATGAGATATTAGGAAGAAGCTCTTTCCTGTGAGGGTGGTGAGGCACTGGAACAGGTTGCCCAGGGAAGTTGTTGATGCCCCATCCCTGGAAATGTTTAAGGCCAGGCTGGATGGGACTTGGAGCAACCTGCTCTAGGGAGAGGTGTCCCTGTCCAGGGCAGGGGGGTTGGAACTGGATGATCTTTAAGGTCCCTTCCAACTCTGACCATTCTATGATTCTATGAAAATGGTTTTAGAAACAGTTGTGATGTAGATAAAGAAATACTTCAGAATTGGGAAGAAGTTAGCTACATGTGTTTTCTGTCTATGACTGTATCAATGCAAAACTTCCAAGAAACACTTCATTAAGGGGGAGTTTGTAAATGAATACAGCTCTGGCAAGATGACCTGTTTTTGAGGAAGTCACAGTAAGAGCAAAGTAGGAATTCTGAGCCATAAACAGAAGGATACAGGTGTCTCTCAGGAAAGCTCCACCCTCTTATCTAGTAAGCTGACTGAAAGAATATTAGGTATTAGCTTAATAGCTCTTATTCTCATTAACAAGAAATAAGCAGATGAGCTTATTTCAAGTGGCTGGGGAAAATAACTAGCACTCTCTCTTGTTTACCAGGAATGGTTGATATAGCACGACAAACTGTAGAATTTCTCTATGAGGAAAATGGTGGCATCCCAAGAGACCTCTACCTTCCTACTATTGAGGATATCAAGGATGAAGCAAACAAATTTACAATTGATAAAGTACGAAAAGGTAAGGTCAGAAAAAACATATCTTGAGGGGAAAATAAAAGCTACGGGGCTCTAGTGCTTAGGATCTACTGTATAAATTCTCAGTCTGAGGAAAATGCTGTACTTCTGAAATCGTGTTGTCCCTTTCTGTCCAGGTCTCACAGTGGTGACTCGTTCTCCTGACAGTAACAACGTTACCAGTAGCGCTGTTGGAACAGCTTTGCCCAAGTTTGCTATTCGTGGGATGCTGAAGACATTTGGTCTTCATGGTGTCGTCCTGGATGTTGATTCAGTGAGTAAAGATTCATTGGGAGGGCTTTTAATGCATCGGCATCAGGCATCTGTAAGCAAAGTTATTTGAGTGTACTCCATTGCTTAGAATACTGGTTTCAGTCTCTTTTTGAAGGAAAAAAACACAAACCTACCATCATCATTACTGGGTTTATTGACAGTCTTGGTTTTGGTGTTCCAGGTAAATGAATTGGTGCAAGTGGAGACCTATCTCCGAAGTGAAGGAGTTCTGGTACGATACTGGTATCCTATTGACATGTTGGAAAGGCCACCTGCTGGCTATAGGAGGACTGCAACAAATGGCCTGGTTACCCTGGATAATACCAATATCCAAATTCACAGGTAGAAAAAGGAATGTATTTAGAAGGCATTTGTATTATCTGACTTGATCTATAGCATTTGCTGTAGTAAACCATTGTACTTGTTCTGAGCAATAGTAAACTTCTGAATTTTACAGTAGTTGTTGGATTAAAGCTGAAAAGGTTCATTGAATCTTTGAGTTTCAATGGGTTTTGATTTCACTTAGTCATGATAAAGTGTTTTTATAAATGCTGGTCAAACAGGTACCTTCCTTGAAGCTGAGGTTTCTTGTACCATCCGCCAGGTACTGTTTAAAAGCTCAGAAACTCCTGACTCTGTGGAGAGTTGGCCACTAATTCAGGTGCCTTAATTTTGTACCAGAATTGAATGGGCTGAGTGCTACTTAAAGTGAATAAGAAAGACTTCAGTCTACCTGAGCCTTCAAAATAAGAATAAATTAGGCATATATGTTTAGATTCAGGGGCAGGTTGCTGGATAGGGCTTATTTTAAGTATGGTGAAGCAATTTTATGTTTTGATGTTTGTGTTTTCTAGAGAGCTTTTGCGAAGTGAAGCTTCTCTGGCCAAGCTGTACTGCCGCATGGCACTCCTCAACATCTTTGCCCCCAAATCTCCACATATGTTTACTCGCCTGTTCCACATTCCTGCTATCCGTGATATCACTCTGGAGCACCTGCAGTTGCTCTCCAACCAACTTCTTGCACCACCTCTTCCTGGTAAACACTGAATTTATTTTACCGCAGCTGGTTTCTGGTACAATAGTTTTCTGGGGACAAAAAAATTAATCTGATCAATTTGGCACTTAGTGATTTATTTGTTAATAATTATGGGATTTGGAAAAAAAAAAGTCTCAATGGACTTCTGACCTTACTGATAGGGTCCTGAACTGAAATTCTTGCTAATGATTCAATTAAAAGTGTTCAAGGGAGTTGAGATGCTCTCCTAAGACTCCATTCAGTCTGCTTCTGTCTCTTTGTCATCGATGATCTTCTGTTTGGGGGGGTCAAGTGTCCGCATGAATACTTGCAAGGAATGGAGAATGTTTTATAGTTCAAATCCAGGGTAGTAAAACTAAATGCCAGTTGGGTCTGAGTTTTCAAAATTCAACTCTTCTTCATTTCACAAAGTGGTTTGTCCTTTTCCTACTGGAATCACAGATCTGATTAGAAACTGTATGTGCTGAATCATGGAAAAGAATCTTTGGCTAATTCAAGTGAGTGTTAACAAAGACAATTACTGTGACAAAGCTATTCTGCATGCAAAGAAATGTGTGTAATATGGCTGGAGTATACGGAGGGAGTAGGAAGGGCTAAATATAGGCTAATAATAACTGAAAGTAATTATTTACCATTGGAAAGAGTCATGTTCCCTCCTCCAGTTACTCTGAAACTTGGCTAACTCTAACAGGTGCCGCGTTGTAAGAGATGCTCTTGCAGAGTACAGCACTACTTTGCATGGCTTTAAGATAATTTTACAGGCTTTTATTTACTTTTCCCTTCTTTAAAATATGTCTAATTCAAGTCCTTCTAATACATACAGTTTACAAACCAGTGTTTTGGTGAATTGCCCACTCCTTTGTCTGCTACACTTTGTCTTCCTTTGTCTTCTCCCATTAGAATGGCAACCATGACGTGTCACAGCTTGTGACCTGCTTGGGGCCACCCAAAATATAGTTCATATATTGGGAAAACATGAAAATAGATAAAGCTGCTTTCCCCTCATCTAGAATCAGTGGTGAAGAGAATGCTTCTGGTCATTGGTTCTCATTGTGCTTATGTAGTAAATTGAAATATGTAATTGTAATTGGGACAAAATGAGACAGCGTGAACCCACAGCTCTGTGTGTGTGTCAGGTCTCCTTCAGGGCTGGCTTAAGGCAGGAGAGAAATACAGCTGGCATTTAGAGTGCCATCCCATCCCACGGTGTCAGGGGTGCAGGTTTGGTCTTGGGAGGATCCTTTCTACTGCTGACCTTTTGGGAGGAGGTTTGCACTGGCTCAGGAGTGAAAGTAGAGGCTTGTAATCTTCCAGGTGTTCTAAAACTTCTCTTTCCACTATTTCACAGGTTACATAAACATGGTTGATCTTCAAATTTGTCTTCCCTTACTTGTTATTACAGATGGAACAATCAGTTCAAGCTCTATTCTTTTGGCCCAGTCCCTGCAGCACTGCATCCATTCCCAGAACTGCGCTGCCACAGACCTCTTCTACCAGGGCAATTCCCAAGCCATCAGAGAGTGGCTAACTGTTGCCATTACCCGGACACTGCATCAAGGAGAGGAGAGTCTCTTAGACCTCACTAAACAGATCTGCTCCTTTTTACAGGTAAAATAGTAATGTTTTATGAGCAGTTTTGGTTTTCTTCCTAAGGAACCCTTGCTTTAGGTGTGATTACAACTTCCATGGTACTGTCCATCTCACTGAATCATTTCTCTAGATGACCCGTGTTCCTATTCTGATCACAGTGGGCACACTGAAAACATAAGTGATAGCAACACTCTGGATTGTGTTAAAATAAAGTGGCCTCTATGTCATTATTTACAATGCTATATTTTATTTGGGAAAAAAAGAGGAGGGAAGTGGTTTGCTGCCACAGCTCTGGGAGCTTTCATTGTGAAATGCTGTGTTGCAGACGGCACCAGAACAGTTTCCTGCTGAAGAATTCCCAGTTTCAGAATCCAAAGTGAATATGGATGTTAATTTTCCTGGAGCTGCGTTTGTAATTGTGTCCTGTAAGGAAAGTCAGTCTGGATTCCGCAAAGAGTAAGTAACTGAGGAGCCAAGAGTGGCAAAGATTGAAGATGTGTCACTGAGCCTCTGTGAACTCTGAGTATGAAAATGCTCGTTTTTTATGTTTTTCTCTTCTTGGAGACTCATTTTGTGGGTGGTGGGGTAAATACTGCAGTGTTTAATCTTTCTGTGATTGGGTTGGGCTTTTTAGTAGCTGGCTGTGGTCTAAGCAAACTGCTCTTGCTCTCTTCTTAGTTCATCCCTGTATAAAGCTCCTTGGGCTCGAGTGCTTGTGTATGGACTTGGGCATAAAGTCAAAAGGAATGGCCAGTTGAACCTGATTGAAGCTGTGTGCTACCCTCGAGATGCCTCTCCGACCAACACAGGCCTCACACCTCCCCCAACAACCAATCAATATCCATCAGTGATCACCCCTACAGACAAAGTCCACATCAAACTAGGTAAAAATAAAATAAAAATCAAAGAAAGCCAACCCCAAAACTTTTAAACTGTGTTCTCAGAAGTGAGACAAGCATCATCATTGCCTGTGTAGGGCCTTCCTATATTTTCTTCAGGCCTACTATTGCTTTTTGTTCAAGGTATTAGGGAATGTGTCCCAGCAGAAATCTGCTGTCATTCTTAACCAAACAGACACAGTTTCATGAATGGTGGGCACCATCTGACTATGATTTTGTTAGTTCTGTTAAATCCATCAGGATCTGTGTTGTTTTCTGATTTTTGTCTTCCAGAAGTTCACAAAGCCATGGTTTTGAACATTTCTGCAGTGTTCAACTTGGTGCTATTGCTGTTTGAGGTGCTGTGCTGCAGATAGAGATTGGAGATTAATTTCTTGTTTGTTTGCTTTTGTAGGTGATTGTAGAGCCTTTTAATATGCAGAGTAATATATATGCAGGGTAGTAACACATAGCTCATCCCAGCTTCTCGAGCAAGAGCAATCATTAATATTTGTTTTACCCTTCCAGCAGAAGGGAGAGACAGTGATTTATTTCCAGCAGTGAAGGTGACTGAGCTGCACTAAGCTCTGAAAACTTTCCATTGGGTGTCTTCAAGTTATTTTGCTCAGCTCCAGCATCTCTGATGCTTTTCTCAATCCTGATCAGACACATTATACTAAAAATAAATGATTTTGGGAAAGTCCTGTAGGTATTTAGATACATACAGGCTAAAAATAGTTCTGCTTTGTATGTCACAAAATGTTCTCTCTACATTTATAACTATAGGTTATATCAACTTACTATTATAGATAAACATTCCTGTTTATTACAAGGTACTTAATAAAGAGAAGTCTCACTTGACATAGATTTAGTCCCCACAAAAAATCCTAAAAGCTGTGTTACTATTTCTACTTTACAAATGCCTGGAGTCATGATAAGTATTTTCTTGGACCTTTTTGCTTAGGAGTTTCTCCTCCTCCTGGAGCTGTGCTGGTCTTGCACTCTCTTCCCCTTGAGTTCCCCCTGGCAATGGCATTCACAGAACAGCTGTTAACTTGGAAATTGGAAGATGGGGATGGAAAGTCAGAAGATGAATTGGATACAATTCCTGCTTCAGTTCTTTTGCAAGTAGTGGAATTTTTAGGTGAGAATACGTTGTTTACTTAGTAACACGCACCTGTAACGTACTGGCTCAGATGTAGAGTTTTAGGAAAAAAGGAGCAATCAGAAGAACAATCAGCAAGTATTTCTGAGCTTATCTATTGTATTGAAATTTTCTTTAAAGTCCAGAAACTTTCTGTTGATATGCAGTTTTGGAAACAGCCTTCCTGCCTGTCTTACTGCTGACATACAGCCATTGAAATGACCTTTTATTGTGCTTTTTTTAACATTATTGTTGCAACTCATGTAATAAAGCTACCAACAGTGAAATACTGCTGACTCCCATATCTTGCCTTCCACACACAGGGAACTTTCTCTGGACAACTGACATGGCAGCGTGCTTGAAGGAGTTGATATTTCATCTCTTGGCTGAGTTGCTTCGCAAAATTCACAATCTGGAGCAGAAAAAGAATCCAGCAGGATTGTCGTCTTCCATTGCCCTTCAGCTCAATCCCTGCCTGGCTATGCTTATGGCCCTGCAGTCTGAACTTCACAAGTTGTATGATGAAGAAACACAAAACTGGGTGTCTGGAAATGCCTGTGGTGGGTCTGGTGTTGGAGCAGCTGACCAAGGAAGATTTTCAACATATTTTCATGCACTGATGGAAGTCTGCCTTGCTGTAGCAGAAGTAACCTTACCTATCAACATGAGTGTAACAGCTAATGTGATGTCTTCAACAAGTGCCCCAAATCTTAGTGACTCTTCCTCCTCATCTTCCTCTTCACCAGGACAGACACCACAGAGTCCAAGCTTGCTGTCAAAGAGGAAAAAAGTCAAAATGAAGAGGGAGAAGACATCATCTTCAGGCAAACGTTCTTCTTCCAGAGCAGCTGAGACAGATGCTGCAATCCTCAGCATAGGAGGGAGCAAGCCTGAGGACATGTTGTGGTTTCATAGAGCACTAACTCTGCTTATAATTCTCAGGCACCTGACTAGAAAGGATCCTCAGGGGTTGGGTGTGACAAATGATGCTGTAGCAGATGCGTGTCAAGCACTAGTAGGTCCCACAGCTCATAGCCGCCTCCTTGTCATTTCTGGAATACCAACTCACCTGGAGGAGAGCACTGTCAGGAATGCAATCAGAAAGGCATGTAATGCACATGGTGGAGTCTTCAAGGATGAGATCTACATCCCTTTGCAGGAGGAGGATCCCAAAAAAATCAAGGACAAAGCAGAAGGAGGAGAATGCAGAACCGAGCTGGAAAAACCAACTGTTTCAAGTAGCGCAGACAGTTTGGACATCAGCAGCTCCAGCAGTGTCACACCTGCCATGAGCGTTAGTGCTTCCGCATCTACCAGCCAGGCTTCCATCTGCAGCTCCCAGGGGATATCCCGGACTGTTAGCGATATCTCAGTCGACCAGTACCAAGCTGGACTGGAACTGGCCATCCCACCAGGACTGCTAGAGCCACATGTTGTTTCCAGCCAGGAGAGTCTAGATCTTTCCCACTGCAGTACTGGGAGCCTGGGCAGCCTTGGCAGCCTCGGGGAACCGCTTGACAACGTAGAGACAGCCTCTGTGTCTGATGTTGGATCGATGTACACAGTCACATCTCTGGACAACCAGCCACTTCTGTCACGGCCAATCAAAGGTTTTGCTGTAGTGGAGGTAAGAGCCTTCAATCAGGGCAGGGTGCCTTTGGGGGTCAGTTTTTTCTGAAAGAATGAGGTCTGATTCTAGTAGCTTTAACTTCTGGCTTTGAGAAATACTGTACTTCTTGTGGTTTGTGTGTAACACCGTGATTTGGCTGTTAAGGAAAAAAGTGTGCTGTGTGTTTTCCTTGTGTAAAGATTCTGCCTTACTGAGACCACAGCTTGATTGATGGAGAGTTAAAGGTGCCGTTAGCAAGGTGTAGCTCAGCAGAGCTCCTGGGTGTGGAATACACATGTGTGTCAATGTACAACAAGACCAAGGAGACCAGGAGTTACCAGCTTGGACAGGATGGCTGAGAATGCAGAACTTTATTCTCCATTGAGTTTCTCTGTATCATTTATAGTCTTGGAAGCATTTAGTCTCTCAAAGGACAGAGGGGACCTAATAGTGGAGTTGCCAAGTAATGATCCTAAACGAGAAGGAAGTCCTCTTGCATGTTGCAAGCTGTAGAGCTCATTGCCGCAAGGTGTTGTTGGAAGCCAAGAGCATAAATGAATTCATAAGGGATTAACTTGGTGGAGGATTTGCAAATTGGTAGCTATTAAGCACAGCAGTAAGTGCAGCCTTCAACTTAGGAAATCTTTAAACTGCTGATATCTGGAGGCTGAGAGAATATGTAAAGGAAAAGGTCTGTTCATCTTCTCTTTCATGTAACTTTCTTCAAAGATTTGCTACTGGCCACTGCTGAAGATTAATTTAGAGATAGGTGGCCCTTTGATTTGACCCACAAGGCAATTATTTAATGTTTAATGACTACGTTTTCACATATTTCAAACCGTCTACAGGTCCCTTTATAAAGTTACTTTAGAAGAGATGATAAATTTTCTTGATTTCTAGTCCCAAATTAATTCTTAAAAGCGTTGTGGGTGGTTGTCATTGATGCTGGGTCACTGCAGGTTTTCAACAATGACCGAGAACCCTTTCTTTCTGTTGTTACCCTAAATGTGTGCTGTAGATCTATCAGAAGCTTGCAAAAGCCTTACCATTTCTGATGGCTTGTGAATGTAGAGAGACATTTTTGCATAGTCTGGGGTTGTGTCTGTTTCCCTTCTTGAAGAAAGTCGGCTTATTTAGGTAGAAAGTCTTCAGTTGCCATACTTCAGCTATTAAATGACATGAAGACTCCACAGTTGAGATAAACCATAAAGTGTGTACAGAAAGCTGTCAGTGTGTTCACATTGAAACCTACTCCAAGTCTGTAGCTGCTCTGATAATGATGCACAGGGATTATTCTTGGAATGAAAGGAAGGTATTGTTCCTGTTCCCACTTCGTCTAGCTGAGACTTCAAGGCCTGTGCTAATTTAGGTGTTGTTTTTTTTTTTCTAAATGGAGAACTGAAGCAAGGACAGCAGAGTTGCAAATAATGACAGGTTACCTGTCTGAAACTTTCAGCTTCTTATCTGCTATTTCTAAGGGCTGTCTCCAGACTAAGAAATGGAATAGCTGGTTCAGAGCTGATTAACTCACAGCATGGTGATTTCAGTGCCCAGATGAAAGGATGTTTTCAAGGATGAGCCTGAATTTTGGTATCTGGTTGTTGATGCAGAAGAATGGTGGAAGAGGTGCAATAGTGATTAGTTACATGGGGAGGGGAGAAAACTTAAGACTCAAATTCATGTAAATGGAAGTTAATTTGTTTTGTCAGAATTCCTGTTAACTGATTTCATTATCTGTACAGATAAGGTCAAGAGCTAAAATAGAGAAAATCCGAGCCAGTCTATTTAACAGCAGTGATCTCATTGGTTTGTCAAGTCTGGATGGTGAAGATGAACTCATGGAAATGTCAACTGAAGAGATTTTAACTGTTTCTACTGTAAATCAGAGTTTATTTGATACACAAGGGAGCCCGGCACTAGAGGATTATTTCAGTGATAAGTCAATCAAAGGTATGTGGGTTTCATAACGGGGATTAGCTCATTTGGATTGGGCATTTTCTGGGAACACCCAGGGGTTAGATGCTGCTTGCTGGTGTCAGTTCAGTATGATTTGCTTGTCGATGGGTGGCAACGAGGGGGAGCCAGGGAGTAATTTCAGAGCAAATTTCCTCCCTCCTGGCAGCCCAGAAAGCCAACCGTATCCTGGGTTGCATCAAAAGAAGTGTGAGCAGCAGGTCACGGGAGGTGATTCTCCCTCTCTACTCTGCCCTTGTGAGACCCCACCTGGAGTCCTGTGTCCAGTTCTGGAGTCCTCAGCATAGAAAGGACATGGAACTGTTGGAACAGGTCCAGCGCNGCAAGCAGCCATTTGCAATCTGAATGTTGCTTAACTGCCCTCACAGCTGGTCAAATGTGTGGAAAAACACAACAAAACCCACAAAAAACTCCCCACCAACCCAAAAACCCCACTGAGTTCAGTGATTTTTTTTTTTTTTTTTTGAGAAAATAGCCACTGCAATAATTTACTGCTGCTAGACACAGCATAATTTTATACTGAAACTGTTCAAGTAGAACAGCTACTAATCTGTGTTTTCTAACAACATGAGAGCTGTATGGACCCTAATACACCTGGAACAGGCCAGAATCTGGAATCAGGGGATGGGGAGGATACTTGGAGGAAGTTCAGTTGACTAGATCAATTGATGTGTCAGTGTGTACCTACTCAACATCATTTTTATATTGGCATCATAAGTAATCTACTTTTTCCCTACCAGTAGTCACTCAGTAATTACATTATGTGGCCAAAACAGGAGAAAACATTCAATTCTGTATCAGAAATGTGATACTGGGCTGCAGAAAGGTCAGGTCTGCTAGTACAATTTTTCTAAGTGATTTTGTCTCTTGGAGCAAGTGGCACGTGCTACAATATTTTAGCTGTCTGCAGAATGGGTTTGGGTTTGTTTTGTGTCAAATTGTAGACAGTTGTTATGGTATTTTGTACCATATTGCATTTATTTTTGATTTTTAGGTGAGAAATTGGTCCCAGGTGCTCGGGAAGTCCTCACAGAAATATTTAAAAGTTGTGTCCACTCTGAGCAAATGCTGAGCTTAACTCCAGCAAAACCCATCAAGGTTGCTGATATCTATCTCAGCAAAGAGCAGATAAATTCTCAGACTCCTGGCAACCTCCTCCATGTGTTCTTCACAAATGTCCGTCCTCCAAAGAAGGTGCTGGAGGATCAGCTTACTCAGGTAATGCTTTGAAAACTCTTTTCAGCATCTTTGTGTGTCATTTGAAAGCACTGGGTAATTATTGACTTTCTGTGTTGGAAGATTTTAAGGAAATATGGTGTGCCCAAGCCAAAATTTGACAAGAGCAAGTACAACAAGGCGGGCAAAGAACAGCATCCAGTGAAAGTTGTGAGCACCAAGCGCCCCGTTACTAAACCACCTACAAAGGAAAAGTCCATGCTCAATAGTGTCAGGTTGGTGTCTTCAGCCTTTTTGACAGTTGCAAAACATTTGATTTCACTTCAGGAATCTCGATTTTTATTCCCCCTCCCTCTGTATTTCCATGATTGGAAGAGGGAAGCGTGACTTGGAAATTATAAAAGACCCTCGAGGTACATCTTGGTTTCTTGAAGACACAAAAGAAAACTCTAATCCTGACATTCCCTCTATCCTTAGCCGAACAGCCTTAAGTGAGAAGAAACCTACTGTAAAGCCAAAATCTCCTGAGAAGGGCAAACCTGAAGAGAAGGATCCTGAAAAGTCTCCCACAAAGAAACAGGAAGGTAGTAGCTGTATAGAACTTTTCTGTAGTGTTTTATGTAGAAAATAAATACTTTTTTTTTGTATTGACATGCTTATATCATGTCATGATGTGGTTGTCTTTGTTTTCAATGAAGCTAACGTTATGCCACGTTAGCTCAGAAGAGGGGAATTCCAGTATCCAGCCAAGTATGGAACCTTGAGACCTGGTTAGATGTATTTATGGAGCTATTCCAGAGGTCAGCTGAGGGAATTGTGTCCTGGAGAAGAAAGAATGAGGCCAGATTGCACCTGAGTAGCATCGTGTTTTCAGCTGCTCAAGAAATGAGCCGTGGTGGGATGGGTAGAACCAGGAGAAAGCTGTCAGGGAGCTGGCTTTTCACTGACCCTTTTCCTGTGTGGCACATAGACTTCCAAGTTGTTAACTATTTGATGGTCATGTCTTTGCTGCCAGTTCCTGAGGAGAAGTATCTGACACTGGATGGATTTCAGAGATTTGTGGTTGACAGATCTAAACAGGATATCCGTAGTGTGTGGAGAGCTATTCTGTCCTGTGGGTATGATCTACATTTCGAAAGGTAAATTTCGCAAACTTTTTTGTAAAAGTGATCCTGATTAATTGTGCTCACTTGAAAACAGGCTTGATCCGAAGTGTTCCTACTCCAGGTAGCTTCAACCAGTGTGTTAGCAACGTGCAAACTTCTACCCATGGCTGCAAGGCCTGTAGAGAAACTTGTTTGTTATTTTCTTAAAATGTGCTTTAAAGGATTCACTGTGCTGTCAAAATGCAAGTTCCTGACTATCTTTTCAGAGCATTGCTAACAAAATCACAGGCCGTATGGTCCTCTACAGCTTCCAAACTGTATGAGAAATTGACCTGATGAGAATTGTAGATCCATCTGGTTGTTGTGTCTGGTTTAATTCCACAACAGCTTTCTGTTCCGTGCTCTGGGTATTTGTTTATCCTGGCAGAGCTCTTCCTGAGTCAGTGGTGATGTAGAGGAGGGAACACTTGTTAATATTGTACAGGAAGAAAGTCCCTTAAATGAATCATCCTTATCTGCCTGTGTGAAGCCACGAGCTAATTGCCACCTCCCCTTCTCCTGTGTCCACTTTGGAGCAGTAAGTAAGATAAATAGACAGTCCCCTTTTTTTCATTATTTAGTAACAGTGAGGCAAGATAGGGGATAAATCAGTTCTTATTCTCAAACTGGAGGTTTTGTAATGAAATAGAAGAACAACAAACTACCTGGTGTTGTGCTCAGCATGCTCTTGGTAAGCAGTGTTGCACAGGTGTCAACTGATCTTATGGCTTTTCCATACCAGGTGTGCCTGCATTGATGCAAGACACGCTCAAAAAGCATCCCGAAAATGGACCCTGGAAATGGATGTAGCCCTTGTCCAGTACATCAACAGGCTGTGCCGTCACCTTGCAATCACACCAGCACGACTCCATCCCCACGAAGTTTATTTGGATCCAGCTGATGCAGCAGATCCCAGGATTTCCTGCCTGTTGAGTACGTATAGCTTGTTTGCATGGAGGCTTTCTTCGGTGGGAGAGCTGGGTGGTGCTCCTGAACGACCTGGCTGTCACCTGGGTAGCTGAGACATTCCTTTAGAGGTTGCGGACTGGAAACTCTGTGGGCCAAGGGGATACTGAGGCTTGGTGTTATCCCTCCTTGGGTGTCCTTGGGCACTGTGGTGACTTTGGCAGTATTTAGAAAGGTGATGCTACTGCTCTCTGCTCCTCGAGCTGGAGCAGGCAGATACCCAATGGGTTTAGCATGCAGAGGGAAGGGAGGCTGAATTTCAGTTCTGGACCTAGACAGGCTTCAGTTGCCTAAAATCCTGTTGAAAGCACTAAGTTCCTTTAAGAAGGTCTCCAAATAGTGCAAATTCAGTGATAATGAAAGATACTGGACTCAGACACCCTGAGATTTGAGTTCCAGGAGGGAACATCACAGATCACAGCTGTTCTTGTATTTTCAGCCCTCTTGATGAGCAGGAATCAGGAGGGGCTGCTTTAGAAGGAAGCTTGGGTGACTCCCTGGCTGAATCTGTTGGGAAGATGGACTTTGCAGTAGGTAGGGCGTCTCTTTGACTTTCTGACTGGATGTTTCCCACCTCAGATGTCCCCGTTGAAAGTCTACGCCTGCGTTTTGCACTACTTCAGTCTCTCAATACAACGTTGGAGACCTTCTTCTTGCCGCTGGTGGAGCTTCGGCAGACGGAGATGTACGCGAACAGCATCGCTGCCTTACTGCAGGAGGCCAAAGGTCAGCTTCTCGGGGAACATGGTTGTGGCCTGAAAGGGTGCACTGTGCACCACGCTGAATTTTGTAGTAGGGACCTTAAAGATTGAGTTTCAACCACCTTGCCCTGTACAGGGACATCTCCCACTAGACTGGGTTGTTCAAAGCTCCATCCAGCTTGACCTTGAACCCCTCCACATCTACAGCTTCTTTAGCCACTGTGCACCTCTCTTGACTGTGGAGGGAGTTGGCTCATCTTTTCCATCTGTGGGTGGCCTTCAAATGTGCCTCTATTTTCTTGGGGATATCCACAAATTACAATTCCTTGCTAGTCAATAAGCAGCAGATCAGGTGAAAGTCCCAGGATGTGCTGGCGTCCTCCTTGTCATCGGAGCTGTAGAATTAGAGAGATCAAGAAAACACTTACTGTGCATCAGCATTTCAAATAGCTTTTACAAGCTCTCATTAGAAAGCAAAAACCCCTGAGATTTAGGTCATCATGTTTCCCAAACTTGTTTTCTTCTGAGGAAGGAGACAGAAGTCACTAAAGGTGTGAGTGTGTGCAGACAGGCTTTGGTATTGGCCCAGCTAAGAAAAAAAACACACCTTGTAAACCCAGCGTGGAGAAGCAAGGAACACTGAGAGATTTTTCTCTCTTCTGGAGCCTGTATTTATGGTGTGATGTGACAGCCCTATTTTTTATCGTGTTTTCTTGCTTCTAGGATAACTGTCAAAACATCTCAGGTTTCTGAAAGCTATTTGGCAAAGTGTTTCTGATTTATAGAGGTTCTGGTGGAGCTGCTGGGATCTATTTGTATAACATTAGAAGTGTGTTCATCAGTGTTCTGACCCAGCGTGCTTCCTCCAGTAACCATGAGCAGTGCATACTTAAGAAAACATGTGGATTAGCCATATCCTACCTGCCTAATGAAGATGAAATTACTCCTGTGCTGTTCCCTATTGGAGAGTTTCAGCATATAAGGCTGTAGAAGGATAGGTGTGCTGTGCTGAAATATGTGTTTCTTTAGGTTTAATCTTTTATGACACGAAAGTGACTGTGATGAACAGAGTGCTGAATGCCACCGTCCAGAGAACTGCTGACCACGCAGCCCCAGAGATCACCCTGGATCCACTGGAAATAGTTGGAGGTATGGGAAGCGCTGGGCCTTGTTCAAAACTCATTTTAATCCCTTGCAACAAATCGGATCTGTTTTAATGAAGCTGAGATGCTTATTAATGTAAAAAACTCACAGAGTTATGGGGATTTTTTTTTTTCATTTGTTTTTAAACAGGGGAGATCCGTTCTTCAGAGAACTCCTATTTCTGTCAGGCAGCGAGGCAGCTGGCCTGTGTGCCGTCCTCCCAGCTCTGTGTGAAACTGGCCAGTGGTGGGGACCCTACCTATGCCTTCAACATCCGTTTCACAGGGGAGGAGGTTCATGGAACAAGTAAGTTGGGCTTACGGAGTCACCAGCAGGGGTGACATCAGGTACAGTCTTCAGAACTTACCCCAGCTGGAATCCAAGTCCTCAGCGGGACGTGGCTGATGGTACCTTTGTGGTGGTTGCAGTCCTGCAGGTGGAAGAGAGTGAAGCTTCCAAGAATCAAGCAAACCAGATGGTTAATTTTCACATTTTAGCTGATGTAGTGGGAAGTATGAGTGCCCGGGCATGCGACTTTGATAACTGGAGCAAGTAAAGAAAGTCATAAGTTGTTTGAGAGCACTTAGTAAGAAGGTTTCTTCAGGTGGTTGTGATGCTCGACTGTGGTAAATCCAGCCTGTGCTGATAACAAGGAGTATTTTGCTCTTTCCTGTGAGGGTGGTGAGGCACTGGAACAGGTTGCCCAGGGAAGTTGTTGATGCCCCATCCCTGGAAGTGTTTAAGGCCAGGCTGGATGGGGCTTGGAGCAACCTGCTCTAAGGAGATGTGTCCCTGGCCATGGCAGGGGGGTTGGAACTTGATGATCTTTGGTCAGAGTTGGAAGGGACCTTATTCTATGATTCTATGATTTTGCTTTTTTTTTTAAATGTATTGTCTTGCCAATAATGGGCTGGGTAATGCTGCTTTGGTTTTTATTGTTAGTGGTGGTGTTGTATAACCAATAGGTTAAGATACCATTTAGTACTAGTACAGGATACGTTAACCAGGCATGAACAATTAAAAATGACCGTGCCCAAACGAGGTGTTTGAGAATTGTTTGCAACTTGACATCAGAAATATCAACTCCAGGTTGTCCCAGCCAAGCTGAGGAGACAGGGAGTATGGTAAAGGCTTTGTTGCCTTAAAACCCGTCCTTAATTTTTGCAGTAAACAGTATTAAAATAGCATCCTTCTCACTTCTGTAGGAAGTGTACAGTAATTCTTGTAATCATTTTAAGAATTTTCATGAGTGATTAAGAGAACAAACCTTGGAAAGGAACAGCCAGGTGGCTACCCTGACTTCACCAAACCAGCACAGAGACTCCTCATGATGTAGGAGTGCTGCTGCTCATCAGAAGGTGTTAAATGATAATATTACTTTATTAAATAAGATTATTATGCCTTCTATATTTTATTTTGTGAGAATCACTGTGTAAGATCACTTTTATGTGGCCATTGGCCAGCCCCGTTGGGTATTTAGCTTTTTGGGGCGTCTGGATCCCTTGGGTGCTCCATGGGTTCGTGTGCTCCTAAAAGAGACTGGATTTAAGTAAGAGCCGGGAAAATCTTGCTTTGCAGATCTGTTGAATAATTGATTTGGTATGAAGGCAAATGCCAAGTGTGTGTCAGAGAAGAGAATTGATGCTGTTATCTAAATGAAGGCAGCCTGGGTATTGATTGGAATTGGTCCTTTTTGGAGATTCTTGGGGAGATGTGGAGTTAGAGAAGAGAAGCTCTAAGTGTGCACCTGTAAACTGAACAAAGGGCTCCTTGGTGCCCTCTCTCAAGGGAATTCTTTTCTTTTTAAGGTCTGTGGTGATTACTGACAGTACCTGTAAGGAGATAAATGTGATGCCCACAGCTCAGTGTCTGTAATGGTTTCTGATGCATTATCTCACTGCTTTTAGCTGTGGAAATGGCCCGTTGTTGCAAAGACAGCGCCATTCATCTTGTAATCAAGTGGTGAATTCCATTGGCAAGCCGACTGGTGTGACAAATGTTTGTGCTGGTCTTACACAGGGAGTGATGGAAGACGAGGCAGCAGTTGGGAATTCAACAGGAAGCAATTCAATGACTATTTTTTGCATGTAATTTAACTATTTAAATGTGGACTTGTACATGAATCTGGCATCTGCCCTGCTCTTGTTTAAGCCACATGTGTGTGTCATCAGAGAGGTAAAGTGTGTAAGCTGGGGCTCAAAACATCATTTCCAGCAGAATGGCAATTTTTGGATGTCTCAGTGTGTTTCATTCTTGTGCTCCTCACTTTTTCAGGTGGATCCTTCCGTCACTTCCTTTGGCAAGTTTGTAAGGAGTTACAGAGCTCCTCGCTCTCCCTTCTCCTGTTGTGCCCGAGCTCTGCAGTGAATAAGAATAAGGTGGGATATCTCAAAGCAAGGAATGAAGTTGCTTTTCTCTCGTTGAATGCATGCGTTTGAGCAGGAGTAGGACATGTTCAAAGAGGAGCTTCAGCCCAACAGCCCCTGTTACTGCATCCAAGTAGACAGGTCTCATACCTGATAGACCCAAAAATTACTGTTGTGCTTCAAGTGACACTGCAGGTCCTTGAAGTAGCCAAGGAGCCAAAACTGCAAAACAAGGCAGAATTAAGACTCCTGGTCACAGTTCACTTTGAGCAATTCTGGGTCAGTTGTCTGATGTAGAGATTGTCCATCCCAAACCAAGTCAAGTCATACTCTGCTGGCATTGCTCAGGGAGTGTCACCAGGAAAGTCAGTTCTGTGCTGTTTAGTGTGTATTTCGTGTCCTCCTCCAGTAGATCTATATTACAGAAACAAGGTAAAATTTATGGCCCAAAGACTTTATAGTAGTTGGGGTGGTTCCCTTGTAGGAATATCCACAAGGAAGGAAAGCAGCTCATTTCCTTCAAGACTAACTCTGTAGCAAACCTGGCTCTGCACATCCAGGCTGTATTTCAGAAACTTCCCACAGCTTAAAAGTTTCAGATATCAAAAAAGTAACACAAGTACAGAATAGTCTTAATTCTTAATGGTATTGGTTTTGATCATTAAGCACTAAGATAAAGTGATATAACACCAGTCTGTGTTATGTCCAGACTCTGCCACACTTGAGTCAATCCTTTTGCAGCCAACCAAACAGTTTTCATCCTGCTCAAGTCAGTATTTGCACAAGCCTGTTCACTTGTGGACCTGCAGGGTGTGCATTGGTTGTTAAACACCACTTTGTGTGCTCTTCTCTGCTTCTCCTTCTGCAGGGGAAGTACATTTTGACGCCGAGCCCCATAACCTACGCAGAGGAGCAGTTGTTCCACTTCTTCGGGCAGCTCTTGGGTATTGCAATTCGGGCAGATGTTCCCCTGCCTCTTGACCTCCTGCCCTCCTTCTGGAAGACCCTGGTGGGAGAACCACTGGATCCAGATGTTGATCTGCAGGAAGCTGACATCCTTACCTACAACTACGTCAAAAAATTTGAAAATGTAAGTAAATTCTTTTTATTTATTTTCCCACCTGTGTTTTTCAGGGTTTCCCCCACGAACACACTGTTCCAACAGCTGCTCACTTCACCCTACGGGGCAGTGGTTGGCCTCGCTGCTAGCAGATGTTCTTCATGTGAGCAGGGTCATGAAGGGCTTTGATGCATCTTATGGGTGCAGGACTTTCCTCCTGGTGGCTTGGAAGAGCTGCTTGGTCTCTTCTGCTGCCAGGCACGGTGGAGTTAAGGCTTCTGAAATGTTTACTGGAACTTAGAATCANACGGGGCAGTGGTTGGCCTCGCTGCTAGCAGATGTTCTTCATGTGAGCAGGGTCATGAAGGGCTTTGATGCATCTTATGGGTGCAGGACTTTCCTCCTGGTGGCTTGGAAGAGCTGCTTGGTCTCTTCTGCTGCCAGGCACGGTGGAGTTAAGGCTTCTGAAATGTTTACTGGAACTTAGAATCATAGAATGGTCAGAGTTGGAAGGGACCTTAAAGATCACCAAGTTCCAACCCCCCTGCCCTGGGCAGGGACACCTCTCCCTAGAGCAGGTTGCTCCAAGCCCCATCCAGCCTGGCCTT
>VXBW01001456.1:856707-903287 GCA_013400375.1 Thinocorus orbignyianus
GGAATCATCCCTGAACCTGGGCCGGCGTTTCCATGGCTCCAACACAGCTGCTACTGTCTGTCTGCTCCTGCCAGAGAGCCCAGCGGAGTGGGACACAACTGCATCCTGGCCCTGACGAGTGTGCTGTAAAGTTACTTGATACGTATTTATTACAGTTAATTATTTATGATTACAAATAACGAACTTTTGGTCGCTGCTGTTTACACCTCACAGTGTAAATGAAGCTGCTTCTACAGGAAAAATGTCACACCAGTAACTACCCGGCAGTGACTTTGGTTTTCCTCTGGAGAATGGTATGAGCCCTGCAAGAGAAAGGAGAGGTGGAGGAGGGGTTTTTTTTGGCTTTTTTGGGTTCAGTTTGTTTGGTTTTTTTCCACGTTACTAAGAGGGAAGCGCTGCAGCGCCGCCGCTGTAGCTCAAATGGCCTTTTAATTAAAGCTTTTCTAATCACCGTGACTTCCTTGTGCTTTAAATGAACTTGACATTGTCTGTGATGGGCTTGTTTGTCAAAGCAAAGATGGGGTTGTGATGATTTTTTTGGTTTGTTTTTTTTTCTAAATAAATATATATTCCTTCAGAATGTACAAAAAAGAAAAAAATTATACTGAACACTGGCAAAAGTCTGGAGCTGGGTGTTAGTTCTAGCTTGGTGTGTGTCCATCTCGGTCCCGTACACAGCATTAACCTGTTAAGTGCTCTTGGCCATACCGTGTACTCTTGCATAAAGGAGATTCTTAACATCCCTTTGGATGGTCCGTGTCCTTATTTGGGGCTGGAAAAGAAGTTAAGAATAAATTCCTCGGCTGCTGAAGCCGCCTGGATGCAGGGGCTCGGAGCTGCTGGCAGCGGTGGTGCAGGTGATCCCTTCCAAACCCCACTGCAGTTGTGTTTCTTTGGCACAGAAACACCCGTGTTTTGTACAACGGGGGAGCGAGCACAAGGGCTGCTCAGATTTCTCCGAAGGGAGGAAGGGTGTTACTTCTCTGGCCTGAGAAATAACAACAGCCTGAGCCACCCTCTCGGCTTGAGAGGTCCTTGTTTTCCACACCAACGAGCTCTGAATGAGGCCTCCTGCTCCTCTTCCCTTCTCTTATCCAGAAATTCCCCAGAAACACCTTCCCATGGGTTCCCACCTGTTTTTAAATACCCTCATTCTGCTTTTCCTGTGGAAATGAATGCTTACAGTTGGCATAAGCCGCCGTAAAACACCTTCACTTCAAACCCTGCTCCCTGCAGCCGCCGTGGCTCCTTGGGGCTGAGGCAGAGCCAGGGCCTCCAGCAACAGCCTCGGCCTAGTAATTATCCCCGCTCATGCCATCTGCTGCACCCAGTTAATTAGGCTGATGCCCACAGTCATTAGCTAAGACTGTGCTCCAGCTTGTGTGTTACAGGCCACAGGCAGCTCCTAAAGCAAATTAACAAGAGCCCTGATGCAGGTAATAACACTGAAAGGCACTCTGATGGGACCAGTGCCAGGTGGTGACTGTCCCCTCGGACAGTGCTTGTCATCCCACCTCACTTCAGGTCACGGACAGTTTGGGACATCATTAGATAAATTTTATTACAAGGAATTTAAAAAGCCTGGACTAATACTGCAATAAAAAGCATTGAACCAACCCCGGGCTCAGGGCTTATCCACCACCACCAATAATGCCCCCCCTCCGCATCCTGAGCACTGGGAACACCCAGGACAAGCAGCTGGAGGGACAGACCCGCAGGGACAGGCGCCACCACCCCCATGACACACACCCTGTGTCAAAACCATCACAACCCAGGTGGTGGCAGGGCAGGGGTGGAGCTGCTGCCTCCAGGCGCCGCTCGTGGAGATCACAGAAGTAAAAACCTGTAGCATAGGCTCACGTGTTAAAAATACAGCTAGAGAGAGCGAGCGAGCACTGATTATAAAAAATTAAACATAGAAAGTCTTCAGTGACACGGAGATACAGGAACTGACTCGCACTCGGATCAACAGGCCCTGGAGTGCCCAGCAAAGGGAGGCAGGGTGCTCAGGGTGGGTGTTTCTCCCAGTGCTGCATCACTTCTCCCCCGGGTGCTCGGATGCTGGGCCCTGGGCTTTGGCCTAAAGGGAAGCAGAAAACAAAGCAAAACTGCTTTCAAAGAGTCCTTGATGAGAACCTCACTGCTACAAGAAGGGCTGTGAACCCAGCTCGCTGTCCTGGCACAACCATGGCAGACTGGAGGGAACTGGCCAGCACCCTCCCTGGAAACAGAGGGGTCTGGTCCCCACCCGGCAGAGCTCAGCCCCGCGCCCCGGCCTCACCTTCGTGCTCCTGCACCTGACGCCCGCGGGACCCTCTGACAGCCCCAGGCTCCTTCCTCCGGCGCTGCTGGTGCTGGGGAAGAACAGGGACACTGTCGGAGGAAGCAACCTACTGATCTGGGTGCTCCTCCTGCAGGTCCTTCACACCAGGGAGACTCCAGAAGGTCCAGGAAGGCCCTTCAGTGTCCTCCTGACCCCTGACCCAGGTGTTTTTGCAGCAGAAGAACCAGAACCAATTCAAAAAGCAAAGCTGAGAGCGCTACAATGGACAGGTTAGGGCAGCGTCCTACATGTTCTCCCAGTGATCATTATTTTGTCTGCTCTATTTTCATAGAATAGAATGGTCAGAGTTGGAAGGGACCTTAAAGATCATCAAGTTCCAACCCCCCTGCCCTGGGCAGGGACACCTCTCCCTAGAGCAGGTTGCTCAAAGCCCCATCCAGCCTGGCCTTAAACACTTCCAGGGATGGGGCATCAACAACTTCCCTGGGCAACCTGTTCCAGTGCCTCATCACCCTCACAGGAAAGAACTTCCTCCTAATATCTCATCTAAATCTCCTCTCTTCCAATTTAAAAACCATTACCCCTCGTCCTGTCACTAGACTTCCTGACCAAGAGTCCCTCCCCAGCTCTCCTGTAGATCTAAAAGCCCAAGTTTGCTGTTTGAAAGCCAGATAAGCAGCAGCCAAATTGAACTGAGTGAAACCCTTCCAGCCCCAGGCAAAGAGGAGGGAATCCAGGTCTGCACCACCAGGAAGTGGCAGAGGACTGGGATGGGTTTGTCACTGCTGCCACCTGAAGGTCAGAACGCACCAGGCCAAAGGCTGCACCCCCACTTTCAGCAGAGGAAAACCCTCACGGTGCCACTGCTCCCTTCTGCTTTAGGGCAGCCCCAGCGTGGCTGCTGGAAGCAGAAGAGGAAGGTGTTACCTTGGTTGGCCTGTGGAAGTTCTCGAGAAGGTGGATGTGAAGGCTTCTGAATGGAAGTTCCGAGCGGGTCTCACACGTGGGGTTGTCCCACCTGCAGATTCACCCACATCTCGGGTCTTCAGCCTCCCCTCATTGCCAGTCACCTTCCTGGGCTTCCCTCTGGCCTCAGGAACATCACCGGCTCTGGCTGAGGAGGACAGTGGTGCATTCCTGATGTTTGCCATATTATTCAGTAAGTTGGTCCCTCCTGCAGGACAGCTGAGCCTCTGCTGCCCAAAGCCTTCCACGCACCGAGGAGAAACATCTCCTGCAAGGAGAAGAACAGGGCAGTCAGTAGGCAAAGTAAATGCAGCCCAGGGCTTCATAACCAAGACCTTGGAGGAAATCAAGTTTCAGTGATTCAATCTTTCTTGAGTAAAACCAGACCAATGGTAGGAGTGAAGATTTTTAAATTTTGGAGACAGGACAGGGTAAGATCTATTGAGCTTGGAACACACACGGTGTTCCCGCAAATGTAAAGGAAAAGTGTGCCTGGGAGTCTGTGCTTTGCCCACACCTTGATGCCTGATTCGCCTCCGAGCCAGCTCTGGCGAGTCTCTTCTCTCCCTGCTGGCCCGAGGAGCCGGCAGCTGCCGGGGTGGGAAGCCTCCTGCCGGGCTGGCCGGGCGCAGGTCGCAGTGGTGCTGAAACAAAACACACACAGAGCGTTGAAGTGACAGCTCAAACCAACTAATTCCTGTAAAAACACTGCAGGGCATCACCCCGCAGAAGGACTCAGGGTAGCAGGAAACTGTGCTCAGGAAGAGGCAGGTCACGGCTTGTCGACACACCCCTTGTCTCTTTTTAAGCCCCTTGTCCCTCACACGGAGCTCAGGAACCATCAACAGGCACTGTGGAAGTGGCAGCGTGAGCCAGTGACCAGCCCCAGCCCCCAACCAGACAATCCCTCCTTAAGCTTCTGCCTCTCACGCCCCAAAACCACCCAGAGCCAGGCCCCAGCACAGGCAAAGCAGCCCTGATGTACTGTCACTGTCATTCTGGCCAACTTCCTGGTGTCAGCCTGGTGTTGGTACCACCATAACAACCACATCCAAGGACACAAATAAAGTTAAAAGTGATTTCCAAGTCATGCTGCCCACAGAAGTGCCCTGGTTGGCCATCCCGGTTACTAAGACATGTTTTTCTTCAGGTTAATTATCAAGAAAATCAAAACAAGATGAGAGAAACCCACAGGACATGAAACAAGAACCAAGAACTAGAAAGGAGAACATTTGTTACCTTTGTTTGACACCAGGAATTCCACCTGGAACACAAAACCTTAAATACAGGGTGTCCTTTTCACAGTTTGCAAACAAACTATATTGTTGCAACTCAGCTCCCATCACTAATTCTTAACAAGTCCTGATTACTGCACACAAACATCACCAAAACCAGAAGTCAGCAGATGAAGCAGCCTTTGCCTTCTGCATTTCCAGAACAATTAAGGTGAGAAAGAAACCTAAAAAGTCTTCCAACCGCAATAGGAACAGTATGGGACTCCTTAGTGTCCAGCACGGCTATTTGGCACAGGATAAGCTATGAAATTTTATCAGATTTCATTTCTATTAATCCTGATTTTCCCATCGCCCAGGAAAGGAAAGGCCTCAGAAAAACAAGCAAACTGCAGCTTCACTAGTTTGTCCCTCAGGGCTGTGAGAACTGTTCACTTCCCCATTCCTTCTGTGAAACAGAAAATGATCAAGCTCAGCATTTTCCTAACTCATCCATAACAGCTGCGAATTCCAGAGCAGCGTCTCTTCCACGCACACAGGGCTCCCCAAATCTGCTCTCCAGGTGCAGAGGAGCAGGAAAGCACCAGGTGGCTGAGCCCGTGTCTGCCCAACCTTCTGAAAGCAGGAGCAGGTTTGGCAGCACCAAGACCTGTTGTTTGCACAGTATCAGCTGTAGCCAGAGTGATGTATAGAAGGGTCCAGAGAAGGGCAACAAAGCTGGGGAGGGGTCTGGAGAATAAGTCTTATGAGGAGAGGCCGAGGGAGCTGGGGGTGTTCAGCCAGCAGGAAAGGAGGCTGTAGCCAGAGTGGTTCGGTCTCTTCTCCCAAGTCACACAGGCCATAGGAGAAGAAGAAATGGCCTCAAGTTGTGCCAGGGGAGGTTCAGGTTGGGTATCAGGAACAATTTTTACACAGAAAGGGTTATGAAACCTTGGAATGGGCTGCCCAGGGAAGGGGTTGAGGCACCATCCATTCAGGGTTTTAAAAGGTGGGTTGATGTAGTGCATGGTTTAGTGATGGTTTTTATCAGAGTTAGGTTGATGGTTGGACTAGATGATCGTAAAGGTCCCTTCCAATCAGACAATTCTACAGAATCAGAGCACCCTGGTGACTCCTCTGAAGCATTTGACAGCTCACAAACCCACCACTTCCCCCTCAGGCCAGGACTGCCATATGTCCCCGCTCTTATCCTTCCTCTCTGTGTTTACATCCACCCTCTGAGACATTCCACACACTGAGATTTGCAGTCCAAGTTCCCTACTACTTCTCCTACAGAGCTCACATGCTTGTGTTCCTCTCCCACCTCAGCTGTGATTCATACATCCTGGTTCAACAGAACTTTTATGTAGAAGTCAAACACTCACATTGTGCAATTTCAGAGCCTTTTGTTTAGCTTTTGTTATAAAGGCTTTCAAAAACAATGGTTATTTCTCAGTAAGAGCCACAACATCTTAGGTGGGACTCAAGAGGCTTTGTTTAGGAAGATGTGGCACAGGGGACAGTCACCTGGATTCCTGAAACCTGCCACAACAAGAGGTTGCAGGACTTGGCACAGATCCTGAACAACTAGATGCGATACAACAGGTCAAGGTCTGGTTTGTACCTGATGATGAAAGAGCGTCTCCTCTTCGAGCTGGATTCCACAAAATTCACATGGGATAATAATGTCTCCTTCTGCCTGGACAGCTTGGGGCTGGGATGAAGAGAGAGACCTCCAGCCCTTGGACCCAACAGCACGCAGACCTTCATATTCCCGTGGATTTGGAGAAGAACTTCTCTTACTGAACGAGGCAAAGGCACTTGCTGGGTTACAACCTGTCTGTTATGCAAGAACACGGAAAGATTAGCTGTCCTGGGGAGCACAGATGGACTTCAGAAACCATGCTTTGCCAAGAGAAAACTGCTAGAGCTCTCATGGTGTCACTGAGTGAAGACTCAGTGCCCGTGTGCAGTCACAGTAACACAAAAAAGTCTTTACTGCAAACATCTAGGTAATGTGACAAAACAAAGTACTAAACCTGGTGAAGAATCAGATCTTCAGCAGGGTACAGCTCCTCACAAAATTCACACGGCAACATGGTGATCTCCTCGTCTGCAAAGTAAACAATGGTTATATCCTCTTCCATGGGAGGTCTGGTGCAGTTGGATCGATTCATCTACAAAGTTCCTAAGCACCAGACCCCTGTTCCACGCCATGGGACAGCACCCAGAGCAAGTGCTCCAGTCCCACTTGCAGAGTTTCACATAAGCAAAATCACATCACCCAGAGTGAGAACAACATTTTGGGGTCAAAGATATATGGGATGTCTGGTAAAAAGGCCTCTTACTGCCTTCAATAAATCCTTTAGTACCATTTCTCTTTTCAAAATCAGCTGGCACTTCAGGTCTCCCCCAGATCCTCCCTTCCTGTTTACCTCAAAGGGAAAGTTGTTCCGAAGCTCTCACCACAGATCAAGGTCAGACACTCACTAGAGCTTTTATTCCTTCTTCCCTTGCTGTTTTGCTTGAGTAACAGCTCTTTGGAATAAACTCTTTTAAACGCTAATATTGCTAAGTTTTGAGGGAGTGGAAGATAAAATTTAAGAAAGAAAGGAAAAATGGTACCGATGCAGAGTCTCATCTCCTGTGTATCAATTATCTAAAAACGATTTAGAGGAAGTCTCAAAAAGGCTCATTTTGACATTTGAAAATACCCAGATAACCCTTGCCATTCCCAATCCATGAATCCTCTTTCCCTCTCCCTTCCCCCAAACATTAAGGAAAAAACCAACCAACCACAACAGTTTATACTTACTCTTTACATGGTTTGATGTGTTAAAAGACACTAAAGAGTCACAGAAGATATTCGACTTGTCTAGTTCATTCAGACAGCCCGATGGCACAGACCCTTTGGTGTAGTAGTTGTCCCAGAAGTCACTGGGAATTTCAGCCGTGGTGTTCTTGTGAGGATAATTCTCATTTTGCAGGCTGAGAGCCAACACATAGTCCAAGTCTGGGCTCCACTCTTCATAAAGCGCAGAATGAACGTTTTCATTTCTCTCCAAATGCTCTGGTTCATCCTCTGCAGAAGAGAAATATCACCAATTTGAGTCAACATTAAACCATCAAACCTGCAACAAGCAGATTGCTTCTGCCCATTAAACCAGCTCCACCACAAGGCTTTCAACATCAGGCATGTGAGGACACTCGTGGAGATCAGCATTTCAAAGCCTAGAAGGACACCTCTATCAAGTTCAGGAGGAAGAAGGAAAACATCCTAGTTTTGTTTTTAACAAGGAAAAAAAAAGGGGGGTAGGGGAAAGAAGAAAGTCATTGTTCTTATTCCAAAAACTTGAACTTAAGCTTCTCGGTAGCTTTACAAAGTCACGGAGGAACCTCCTGTGACCTACACTGTGAGCAAGGTCCAATTGAAATACTGCAGTCTCGTCCCTTTCACAAACTGGAACGCTTCAGCGTTGTTTTTTCAGTACATTGACAGGAAAACAAATTCTTTTTAATTATATTCCACTTGACAACAGTTGGAATTATACACCTACAGAAGAACACAATAAAAGGTTTTCTGGTAGGAGAGCTGAAAGGAAAACCAGGGCTCCAGAACACGGCTCAAGACTCAGCTGATGATGCCTGAAGAAAGAGAGGCCGAGTGCTCCTCACCCATGCTGGCCTGTTTCAAATCTCTCTGCTATTTCACTTGTGCTGATTGCATGAGAATTTTAAACAAAGCTTACACGTGCTTAAAAACACTATTTGTGAACACTCTTTGGAAGTTACAGCTCTCCAGATTATTCAGGTTTATTAACTAAGCCCTGAAGTTATTTCTACAAGCCAGGCACACGTCTGCAGCAAAGACCATAATTTAGTGTTCCACGGTGATAAACCCTCTGAGTGGCCTCCAGCAAAAAGGAGAGCAGATTCAGC
Source organism: Thinocorus orbignyianus (assembly GCA_013400375.1). Taxonomy (NCBI): domain Eukaryota; kingdom Metazoa; phylum Chordata; class Aves; order Ciconiiformes; family Thinocoridae; genus Thinocorus; species Thinocorus orbignyianus. Next base: position 865,108 of record VXBW01001456.1, read on the forward strand.
TGAGAGCTCATGGAAAGGCCATGTCTTAAGCGTGACATGATCCCCTGCACGTGGAAGTGAGAGATCAGAGGCTTAAGAAAGAGCAGGGGCATTGATAATAGTCTCAGCTCTGTCACTGCAGAAACGCCCAGCGCTTCATAAGTGAAGCCACGTCCAGATCTCACCCACTCTTCTACTGAACAAAAATGGACAGAATTTGCAGTGAGCAAACAACTCCAGTTTTCAAAATTTCCAAGTTTTAAGCTGAATGCTTTGAGACAAAGGAACAGGCAGTGAACTGGGTTTCACACCAGGTACCTCAGCAGTCCTGTTTTTAGCTGGCTCATGCCTCTGCAGTTCTATTCCACGGTAACACAGTCCCACTCACAGGGCCTCTGGAGCTTTGTGATTCAGTATTTTCACATAAAGCAATTACAAACCTTTATACTTGGATCAGCTGCCAAATGTCAAATTAGAAGCTAATTATTACTCTTTTCTATGCCTTTCCTGGCTGTTGATTTCTTTGTGCTGCTGAAACATTTACTTTTTCCCCCGCTAATGTCCTTAAAGTGTTTTGTCTCCTACACAGCTGCTGGAAATCTGCTTTCCTAGCACCCCAGGCATTCTCCACAAAGGCCCAGCAGAGTTACCTGATCTCAGTCGGTTTCTAATGTCTCGAAGGGTGCACAGATCTGCATACTCATCCTCAAAACGAGGTGCCCTCCTGCTCCCTCTCACTGGTTTCACCTCTTGCCCACAGACTTGAGGATGCTCTTTCAGATCTTTCATCATGACGTTGCGACCGCACCCACCACACCTCTCGGTCCTGGCTCCACAGTAGATCTCGTGGTCCTGGAGCTTGTTGAAAGCCAGCTGGATGTCACAGAACTGGCAGAGGGCAGGGCGCAGAGGGCAGGCTGATGCCTGGCAAAAAGAGAAAGAGGGATTATCCTTCACATATGGAAGGCTGAGGCAAAGGTGGAGGGAGGTTCTCAGCTTGCCCAAGAGTTGAGCTGTCTATTGTTCCTTCAGACAGATCCGAAGCTACACAAAAGAACAGCCTGGAATAAGATACTGGGTGAGAAATGTAAGAACAACGTGTTGTGTAACCTGTGTAGTCAGAAACACCCCAGCTGAAGCACTCCCAATACTCAGAACATATTGGTTTTTTAAATTTGTAAGGCTTGGACAGCAGATTCACAAAGTGCTTTTTGAAATCAGCTTTTAGATATGGCCTTGACACCCAGCACTTATCCCATTTCATCAAGTACTGCTAAAAACCACATCTGTGTGTGTTCTATTAGGGAACAGATTTACAGCACATTTACTACTCAACAAGAAGTGTTTGCAGATGTTCTTTACCCTACACTGAATGACAGGTACATTGCCCTTCTAAAGGGGTTAAACAGAAGTGAAATAGATCTTGCAGTTGCAGTTGCTGCAATAACACATCACCCGTTGCTCTACAAACACAACTAAAAATCTCTACACACAAAGATGTGGGATAAACTCCTTCCAGGGTTTTCAACTGGACATATCTTCAAAGAAAACCCATTTTTCTTCAGCCATAAGCAGAATTAGGTGTCCCTTCCAGAGCTGTCTTTAAACGAGCCCATGGGAAGGGAAAGTACTGACATTTATGACAAGATTGCCTGTGACAGCAACCAACTAGATCCAGAAAATCCCACTGTGTCCTATTTTAGTTTATTTTACAAGCTATTTATAAAGTCTCTTTGGACATAACGAGTTACTAAAACACACAGCAGAGTCAGAAATACGTAATGTTAAAGGAATAAGAAAAGTCAAGTTAATCATATCATGTACTTTTGAAATACTGTGCCATTTTTCATCTTAATCACTGATAAGGACGAAATCACCAATTATCACAGATACAACTTTGACATGAAGACTTGTGCAGGCTCCACTACTTTAAAGCAGCTTCCAGCCAAGGTGTGAATTTCAAAAGATAGTTCAATAAAAAGGGGGCAGAAATCACAGGCTAGAATCCAGGTCTTGCCTGACAGAATCATAGAATCACAGAATGGTCAGAGTTGGAAGGGACCTTAAAGATCATCAAGTTCCAACCCCCCTGCCATGGGCAGGGACACCTCTCCCTAGAGCAGGTTGCTCCAAGCCCCATCCAGCCTGGCCTTAAACACTTCCAGGGATGGGGCATCAACAACTTCCCTGGGCAACCTGTTCCAGTGCCTCACCACCCTCACAGGAAAGAACTTCTTCCTAATATCTCATCTAAATCTCCCCTCTTCCAATTTAAAACCATTACCCCTCATCCTGTCACTAGACTTCCTGACAAAGAGTCCCTCTCCAGCTCTCCTGTAGGCTCCAGAATCACTGCTCGGAAACACCACAAACTATCTTCCAAGAGTTTAATAATATTAAGTCCACCAACCTCATGATCCTTCAAGAGACTTTTTTCCATCTTCATCCTACACTTGCAGGTAACCTACAATAAAGAGACCTCATTAGATTAATTGCCATAGAAGTTGGCAAGTTTGGAGGAGAAATTTGTTTCTCACCTGCCCATGTTCAGATTCCATATGGTTCTTCATTTCAGACTTTGGGACTGACTCGCTGCAGTAGTGACATACTTCAATATTTCTGCTACAGTGAATTTCATGCATGATGAAATTAGCCACAGGGATATCCTTTGTGCTATGGGAAAGCCACAGAGGTTACTTTTCAGAAAAATACACTGACAACAATTTCAAGCAGTTTTTCATAACAAGAACAATAACAAAATCCTAATAAAGTCTTCAACGAATCCATGGTTTAGAGAACTGAGTAACTAAAGGGAAAGATAAGCCCAGCCAGGCTTCCATGTTCCTTTATAGTTAGGATATTAATATATATAGCATGCAAAGGTCACAGTTTTCAAACTGCTTTCAGATAAAATCAAGGTGGATCTATTTCCCTATACACAAGAGATCACCAGGTTCAAGTTAATAAACTAATCTGAGAAGATAAAAGTTTCTAGCCAAAAATATCTTGGCTATCAGAGGTCAAACAGTGCTCTGCTTGGAAAAAAAAAGTAAAATAGCAGATTCTGTCAGGCCAGCTCTGTTCAGGGAACGATGGCAGTAACCATATCACTGTGCAGGCAAAATCCCCCAATTCACCCCATTCCTGAGATACTCATTTTCCTCTCCTGGGGAGGATGCAAGGCTTACAAGCACACAAAAGGTGCAAAAAGAATTGAGGCAGCAGGAGCTTAGCCCTTATTTCTGCCTCAAACAGGCAGCACAGCATCCTTTCTAGAGGGATGCATCCCTCCCCGCCTGCATGCAAGAAATCAGCCTTCAAAAAAAATCAAAATTAATATTATAACCTATTGCTTAGTGCAGAAACACGACAGCTGTTGGGGTTTTCCTTTGCCAGATCCCCAGCAGCCAACAGCCTGGCAAAGCTACAAAGCCCAACAGCAGTGTCTACACTGCCTGTTCTCACTGCTTGCAAACAAACCAGGCTGATGTTGCAAGAAACTGTTTGGATTCCAATGTCTCTTTGAGAGGAAACGAAAGAAAAGAAAGAAAAAAAAAGGTTTATTTCTGTAGTTGCTTGTATTCAAGATGGAACTTCTGCACTTACGCCACTATCAGTAAATGTATTACCAACACTGGAGCTTTTAAAGGAAGAGAACTGTTATCAAAGACAAACAACTGCCACAACAATATGTGCCTATTGATTCTATTTTTACATCTCTGCTTCTGAGCCACACAGCTGCTGAAGAAAAACTTGCAATCATGTACTTCATGTCTATCTCACTGAAAAATCAAGTACTTATTCAGTATCTCCTTCCCTTCAGATACCCAAACCCCGCCTGGACGCGTCCAACCTGCTCTAGGTGAGCCCTCTTTGGCAGGGGGGTTGGATTAGATGATGCCCAGAGGTCCCTTCCAACCCCTGCCATTCCGTGGCTCATTTCTGTTTGAACCCTTTGGTTTCTAGCCAGCCATTAAGTAAGAAACTTGAGTAACGGTTGGGAAAATGACTTTATAGAATCATAGAACGATTAGAGCTGGAAGAGACCTTAAAGATCATCGAGCTCCAACCCCCCTGACACCAGACCAGGCTGCACCAAGCCCCATCCAGCCTGACCTTAAACACTTCCAGGGATGGGGTTTCCACAACTTCTCTAGGCAACCTTTATAAGACAGAAACTCTTGACACAGTACAACCAAACCCCAAACATTCCTGCAGAGATATTAATTTGCACTTTCGGGTATTTTGTGGCATTTCAAGGAAATACTCAATCACGGAAGGGTTTGGGTTGGAAGGGACCTTTGAGATCATCCAGTTCCAACCCCCCCTGCCCTGGGGAGGGACATCTCCCACGAAATCAGGTTGCTCCAAGCCCCATTCAGCCTGGCCTTGAACCCCTCCAGGGATGAACCACCTTGGAAGAGAACGCTCTGGGTAGACCTTAGAGCCCTTTTGGGGCTTTTCGGGACTGGAAGGGATTCTAAGGTCTTCGAAAGGGGCTTTTCAGGACTTGGAAGGGGCTTTAACGTCTCCCCGGAGCCTCCTCTTCTCCAGGCTGAATCCCTCCAGGGTTGGAGCAGCCAGTTTCCGTGTCTCCCCACCCTTTTAGCGTTGACTTACTCAATCCCCGACCCGACCTGCCCTCCGTACCACCACCCCCGCCCCGCATTCGGTTTCGTTTCATACCAATTCCCGCACAGCCGCGTTTCTTCTTCGGTCACAGCAGCGATGGCCATGGTGGTGGTGGTGGTCGGTGTGTGTGTGTGTGGGGTGTTAGCGGATCGATATCCCTTTTCCCTTTAGGATTCCAGCGGTTCCTCAGCAGGGGGGAGGAGGAGCGGGAAGAGCTGGATGCAGGGGTCCTCCGGGTGCTGGCCCCGGCTCCTCCCCGCGTTTCCTACCGGCCCCTTCACCCTCCGCCCCCGGGGCCGGCGGCTGCGCACTGCGGTTCTGCGCTCTCATCATGGCGGCTCGGGGCCATGTGCAGGACCCCAACGACCGGCGCCTGCGGCCCATCTACGGTACGGACCCTCCCCTCCACCCCTGCCTCAACGGGCCCCATGGGGTTACCCCCCGGTAACAACCGGGAACGGCGCGGAGGAGCCCTCCCCCGGGTGGCCTGGCTCGGCCCGGCCAGCGCTGGCTGCTCCGGAGGGCCCCGCCGCCCGCCCGGCCCCCGGGGGAGAGGGGATGCGCGGCCCTGGTAGCCCTCCTTTGGGGGGGTGGATCTCGGCCTCCCGCCGGTTTTTACGCGGGGACCGGCTCCCGCACACCGGGCTGGAAGCGGGGGTTTGGCTGGGAGCCGGCTCCGAGCCCAGCGGGCAGCGGGGGGGTTGCGGCGGGGCCGGGGGTCTCCCCGCTCCGGAGCCCCCCGGGGGGCGGCGGTGGTTCCGAGCCTCTGGGTGTTTGTTTTGCTGCTGCGGAGAAGTTAGAAATGGATTAATTCATCAAAGGGCCAACCTTCAAGTTGTCTGTTGGGGTGCTGTGGCACAGGATAATTAGGGTGTTACAGAAATTAATCGGGAGACAGGAGTAGTTGGAGGGAGATGGTGTTGTTCAGAAGCCTCTTGTATTAAGCTGTCCCCAAATATTTCTAAGGGCATTTTGCCCAGAGAAGCTGTGGCTGCCCCATCCCTGGAGGGGTTCAAGGCCAGGCTGGATGGGGCTTGGAGCAACCTGGACTGGTGGGAGGTGTCCCTGCCCAGGGCGGGGGGGTTGGAACTGGATGATCTTTAAGGTCCCTTCCAACTCTGACCATTCTATGATTCTGTTACACACTCTTGGGATTGCTTAAGAGGTTGCAGGCAAGCTTGTCTCTGTTTATGCAAATATAGAGAAAGAGAAAAGAAAAAACACTTCCCCAGGCTACGGTAGCGTTTCTTGTAGAAAATTGAAGATTGGGTAGAGATTTGGGAAAATGTTCTCAACTTTTTCAACACCAGGGAAAAAATCTCTGCCTGCAAAGCTGTGGCGAACTGCCCTCCTTGGGGATGGAGGGACGTGCTTTGGGAATGTTCTGTGCTGCCCGGGCAGGGAGGACGGTGGGATATAGACTGGCATCTAGGATGAGTTCCAGTGAAATGGAGGAAAATAGTTTAGTTTGATTAAAAATGTAAAAACACAGCTGTCTTCAAGTTCATTGCATTATTACGAGTGTAGCTGTGCAGCTTGTCTTTATGTTGCTGTTTTAATTTTTTCCTTTGTTTTCTGCCCATGCTGTGATTGCCTTTTTGATTAATGTGTGTTTATTTGTGGTTTAACACGTGTAGTATCCTGAATGTTCTTTAGAAGAAAAAGCTTGGGAAATTCAGATGGTACTAAAGCAGATGATGTTTGAGATGTATTTTGCTGCCTTCATTTTAGAGAGTGTAGGGAGAGAGCTTTAAAATTGCTTTCTGCTGGTTCTGGACAGGATTATCTGCAGAGCAAGATGTGAATTCAGGCTGTGGTGCTGCAGAACCCAAACAAATTGTATGTCCTTAGAGAGGTCAGTGCACAGCTTCCCAGAAGTCATAAACCGGACATATAGGTCAAAGGTCTGATTCTTGACTTAAACCTGCTCTCCAGTTTGCACCCTGAGCCTCGGTGACTCGGGGTTCCTCGACAGCAGGGTTTATCTTTCCATCCTGACATGTTCTTCCTTCACCTGAAGGTTCATGTGTTGCGTTTCCAGCCACTGAACTTCTCCACCTACAGACTCGCAACTGACGTTGGCTTTAAAGTTTATTTTCCTTTAGCTTGGATTCCTTTGGAAGTTGCCAGCAACTTTGGCTTCCGACAAACCTGCTTGTTGTTAGCAAAATACAATCTTTTTATTCTGCTGCAGTTTAGAGAGGTTTGTGGTTTATTTGATTTGCTCTAGGAGACCTAACGTAGAGATGTTATCGGCACAGTTGTTAAACAATCCCAGACAGGCAGTGCAGCATGGCAGATAATTCGTGTGTAAGTGATCCTCAAATCGAGAAGTCCCTGCTGGTGCATGAAGAGATCACCAGGATGTTGTGTTCCACGGTTCTGAAACCTCTTCGCTGAGAAGTCCCAGCTTAAGTTGTAATATTAACAGAGGTTCCCATAAGTTAAAATAGCCATCTGACCCGTGTAAAGAGAATGTATTAGAGTTTCAAACTATATTTGATGCAGCAATGTCTTGTTTGGGTTAGCGGGGGTAGGCTGCCTCGTTTGAGGCTTTGTCTGCACGGTCTCAGGAGCCCAATTAGCTCCTCTTTAAATCTTCAGCACTTCCTTGGCCAAGGAAGCAAATGTTAAAGCTGCCGAATATAAATCTCATTAGTATAGATGCACACTTTGTACCATATACCGAGGAACTGCTAAAGGTCACCTCTCTACTGGGTAAAAGAGTTCTCTCTCATAATGAGAACTACAGTCTTGACAAGAAAAAGACGTGTAATGTAATTTCAATTAACTGGCACTTGCTGCGTTTGCTGTTTGGTGGAGGAGAGACTAGAACAGTGTGAGCAGCCCCTGCCCTGTTGGCATGTTGGGTGCAGCTTGGTTTTTGTGCAAGGTTTTGGTTAGTAAGTATTAATTTTTGAGGGAGGGGATAGGGGTCAGTCATGTTCTAGCCTAAAACTGTTTGTAATTGTCTAATAATGTGACGTTGCCCTGTAGGTGAAGCTGAGAATGATAATACCAAGCTGAAAAAAGGAGAAAATGGTCTTGAGACAGGGGTTTTCTACTGAAGTTTTACTAGATGGTGGGATATCCCCCTAGGAAACTTATGTCTTTAAAACCAGTCTGGTGACAGCAGAGTGATACTGTGTTAGGGGACAGGTTTGCTCTGCCTGGAGTATGAATCACAGGGACAATCCTCACTTAATGCTTTGATAGATTGTGAGTGCTCAGTTTCTAACCTACTACCTGTTAAAAGTCATTGAAAGTCTCCCAGAGGCACACCAAATTAATTTTTTTCCTAGTGGTGAAGCAAAAAGCTTGAGCTCCGTTGGTAGCAAAGAGCTGTTGCTGCAGAACCTGCTCTATTATACATCTCTTTTGTTGCTGTAATGATCTAGGTGGAGTAATGACAAAGGCTTGTTTGTTTGAATGACTAAAACTAGCACAGTGAGATGAATACTTCATCTCTGAAATGACATGTTTCCTGAACCTTTGGCTTAGTAGTAATTGTGCAAGGAAAATGCAGTTTGCACTGCTGGCCTCACAGCACTCACTCCCCAGTAAAATTAGAGCTAACTCTCTGGAATGGTCTTGTGTTGTAGGGTAACACTTACATATGTTGTTCTTGTGCAGATTATCTCGATAATGGCAATAATAAAATGGCAATCCAGCAAGCTGATAAACTGCTCAAAAAACACAAGGATCTTCACTGTGCAAAGGTGAGTGTGATGGTGATGCCCTGACCTCCTGTGGAGCATAGCCCTGAGACTCCCAATGCTCTGCTGTGCCTTTCGAGCAGTGCCCCTCATCTTCTAGAGACCCCAGTGTTTTCTCAACCCTCTGAAACATCTTGGGCTGTTCTCATGCACACAACGTTGTGCTCGCCTGAAAACTTGCACGCATCTCCTTGCTGAGGTGCCTCTAATGTCTGGTGTGGTTGGTTACACCTGAGCTAATTGCCCCTGTCGGAGCTACTGCAAGCAGCCTTCACACATGGGCTGTAAAAATGCCTCATTTAGACCTTAGTGGGTTGAGACACCTTTCTGTAGTAGTTTGGATCAAAACATTTATTTGGGTGGTATAGTCTGTAGAGGAACAACAAGGTGGTTTTGGAGGCATTTGCTCTTCTGCCTCCTTGCTGTGCCCCCATTGAAGGGAAAGGAGTTCTGTTCCTCTGTTTTCTGAACGTATGACTGTCTTTCTACTTTTCTCTTTCCACATGGGTTATTCCCACACCACTTCCACATTTTGCAAGCTCCCCAAGCTGAAGCATGTGTCATTGACCTGAATCTCATTTCTGTCACTTCTCTCTGTCCGGTTATTAAAATTAAACATGGGAATTGCCAAGAGTGGTCAGTTTTCAGACTGCGGGTAGGGAAAACTGAGTGGCAGTTGATGCCTTGGAGTGGCCTGTGTATTTGCTGATAAATGCAAAGCCTCTCTGATGGCAGCTTGTGTTTGGTAGTTTTCTTCTGCAGCCCTGTGGGTTAGAAGCTCAATAGACCCTGAAGTTCTCTAGAAGAACCAAGGTGGTTGGGCAAAGCTTCTCCTCACTAGGAATGAGATTGCTGATAATTGCTGACTGCTTCTAACAGCTGCCTCTGTGTTGTGTCAATAGGTTCTAAAGGCAATCGGCTTGCAGAGAACTGGCAAGCAAGATGAAGCGTATGCTCTGGCACAAGAAGTAGCAGCTCTTGAACCCACAGATGATAATTCCTTGCAAGCACTAACTATTCTCTACCGGGAAATGCATAGACGTAAGCTTTTTCCTTTGCCTCTTTTAAAAATCCTAATACTTTATGTTGCTCCAGAAGTATGTGTCACCCACAGGTTCATGGGAAACATGTGGGGTCCAGGGTTCACGTATAGGCCTGTTATTAAGAGACTCAGAGAATGTGAATGACACCCATCATAAAAGCTGCTGAGGCTCTAGTGATCACCATAAACCCAAGAACCCTGTTTAGGCTTCTCTCATTAACATTTCTGTGTGCACAGTTCCTACATCATGGAATGGGTTATCCTGGAAGGGACCTTAAAGATTATGTAGATCTAGCTCCCCTGCCATGGGGGCTGTGAGCTGCAAGCAAATTATCATCCATCATGATCACTTATTTTTTAATGAAAGCTACTGGAATTTGTTGTCAGGACCTGTATTAGAGATGACAAATCACATGGGCTGTGGTTTGGAGCGTGCTTAATGCTGTGAGACCGTAGTGGAGGCCTTCAGGCCTCAAGAAGTGTGTGAGAAACGGAAGGGAAATCCTGGCCTCTCAATTTGACCACATTAGCTTTGTCACTACAGTTCCTCGTTAGCAATAAGGTATTTTTAAAATACTGAATGTGAATGTTTGAGTACCCGAGTAAAACTGCATGTGCTTTTCTGAGAGAAGCCAGACCCGCATATACTGCTTATCTGCAGCTCTAAACAGTTGTTGTTTCTGGCAGCTTCTTGTGGTTCTTGGTGGTGGTAGCAGCATTTATGGTTGTATTGCTGGAGCAATGACAATGGGGTGAAACAACTTTTGTAGAAATAGGTATTGGGTATCAATCCACAATACAGCTCTCCCAGTTTATTTCTTTCTCTGTGGCTATGTATGTGTGGAGTTGAAGTGTCATTTCTTACCTAAAATGAAATTTTTGTGACTTGAACACACACAAACCCCTGAAAATGCGGAAAACCTTTCTGAGATTCTAAACAACTTGCATAAGCCTTATACTCAGGTTTTCAACTTCTGGGTTTATAACTCAGAAAGGAAATAGTGGGTGTCAGGCACTTCCACTTTTGGTCCTGCAAGAAAATTACAGTTAGACCTTTTATGTGTATGTGTTGAGGATATGGAAGTTATGTAAAAGACAAGTTAGATCTAGCTGAGAGGTGATTGTATGAGTAAGGAAATAAATCTGGAAGGGTGAAAATGGAGGAAAGTTTTGCATATAATAATAACACAAGTACTTAGTCATTATAGACCAATTATTAAAAAGTATAATGTGAATTACTTTACTTGTTAAGAGCACTACAATAGGCAATTGGGAAATAACAGGATATGACTAATATAAGTAAGCCTGCAATAGGAGTAACTAATTTGATATTTGGCTCTGAAAATGTTCTGTGTTTTGATACATAATTCATGTGGAGCAGTCATTGTGCCGGGAGTAAAAATCTTCATTCAGTTTAATGCTCCAAAATGGATAAACTTTCTTAAGAAAAAGACCTAAGTGCTTCTGAGCAGTTCAGTTGTTGCTCTTAATTCTATTTTGAGGTTGGTTGGTTTGTTGTTTTTATTTTTGTTAAGCACTTTCCTCCTTTGACAACTGTTTATAGTGCTTGGGGTCTTTGGGGAGGGAGTACTGTTTCTGTGGTTGATGAGTGTAATTAGATTACTCTTCAGAGTATCACTGATGCTATCTTTAGGTAGCTGTGCTTTAAAATTATTCCCAAATTTGTTTTAACTCAAACATCTGGTTTTGGTTTAGCGGAACTGGTAACTAAACTTTATGAGGCAGCTGTAAAGAAGGTTCCCAACAGTGAGGAGTATCACTCTCATCTCTTCATGGCCTATGCCAGGGTTGGAGAATACAAGAAGATGCAACAGGTACAATCAACGATTTTAAGATGTCTTTTTCTGTATATCTTACTGTTAATGCCTTTTCATATCATATGTAAACTTCCAGAAAGCTCGGCTGGGTTAATGCAGAAGTTACATTCTGTGTTAATTTTTACAGAAAGGCTTAAAAGAGCATCCTTCAGGGGGTGTTTTATCTGAAGGCAGATGCTTTCCTTATGAGGGATAGGACAGCTGTGCGCCTGTCTGGTCTGATGGAGTATGTTGGTTATTTTGGGGAGATTTTTATCAGTTTCTCCTGAAGTGTATGTATGGTGGTTATGTATGAGGAATTCTGGAATAGATAGAAAAAGATCTAGCAAGGTCTTCTGATCCATGTTTTCATGATTTACTCCTTAGTTTGCTGTTATCTTTGCCCATGCTTTTTTCTCTGGAATCTAACATATAACTAAGTTTGCATTGGTTGTAATTCAGTAAAGAAAAACTAAAAAGCACTTCTTTTAAGTACATCATGCTTCTCCGTTGGCAGAACAGTGTCATGCTGATTAGTTTTGTTTTCATCCCTTCCCAGTTAGGTTCCTGGAGAATGCCTATAAATGGAAGATTTGTTTCAAAGCATGCACGCTCTCTCTTCTGTACAAAAAAGCAGAGCCAAGTAAATGAGTCCTAAACTCCCTCTCATTCCCAGTGTGTTAAGGTGATTTCAACTTTCGTGCAAGTTTGGTTTAAAAAAGAACATATTGAGCAGAAGTGTTGTCCTCTGTTGTAGACCAGCTTGTTTGCTGATTGATTTCAAGCTGTAGCTAGGGGCTAAGTTATTAATGTGAGTGATATTACAAAGCCTCACGATGATCTAAGCTTGAGATGTGACTGTATGTTACTTGTACTCCTGTCTGCAACCACAAGTGGAAAAAATGTTGGTCGTAGATAACAGTATTTAATATTTATGTTTAAGATGTCATACAAACATGTATCTAATTAAGTTATCCAGACATTGGCAGAGTGTAGGATATTTCAGATTGACCTGTGCATTCAACCTGAGGACTTAGAGCGTCCTAGAGCGTGGATGCTGACTGGTTGGAGAGTGAAAATAAACCTCAGCGTTCTGTGTTCTGGGATATTTCAGCTGAAAGTACTGGAAAATGCAGACTGGGGCTGCAGTCAGAAATTGGCACAAGAGTCCCATCTGTGGTAGAAGACTATCCTGAAATGAATTACAGATTCTGTAGGGGTAAAAGTGTTTACTATATACAGACACTGGAAATCTGCGAGAGAAATGTGTGAATAATGGTTTCTGTGTCAGACTGGAGAATCTTGAATACTTTGGCTCTGCTTTGATCCAGGCAAGCTTTCGGCTCGACCTTTGCTTAACCACTGCTTTTCATGTGTAGGTGACCTCATGGTTTGGGTATCTGAGTGTGTGTATGTATGAAATGAGTGGTGAAGGGCAGTTGCTTACATGAAGGAGGCATGTGCTTTGGTGTGCCTTTTAGCACTTACTGAGTGTACCAGTGAAAATCAGCACGGGAAATATCCCCCTCGTTCCTGAAGAAAAGTCTTCTGCTTCCTCATGTAGTTACCGCTTCTGATTAAAGCTGTCATCTGTTTAGGCAATCATACGTGCACATGCTTGTTGCAGTTCCTTGTCAGACCTACAACAAAGTACTTAATCTTTAAAACATGTTCACCCTCTGGTTTTTTCTTTAATGAGGTGTGTTAGGTGAGAAGGGCTCCTGAGTTGATAAAAGTCTTCCCATCTAGTTGCCAGTTCTGTGTTGCCTGCTGCCATCCTTGCTGCTTTGCTTTCGTTGCCAGATACATTTCAGGAATGATAAAACTTTGTCTTATATTTTTCAGGCTGGAATGGCACTTTATAAGATTGTACCCAAAAATCCTTACTATTTTTGGTCTGTGATGAGCCTAATTATGCAGGTGTGTATAGTGCTGCAAATCGGTTTGATTTTTGCTGTTGGTGTAGTGAAAATATCAGAGATTATTTTAAGTAAAATGTGTGTTTCAGCTATTTCTTGTATGATACTGAGAGAAGAGCTGAGCTCTCCTTAAGCAGCATTACTGTTGGGTTTCAAAATGAATACTGTAGTGTTTTTATAATGCAACTTAGCTGGACTGCCTTACCATGTTTATACAACTTGAATTATTCTCTTATCTGGACTAGTACCCCACTGTCTTTAGTTAGAGAGCTAATGAGTAAATCCTCCAACATCTGTAGCTCCTTAGGCAGAGCTGCTCCTCTCTGTAACTAGGTTATAAAGGCTCTAGGAGGAGATAAATGAGAGCTCTGGACTTAGCATGTCTTTAAGACTGCAGAAGGTCTGCCGGGATAGCCAGCAGGTCAGCTGTGCTGCTGGTAGCTGAGGCAGCGGATTCAGGCACTTAGCAAACAATCTGACAGCGTTGGCCAAGCAAAAAAAAAATAAGCATGGAGACATTAATCACATTCTCTAAAATAGTGTGCTGTGGAGAACACAAATGTGGTCTTGCTACATGATAATGCTGTGGGTATTGTGTGCCTAGATGCATGAGTTGAGCTTTTCAGGTTTTATTGCTTCCTTTTCACAGCGCGGTTGCTCTGCACGTGGCAGATGGCAGCTCTGACTGTGGTTTGGGAGGTGTGTGTAAATTGAAGCACCTGGTTGGGTTTTTTTCCCCTTCTTCTAATGGGAAAAAAGCAATGGGTGGGACAAGGCAAGAAGTTGCTGAGCTGTTATGATCGTTTTTGTCTTCCTTAGTCTATTTCAGCACAGGATGAAAACCTCTCAAAGACGATGTTTTTGCCACTAGCTGAGAGAATGGTGGAAAAAATGGTGAAAGAGGATAAGATTGAAGCTGAGGCTGAAGTAAGACTTGCAGATACTTTGTTTGATTTGAACCTTATGGAGATGAGAATACACTGTTAAAGGAAGTTGATTATTTTAACAGTTTTCCAAGATAATAATCAGTGGTGTTCTAGAAGTAAATGTGAATGTTGTGGGACAGAAAGAAAACCAAGAGCAGAGGGTTGTGAGGGATTTGGAAGAGTGCAGCCAAGGAAGTTTTTTGTTTGACTGATGGAGTACTTGGGTTTGCTCCCTGGGAGGCCCCAAGAGAAACTTCAGGACTGAGAATGGAAAAAAGACCTAAATTCCTGAATGCTCCACCCTCTGGAATGCTAAAGATAGCTTTGCAGTCCTGGCTATCTCCTATTTCTAATGACAGTAACACAAGCCACTTTATTTCTTGGCATACCTCAATATTGTTTTCCTAGCATATTTCATGGCAGCCTAATCTTTCTTTTAAGGTTGAACTGTACTACATGATTCTGGAACGTTTGGAGAAATATAAGGAAGCCCTGGATGTCGTGAGAGGAAAGCTAGGAGGTAACTTGTTCTGTCAGTTCATAATCACAGTTGAGTAGAGGAACAGGAGTTCCCTTTTGTTTCAGACTGGTTACAAATAAAAAAAGTCAAATTTTGTGCAAGCTGGTTTTACCCAGCTGTTTATGGTATTGAAGTGTTATTCAGTGATGAACTTTGCAGCAGCATGCTAAGTGGTAGTAAACTGGTAACATGTTGGTTTGCCATAGCTGCCATCTTAAACCAACAATAATTACACAAAAAAAAAAGAAAAAAAGAAAGAAGTTCTTAGTATCTTACATTTTTGTGGACTTTTTTTCTAGTGATTAAAATGCACTTGCAGTTTTAAGAAATTGGGCTGTGAAGGTTTCCATAGCAAATCTGTCTGTCCTATCCTTCAAGCATCTCTCTTCTGTTCTCTTACCATTCTGCATCTCTGGCTATAATAAGAAGCTTTGTGCAGGAAGTGGAGAAGGAAATGCATTGATTAAATAAATTTGCCCTTCTGTTTTTCATTTAGAGAAGCTGACAAGTGAGCTCCAGAGCCGGGAGAACAAGTGTATGGCGATGTACAAGAAGCTGTGTAGGTGGCCAGAGTGCAACGCGCTGTCAAGAAGGCTGCTGCTGAAAAAGTGAGATGATATTTCTGCAGTCCTGCTAAAAAACTGAAGAAAGATTCTGGGCTGGTTGTGAATTGCCTTGTTCGGTGACTTTCATAAATGGTGGTTGAATATTAGGACATCAGAGGGTCGCAGTGCACTTCCAAAGGCTTAAGCTCCAAAACCTGAGGAAAAGTGCAGCCGAATGGAATGTTAAACCCTTTAAGGGTCACGGTGAAGGTCACATGGAGAGTCAGTGTCAGGACTGTAGTTGCTTCATTTTGAAGACTGACTTTAGCGACACGTTAATTTTATTTATCTCCTTATTTCCAAAGGCTGTGCTGGTTGTCCAGCTCTAACTTTTATGGTGAGAGAGGAGGACAACTGCATTTACATTTAATTTTCTGGAACTTAATTTCTCTCACTTGGCCAGACTTCATACTGGGAAATACGTGTAATGCTTTGAACAGATGCGTCAGGAGAGAGCATACAGTACCATCAAATCTGTCTCTTGGAACCATCAAGAGAGATTTGTTGTCTGCTTTTTGTATTTAGCTGTGCCCTAATCTTAAGTACAAGTTAAATACAGAGGTTTGAAGATCAGGAGGGTCTGTCTGTATCCACTGTCCACAGGGATAGCAAAATGTTTCTTCTCTAGAGAAGTTGTTCTTGATATTTAATGTTTTCCCACTGGAAATATATTTAACAAAACTGGAGAAAACAAGCAACAGCTTTATGGACATTTGAACACAACATGTAGAACTAATATAAGAACATTTTCAGCTCTACCTCTTTGTGTTTGGCATCTCTTAAATTGCTGTGAGAGAAACTTCTGCCTTAGAGTTTTGTGGGGATACTCATGAGCTCTGATTGGAATGTAAATGTCAAAGAGGAGAATTTGTAGGTTACCTCAATTCTTTATTGAGATTGTTTCCTTTAATACACTTCAAGAAGTTCAGGATGGTAGCGTTCTTACGATGTGAGACCTTCTCAAGGAAAAATTATTCTTGTTACAGTTGTTTTTTCTGTAATATGAATATGTGCTATTCCTTAAATTCAGCTATTGCAAGGAATGCAGTTTTAGAAGTGAGTTACTGTTTTGGCAATTCCCTAAACTTTGTTCTGTGCTTGATTTTTGTTTCAGCTCAGATGATTGGCAGTTTTATATAACTTACTTTGATTCAGTGTTTCAACTCATTGATGAATCCTGGACACCTCCACCAGAAGAAGAGCAGTAAGTGAACAGTTTTGCCGTGGATTTGGTTTTCCTTTGTAATGCAGCAAATTGTTTGCATTCATATATTCAGTACGGTGCTGTCTGTATCAGACCCCAAATGATGTTTTTTCCTCACTTTGTTTTGGGGGTTGGCAATAGTTCATTGGAAACAGCTGTATAAATAGTGGTTTGTACACTATGGAACTCCTCCTGTTTGTATTTTTCATGGTGGTTGAGTTAGAGAATCAATCATTCCAGATTTCCTTAAGAGTATCCTGGGAATATGGTGAGCACATGTTATCAATACCCCAGCAACGGGAAAAATCAAAGAACCTTTTGTCTCTTTAATTGCACAGCTCTTTGGAAGGAGAGGTACACTATTCTATAGAGCAAGCTGTGAAGTTTATAGAAGAGAGGATAACAGAAGAATCTAAGAATGCTCGGCCGCTTCGGGGACCATATTTAGCTAAACTGGAGCTGATCAGACGTTTGCGATACAGAGGTTGTAATGATGAATATAAACTAGGTAAGAGCCACTAACTGGATGATTAATTAATCTTTTAGAGGGAACACAAACTTGGAACAAGGTCTTTGCTAAATCAGAGTTAAATACAATGTCTGTTACCAAAATGTCTGTATGTAGAGCCTTTTGAAAGCGTTAGACAATGAGCCTTGAAGAAAGGCAGGTATTTCCAGACTGCTCCAGGGCTTGTAAAAGCAAGTGTGGAAACTTTCAAAAGGACCTATGGTATGTAGGAGCATACAGTCACTGATGCTGTGATGAAAAATGCATTCCTAATGCACTGCTTTTTTAGCAAGTCCTGCTGTTACGCTGTAATCTCTGGGTGGTTTTTCATTTAAGGTTTTTGGCAGTACTGTCAGGTTTTGCTTTTTAAAAACGGCGTTGAAGGAAACGGTGAAGGAGAGAATGTGATTAGAGCAACATCTGTGCCACTTACTTTTGTATTTCCATCCGAAAATAAGTTACTGTTAGATAAGCAGAGGGCTGTCTATGCATGGTGGTTTTGCTGAGTTCTTATCTGCCAAAGTAGCTTGAATGAAGCTCTTGGGGTTTTTTTGTTTGTGTTTTTTTTAACATGTCTTTGGTTACCAAAGACATTGAGCCTCTGTTAAAATCTGCAGTAGTGCAGCTATCCGTTTCCTAAATCACTGTGTAATCTTGAAAGGAGGGAGTGGGGGTGTGAAAGCCTTAAAGATTTCTCATAGAGATTTTACAGGTTCAACTTTTAATGGAGCATATTAAAAAGATGAACTGGCCTTTTTCCTAGGTGATCCAGAAGAACTAATGTTCCAATACTTCAAAAAATTTGGGGACAAACCCTGTTGTTTTACTGATCTCAAAGTATTTGTGGATCTCCTCCCATCCAGCCAATATGCAAAGGTAAGGAAAGATAAAGAAGTGGTGGCAGGAACCACAGCACTTGTTTGCACTCTGGCCCCTTTATCTTAAAATACCTGTGGATCATATTAAAAGAATGGAAATACCAATTTCTGTTTGAAATTTGGAAAACTCTTTACACTGCAGGAAATACAATGGATGTCTGAATATACTGAGCGATTTCATTCAGGGGATTTTTACTGGAGACTAAAACCAAGTTTGATCCTGCAGATTCTCAGTATTTAGCTTTTTTTTTTTATTACCATTTGAAGGTGTCAGGATGCTTTTGATGGTCAACTGAATTCGTGTCTCAAAAATGAAAAGCTTGTAATGCTGATGAATACGAGCTCATATCCTGTAATAAAAAGCTCCCTAGGAATTGTAGTCCAATTGATAAACTACCTGATAAGCTTGTTTTTAAATGAGTAGTATCTCATCACTTTCGGTTATAGATCGCAACTTAAAAAATGGGAGTAATGTGAAAACAGGAAAGACATCCCCCTGTTTGTTGGGGTTTTTTTCAGTTCTCATGGCTGTGTACTGTGACTTTTATTTTACAAGGACATCTTCCTTTTTCCCCTTCCCAATTATCACTTGTTTTTCCCATTAAAGTTCTGTGTTTAATGGGAAAAATCTGATCCCTCATCCTATACAGGTAGGGTGACACCTAGATGCTTTGCTTGGCTCTGCTGCAGTAATAGAGAATGGACACATTGATACTGACCAAGGGGTGACCAAGAGACCTGTAGCAACTTTTCCAGAATCCTCTTTCTGAAACGAAGCTCTTTTTCTCTTTTTTAACTGAAAAGACTATTTGTGCAGAGTCATGAGCAGCTCGTTGAATGACTTCAGCAGCTGGGAATCCTGTCACTCACCCCATTGTTTTCCTAAGCCATTGTGTAAAATTATCAGAGCTGGAGAGGGCTAGACAGAGAATCCTGGATCAGCCAGAGACTCTTGATAAAATGTTTGTAAACAAAGTGTAGATGGTGGTGATGTTTTGTTGGTTTATTAAAATATTTTTTGACTTAGAGTGCAAGCTGTTCTCACAGTGTCACTAGTAAGGAGAGTGGTGGCCCTGGCATGTATGAGTTGCTGCAGATGTTCTGTGTGAAAAGGTGTGGTTTTACTTCACTTGCAAGAGATATTGGTCAGCAGGATATTTACCTCATAGTTCTGGAAATAATGATACCGTTGCAAGGAAACCCTGAAGCCCTGAATGGGTTTAATCCTGACTTTCCAGGAAACAAATTCTAATCCTGGAGTGGGGGGCAATGGTATTTAAAAGTAATAGTTTAGGCTACAGTTTTGTCACAGAGCTTGTAAAACTATGACTTGAATAAATTCTCTAAAGTTTTCTGATCCACTGCAGATTTAGTGAGTGTATCCTGAAATATTAGAAGGTTTTCCCAGCGTACAGCTGTCTCCTGGCTCTCGTGTCTCTGAAGCATCCATCTGCAGAGTTTAACTCGGTCAAGGAGATGTGGAGCTGAGGAGGGTTAGTGGTGCTGAAGTGCTGATGCATTTTTGAAATCTGAAGTTCTAAATTACTTAAAATATTATAGGTTGTCTTAGATTTATTTTTGTTTCACAGCAAAAGATGCTGAAGGTTGCTGTATCCTGGGTGAAGTAGCAGGGTCACCTGAGGCTGTACGCAGCTGGAGGAGTGGCTTTTTTCTTTTTAAGAATTCTGAAGTGCTACAATTCAGTAGTTGAGAATATGGTGATGTAGCTGGGCCACAAAATACTCCAGAAATAATCACCACATCAGTCTTGAGTTCCTGGAGGTGTACAGTGGAGTGCACAGCTTTGTGATTTGGTTGGCCTTGCTCAGCTTGGCAAAATCTCCAGCTGAAAAGATTTGTCAACAGAGTCTTCATTGTAGCTTGTGGGGAACCTGGAATTTGTGTACACGGTGCCGTGTGTTCCTCCCATGTAGCTGTCATGCTTAT
The DNA here is from genome assembly GCA_013400375.1 of Thinocorus orbignyianus. Taxonomy (NCBI): domain Eukaryota; kingdom Metazoa; phylum Chordata; class Aves; order Ciconiiformes; family Thinocoridae; genus Thinocorus; species Thinocorus orbignyianus. The sequence continues at coordinate 884,801 of VXBW01001456.1, forward strand.
TTCCTCAGGTGTGCATTTTTGGTCCAGTTCTTGTGTTTCAAGACTAAATGTAGTAAAGCTAAATTCATTGGCTTTAACTCAGTTTTAAGTGTTTGTTAACACTATTGGATTTGAGGGCAACAAAAACCCCACTGTCCAACCCTGACTGGGTATTGTGAGAAGTCTGCTGTCTCCTATTAAGTTTGTAAACAACGAGAGGTTGCTTTTATTGCAACTTAATTCAAAATAGAAGTCATTAATCAAAGATGATGACCTCACTGAGTGTTGTGCATTACTTCAGAGTAAAGAGCAAATGTAATAGCTAGCACAAAACCATTGTTTCCTGGAAGTGTGCTGGGAAGCCTTTCAGTAACTAATTATTTTAATTGTGTGTGTTATTACTGTGAGTGTTAACAGGTGCTTGAACTCCCCTGTGTGTGAATGTATTGGAAACTTGCCTGTGATTTGTTTTTTGGTTTGTTTGTTGTTTTTTTTCCCCTCCATCTGTTTGAGGAAACTTACTGAAAGCTATTGAGTGCAGTCAGAGCTGTATTCTCACCACCTTTCAAAATAAAATAAAAAGAAATTGAAGCCAAGTTTGATACTGACATTTCCATTTCCACCTTGCTTTTTTTTCCGCTTGATTTGAGGGAGGAAACGATGCTTTCGGTTCCTGCAGTCCCAGATGCCCTGCAGAGCTTAACAACAGTGTTTCTCTTTCAGTTCATCAGTCAATTGCTGGAAGTAATCCCTCTGTCTGCAGCAGCAGAGAATGAAATCGCACTGCCAGCTGATATCAAAGCCCTGCAACAGCACTTGTGTGTGGTGCAGCTCTCAAGATTGCTCGGGATCTACCACGCCATGGAGAAAAAGGAAAAGCTGACTGTGGTCCAGGAGTTGATGTCAAGATACCGCCATGGATTGGAGTTCGGTGAGAAAAATCTTGCAACTGATGTTGTTCACTCTCAGCTTCTTATAAGCAAGAGTTCAAAGCTTTTATAGGGAGATAGAAGAGCACAAATGCTGATGGCACCCTTCTTGCCAATAAATAATACTTTGCTTTCTACTTGGGTGTACCTGAATTCTCTTTCATTTTAATTTGGTTTTCTTTTCGTTTGTGTATCTTAACAATAAATGAGATGTTCCTGGATAGTTTGGATGATACATTTGTACGTTTGCAAAACTGCCTGTGTATTTAAGCAAAGCCAGGCTTTGTCACTGGTGTGCACAGGACAAAATACATGGACAGGAGTATTAATTTGTAAGTCTTGCAGTTGTTATGGAGAGTCTTTTCATCTACCAGCAGATGTCAACATACACAAGGGACCCAAAGTCCACTTGTGTGATGAATAAATGCAGCATATACACAGTTGTCTCAGTTTTTAAGACAACTTTGGATTTTATAAATGAAGCTGTGGTTATCATCTGCCAAAACACTGTGTCGCTTGATCATGCTGACAATGGGAGAAGCGGCTGACAGCACTGTAGCAATTCAAGGGTAACTTTTTTTTTTCTTTTTCCATTTTAGGGAAATCTTGTTTGAAAACTGAATTACAGTTTTCAGATTATTACTGCCTGCTTGCAGTTCACCTGCTGCTCGATCTGTGGCTAGAAGGTATGTTCCTAAAATCGTGTGTTGCTTAATACCACCCTGACTGGTTGGGATGGGGAAAACTCAGTCCCCCATGTCCAGCACGTGCCTGGCATGGCTTGTTTGGCCCACAGCTTTCTGGTTTGTTTTTTTTTTTTTTTCTCAGTATGAGGCATTTCTGAAATCTTTTTGTTCAGTTGGTGTTTGATCTGAATTTCAGTAACCTCTAAAGGGATTTAATTTTTCAGATTAATTCCTGTAATTCTGGCAGAGATTTGCTGATAGCTCTTGCAGCTCGATGCTGGCAGTCTTCAGAAGCTTATTCAGAGTTCCCCGTGTACATAATGTTTTCTCTCTCTTTGCACAAGTTCTGCTGGCAATTTCCTCTGGTATCAGAGGTGTTTTGAGAGTATTTCTTTCCTTCCCTGGCATATGCTGTCTTTTGGAACCTCTGCTTCTAGACCTACTGCTGAGACCTGTTCTGGTATTCCACATCTGCTCTGCCTGTTAGTCTCCTAATCCCACACAGTCTGCAGTGGTGGCTGTCCTTGGGCACTGTTTATACTCCTGCCCTTCAGCGTAGCTGTCATTTTGCCTTTGTCCTTCCTAAGGAAGATTTAGTCTTTAACCTGAGTAAATCCATTGTCAGGTTCTTGACAGGTCACTGGTAGAACATGGGCTCTTGAATTCCTTGCTCTGTGCTGCTCTTTTGCATAATGCTTGGGAGTGATCTGTACGTATGAGTTAGAAATCCTGAACAGTCCAGAATTTACCAGGGAAGGTCACTTCTGCTGTGGGCCCATGTGTTAAGTGCTTTGCTCTCTATAAATGTGAGCTCGGTATATTCCCTGTGAGGAATCACTCCTCCACCTTTCCCTCGGAGAGCAGCTGTTAACGCTGGGGTGGGTGTTCTGTTTTAAGGACAGCAGCGTGGCTGATGAATGCTGTCTGCATGTTTAAATTCACAGCATTTTGAGAGGTGTGTAACCTGAGGAAGGAAGCTTCAATGCTGAAGTGAGCCATGCTGTCAGTATTTAGTGCCTCTCTCTGATCATGCCTGTCTGGGTGTTTTGTCTTTGTCACCAGGTGAAGAGGCGGCTGTGTGGCAGTGCCTGACCCTCTTAGAAGAAGGGTTATCTCACAGTCCTTCTAATGCCCAGTTTAAATTGCTGCTCATTCGAATCTACTGTAGACTTGGTGCATTTGAACCTGTTAGAGAGCTCTACTCCAGCCTCGATGCAAAACACATACAGCACGACACCATCGGGTGGGTAGTATATACTGAGAATAATTGGTGATGGTGACCCTCCGGTAACCAGTCCTGAGATCTTTGGTTTCCTTTGCTTCTGGAAATTAGCAGATTGTTGGATTTTAATACAGCGTTGTGTAACAGTGTTCTGGAATTACATGAGACCCATCTACTAATTATGCTCCTCTGCTTGTGGAGTTTCTTTCCTGTGTGATTATCAGTTTTGGATTTTCTGAGTATTATTTGATTAGAGGGATGGAGCACCTCTCCTATGAGGACAGGCTGAGAGAGCTGGGACTGTTCAGCCTGGAGAAGAGAAGGCTCTGGGGAGACCTGATAGCAGCCTTCCAGGATCTGAAGGGAGCTCCAGGAGAGCTGGGGAGGGACTCTTTGTCAGGAAGTCTAGTGACAGGACAAGGGGGAATGGTTTTCAATTGGAAGAGGGGAGATTTAGATGAGATATTAGGAAGAAGTTCTTTACTGTGAGGGTGGTGAGGCACTGGAACAGGTTGCCCAGGGAAGTTGTTGATGCCCCATCCCTGGAAGTGTTTAAGGCCAGGTTGGATGGGGCTTTGAGCAACCTGCTCTAGGGGGAGGTGTCCCTGCTCATGGCAGGGGGGTTGGAACTTGATCTTTAAGGTCCCTTCCAACTCTAACCATTCTATGATTCTATGATCTAAAGGGAATCTGAAAGTAATTTGTGAAATGCGTATTTTAATGCCATTCATAGTTTGGTGTTCTGGCTTATGTCATTGCTCAGCAAAACTTGGGAGCGTTACTTAAAGAGTCCAAATGGCCATGGCCTGGTTAGTGTGTTTGTGAGGTTTAATTAAGTAAAGCTGTTGCACACTTAGCAAGAATGGTGGAGGAACTCCAATCCCCCACGTACTGTTTTTTTAAAAACTAAAAATTCCTTTCACTTACTGTTAAAAGCTTAAATTTTGATGTGTATGTTGTGATAGCAGTCTGTTAAATCTCCAGATTTTTGGCTGTTCAGAGCTGTGTTTGTGATTGACATGTCCCCAGGGTTGGGTGCTGATATTTGACTTGTGCTGTGTTGTGTTGCAGTTACCTTCTGACGCGCTATGCAGAGTCACTGGGCCATTACACTGCTGCATCCGAATCCTGCAATTTTGCACTCAGGTTTTTCCACTCCAACCAGAAAGATGTAAGTTGAAAAAAACCTCTGGGTCATGTAACAGATGCCTTCTTGAAGTCTGTGCCCTCTGTAAGGGCTTACAGAAATGAAGTGATTGATAACAAAGAGGAATAATGCAACTTTGTGGTTATAAGAAAAGTTGCCTCAATCTCCGTTTTCATGGGGTTTTGCTTTAGCTTTCTGTTTACAAAAGCCAGTTTTCATACTCCTCAAAACCAGATATGGTTACTTTTGCATAACATTCCAACCCATTCATTTAAGAATTTAAATGAAATGTCATGTGGCAAGTAAGTCCTGGTGTCATAAAACTTCTGGCATTTTGGAAAGTCAAATGGATGATGGGTCAAGGTGGTGATGGCACACTCGTGAATCCTTGATGACAGTTACTGAAGCAATGTCTTTTAGTGGTGGTTGTGCTGGACACGCAAGGATGGTGGGGAATGCACGTCCCTTTAAAAGAAAGGGAAGTGCAAGGAACAAGGTGGGAGAATTTTGGAGGGGAAAAACTGACTCTTGAAGTCTCAGCTTCACTGAAGGCAGAGCAGAGCCCATGATTAACTGCATTACTTTGAAGTGATAAGATCAAATTGCAAAGCCTGGTCTTGTGCTAGTGGGAATTACTGGCTTGAGTCACACCGAAAAGCAGTGTGAATGAAAAGAAAATTGTCTTCAATGAGAACCTTGGGACTGGAATGGAGGAATTAGTAGGGAAGAGTATCTGAATTCCTCCAAAGAAATCAGGTGCTTCCTAGAATGCACACTATGCCCTAGGCAGCTGGCATGCTCATAGCTTGCTGGTTAGTAAGTGCACTTGTCAGTAATCTTATTTGAAAGCTACATTCTGATGTATGTTCTGATGCTTTCCTAGGGAAAATATTAATTCTGTTCCAGAATTCCCACATAATACATGGAAAATGGGTTAGGTACAAGAATGGTGGAACATCATATTCTTGATGTCTTGGTGGAAATATATTGAGCAAATAGGAAAAGAAATAGTTCATAATTGTGATATGAAAATATATAGAAGGCTGAGTGGTGGGAATATATCCTGTATATTTGTTTTACAGTTTGATCACTCTTGAGAGGTAGGTGAAGAAAACTATTTGTACTTCGTAAGAAACAAAGGTGCAATCCAGTTGTAACTCTTCCAGTCACCCACTGGCTAAGATGGCTCCAAAGGCTCTGCACTCATACAGCTTGCTTTCCTGCTATCCCAAAACCAGATAAAAACTGAAGACTTAGCTGTAATGAATAGTGAAGATGCTCACACAGTAATTTCTCAGTAATCCCTTGGTCTATTGGCAGCACAAGTTATTCCTGCATACAGGATACCAGTTGCCATTTACCTGTGCCTGGAGGGTAGATGCTGAGTTACTGTGACCTGTGTCTGACAGAAATTTCACTGGAGGGAGTGGGATGTGCAGAGGAGCACACGTATGATGGGAGCTTGCTCTTATCTGCTTTCCTCACTTGCTCATTGTTTATGCACTGATTCTGCTTGCTAAGAGTTTGGGTTCCTAGGTGCAATGTTTTGTGCTGCAGTGAAGCCCTGGATCCAGAAGGCTTTCTCCTATGTGACCGTTGTTGGTAGTCATGGCTTTTTTTCCTTTTTTTTCCTTTTTTTTTTAAATGAGAAGTAACTTGTTGAGTCTTGTTTAAAAGTCACTCTGTGGATGTTAATGAAAAGCATACCTGAAACCAACTGTCTGAACAAAACAAATGACTGCTGGGTGCCAGGTGAAAAAAGTAAACCAAAAAAACTATTGGATGTCATTTGTCTGCTTGGGAACACTGCATTGTAAAGCATCAAGAAATAATCTTTCCCTGGAAAACAATCTGAAGTGATTCCCAGTGTGGTTACTTTGGAAGAAGGTTATTCTCTTTGGCATGAATGCTAAAGGTGCTTCCAGCAGAGAAGAGCTGACTGTCTCCAGTAGCTCCACATCTGTATACAGATAGAAGACAGCTACTTTTCAAGTGTTATTTCCAGGAAAATGCTACTCAACTTGTGTTCCAGAAATCCAGAAAAGGCAGTGCCTGAATGGTTCAACCTTCCTCGCTACCACACCTTAAAAGGTTGAAATTGCAAGAGTGGAGAAAGTGATGCAATCAGCATTATATAAGTCTTCATGCTACAAGATAAGGATGTGACTCTGGAACCCACATGTCTCATCTTGGAGACAGTGTATTGCGACCAAAGGACCATGAGCCAGCCACATCTCTCCGGTGTTCTGGACACTTCCAGCGATTATCGCCTTAAGATCCTTTTAGTTGGAAAATGCATCAAAAGCTGTATTTGCAAATAGAAAGTGTGCTTTAAACCAATGATAAGATGCAAATTGCAGGAGATTAAGGCTCAATTCAGGGTGCTGTTCAGCTGGGATGATGGCATGGCAAGAGTGGAGATGGAAAAAGAGATTGCTTACCATAAAAAACATGTCCCAGGTATCACAAGGTCAGAATCTGCTACCAGTTCCTGTGCTGCTGTGGTTCTGCTGGGGTTGCCCATTCATACTCAGGGTCCTGATAACAGCTTCCCGTTCGAGTCCCGTAACAGCACCTGACTGCAGTGTTAAAGGAGGACTATCCTTTGAAAGTTACCTTTTTACATGACTTCAGATACTGCCTGTTCCTCTCTGGGCTAGTGTTTAAGATTGCTGTACCAGACATTCCAGCTTAGAGAATGTGTCCTGCAGCACACTGTGCTGGGGTCTCTGCCTAGAACAGGAAGTGTGGGTTGTAAACAAACTGATCTGGCATAAAAATAAAGCTGCAGATTCAAACTGATTGTTTTGGATAAGTTTGATTTTCCTTCTGACTTGTGGAAAGTAGCAGCCTGAAGTGAATCCTGTTTAAGAGTGGGTCCCATGAGTAACAAGCATCTAGGATGCTGAGCAGTCCTGACATAACGTCTCTGCTCTGGGAGAGGATGCCAAGGACAGGGAGGAGAATAGGAGGCAGTATTGCTATATTTGGCCACAACTAAACCGGCAACTTTATCCTTATCGAGATAGTCCTCCTTTAAATATGCAGAATCACAAGTAATCTCTCTAATTTTCTTGTGTCCGTCCGTCTTTAATCTCTCCAGATACTGCAGGCAAACAGAACACCAACGTATCCCATGGGGATTTAAAAACCACGTCGATGCAGTTGAATTAGCACCCATAGCGCAGTCCCGCAGCCTGACAATGAACTCTGCAAGGCTGTTTATCAGAGGGTATGTTCTTGAATATTTGGCATATTTTTTTCATACAGTTCAAATAACCAAATTTCTTTGGGGGCAAAAAAAAAAAAAAAAGAGCTACCTACAGGATATGCCGTATTTTTAAGGGGGAAAAAATGATGGCTTTCATCTCTTTGTACTATCTTCTAATCTCTCAGAGCCTTCCAGGCAGGTTGAGTCTGTTAGTACCATATAAAATTCAGTGAACCAGGGGCCTTTCTGGTGCCTCTCATCTTCAGAGCATTTCATAATCTTGTTTGGAAGAAAATACTTGATTTTTCAGGATCTAGAATCATAGAACGGTTAGAGTTGGGAGGGACCTTAAAGATCATCAAGTTCCAACCCCCCTGCCATGGGCAGGGACACCTCTCCCTAGAGCAGGTTGCTCAAACTCTCACTTGTGGAGTAATTCTGATGTAAAAAATACAGCCATCTGTCTTGACTGGGAGCATAAATTATTCACTGTCTCCACTTTTAGAAATTTTCATTAAAATACGGTGCTTGTTTGGGGCTCCTTCATCATATGTATCTCCTTCTGGAGACTACTTGGACTGATATGAAATATTAGTTGTGTGCCTTGTATTGCTGCATTTCTTCAGAGGGGAAGCAAACTACCCCATGGACCCTGACAGTTTCCTTTGGAGTTGATATTGTATTGTAATGTGTATACACTGCATGGTATTGCCTTGTGATGCTGTATTCAAAACTCTAATAAATAAAAAAAAAGAAATTAAAAAAAATGTGTGAGTAATTTTTTTAATCTATGTTGTGGTAATATGTGATGCACATCCAAGTCAGTTCCAGAAAATCTGGGATATATTTATTTTGCCTGAAAGTTCTTCTCACAGTGAAACAATCATTGGAATAATGCATCTCAGAAACAAAACAAAACAAAACAAAAAGCCCTCCAAAATCATCTCTCCCCTCTGTTAATTATTTTTCAGTCTCATTGGCGACAGCAATGTGATGTTTGTTAGTGTTGCTTTGGTTATTAACTTGTGTTGCCCAGTGGAGCATCTGGGCATTCTCAAATTAAAGTAGCAAAACTATTGCTGGGGTGACTTGGACAAGCAAAAGCACGAGCTTCACCCAGGGCTTGAGTATCTGCCAGATTCTGTACCTCTGGCCTGATGAAAACCACAGAAAAGCAATAATCCTGATAGTCACCTTGTTAAACTCTGGTTGTTGTGAATTTATGGAAGTAACTAATACAGAGATGGTGTGTGTTTTCTTCCAGACCTCAGAATATATCATTCAAGCCTATAAGTATGGTGCGTTTGAGAAGATCCCGGAATTCATTGCATTTAGAAATAGGCTGAACTCTTCCCTTCACTTTGCGCAAGTTCGCACGGAACGGATGTTGTTAGACCTCTTACTTGAAGCAAATATGTAAGTACAGCAGCCATCAGTGCAGCATCTTGCACATGAAAAAAAATGTTGGAGATTTGTGCTCAGGCAGAACACTGACCAAGTGAGACCTTCGTGAGTCACACTTGGGGCTCTTTGGCAACAGCCTGTCGGCTACTTTTCTACTTCTGACTTGCTCTCTCCTTCAGCGTCGGTGTCAGTTCTATGTATGTGTAATATTTGTTTCCAGTGATCAGTTGCTTGATTTAATGTTGCTTATTCTTACGTACAGATCAACCAGTTTAGAAGAAAGTATAAAGTCCATGAGTCTGAGCCCAGAGGAGGATGACATTCCATGGAAAGATTTGCGTGACAACAGAGACCTGACAGTGTTGTTTAACTGGGATCCAAAAGACAGGTGGGTAGGAATATCCGCACCTTTTCCTTACAGCACACATGGCAAAGAAAATCCTTTCAGGGAAATTGCTATATTTAAATGTTCTCTAAGCTGGCTAACTGCAAGCTTAATAAGCATAATTCATCACTTCTAGCAGTGCTGCCTTTTTACATATTAATATGGTTTTCTGGATTTCTGACCACTCCTGCCTCTTCATACAGTATTCAGTAACTTTGGGCAGGCTGAGTGAAGCTTGCCACTTTGCAAAATTGAAGCATTTGCCTGAAAACATTTGGTGCCTTTCTCTAGGGACATTTCTGAAGAACATAGGAAACACTCACTGGAGGAAGAAACCATGTGGTTGCGAATCCGGTCTTTAACTTTAAGGCTAGTAAGCGGACTCCCAACTCTTAGTCACACTATTCAACCAAAGAACTCTGAAAAGACTGCAGAGAACGGCGTCTCATCCAAGATCGATACAATTCGATCCCTGCTTCAGCAGCTGGAAGCGGCAGTGGATTCAGGGAAGAAGTTTCTAGAACAAAAAATTCAGGTACCCGTTAAGGAAAAAGCTTTCCCCAAGTATTAAGTGAACGTGAATGCAAGCAGAGAAACTTGAATGCATCTTGTAACGTCCGGCAGGCTGCAGAATGCACTTAACTGACCCTGAGTTTGTAGTGAATGAGTCTGACTGAGAGATGTGCCAGAGACAAACACTGTGTTCTGGATAAGGAAAAGCTGCAACACCTTTATCTTTTTCTTTGCTTCTTGCCTAGTATCCTGTCCTTGGCCCTCCTCCTACCCGAATGGCTGGCTTCTTCAGTAATGGCAGCTGTCAGTGCCAGACTAGCTTGTTTTATCTTGTTAGTGATATTTATGAACTAGATACCAATGGCTTAGGTAAGTGTTTAAGGGGCAGGGGCTTAACCAGATTGTCATGATGTGTGGTGGGGAGGGAGCGAGATGTATCTCCATTTACTTTGAAAACTACTAGGCATTGGATGAAGGGGACCCAAATTGATTTCTTGAGTGACACTTAAGTTATTTGGGAGATGATACTTTAATGTTTTATGTGAGTCTTCATTTTTGTACGGTATATGTTGCTGTAATACTAGATCCTCTTTAAAAGCAGTTGCATTTGCTTTTTGACTGCTAACACTAAACTGCATTTAAATGCCTCTTGGTTTTCTGGAAACAGAAAATAGACAATCTTGTAGTTTATAACTACTTTTTTTTTCTTTTCTTTCAGAAGATTCAGCAGAAATCCAAGAGAGGATAGGGAATAGTTTCAAGTCTTTAGTAGAACGACTAACAGGTAAATGGTAACTCAAGAATAAACATGGGTAGCTAGGGTAGTGCTTCCTGCTGCTCTGAGGATGTGCTGCTGAGTGTGCTGCAATCGTAGGGAAGTGTGTTAATGCATCTGCAGACCCCTTTGAAAGATACTTGAGAGCAAGGCTGAGATTCCCCTTGGCTTGTCTGATCATGAAGCTGTTGCATGTCACAGAATGTCATATTTGTTCTACCATTTTGCTGCCTTTCATCCTTGTTATAGCAACTGTTGTCTCTCTGGTACTTGGTTGAGGTACGCTAATAAATGGAGCGGAGTTACTGTTTGTAATGAAATAAAATTCAGAGGAAACTTCAGAGCTGGACCTTCTCAAGAGGCTTTGGCCAAAGTTATAAATAATTGCCCAGTGGTTCGTCCTCTGACAGCTCTGCACACTGCATCAAGATATTTACTGTACAGAAAACATGGTTTTAAGTTGATCTACATGTCCTGAATAAGGCTTTTCTTTTTTTCTTTTCAGACTTGTTTAATAAATGTAAAGGTGATTTGATTGAAGTCAGAGATGGCACCTTGAAAACACATCCAAACCTATTAGAAAACCTAGTCTTCTTTGTTGAGGTATTTTATATGTTTTTTTCTTTGGAACCTAGAAATTTTGGAGTATTTCAGGGTAGAAATGTTGGGACTAAAACACAGTAGAAGTTCTCTGATCTCAGTCACTCATGAAAGCAGAGGTTTTGTTGCATATTCTAACTACTTTGTCTTATCAGTAGGAACACTAAAATGAGTTCTGAAGCCTCCTGTAAATGCAACTTGTACCTTTTTTCCAGACGATCTCCATTGCCCTGTGGGTATCAAGTTACTGTGACAGTGTCCTCCGACCTTTTAAATCCAACCTGCAAAAAAAGAAGAAGAAAAAAAAGGAAAGCAGTGTAGCTATGGTAAACAATATTCCTTTCTTTTCTCCCCCTATCCCCAATCCAACAACGTAGTTATACGGAAAGAAAAATCAGGATAGATGACATTTTGAAACCTTGGTAGCATTTACCTGGGTATGTAGATTACGGTTTAGATGGGGGGTGCAATAGAATCACAGAATGGTCAGAGTTGGAAGGGACCTTAAAGATCATCAAGTTCCAACTCCCCTGCCATGGGCAGGGACACCTCTCCCTAGAGCAGGTTGCTTAAAGCCCCATCCAACCTGGCCTTAAACACTTCCAGGGATGGGGCATCAACAACTTCCCTGGGCAACCTGTTCCAGTGCCTCACCACCCTCACAGGAAAGAACTTCCTCCTAATATCTCATCTAAATCTCCCCTCTTCCAATTTAAAACCATTCCCCCTCGTCCTGTCACTAGACTTCCTGACCAAGAGTCCCTCCCCAGCTCTCCTGTAGGCTCCCTTAAGATCCTGAAAGGCTGCTCTCAGGTCTCCCCAGAGCCTTCTCTTCTCCAGGCTGAAAATTATAAATGTTATGAAGTGAGTTATCATATAAAATAATCATTTGACTAGGCATTAATATGTATTTATAAATGTGTTTGGTTTTGTAGCCGCCTGTATTTACACATTTTCTGGATTACATTACTGAACTACAGACATTAACTTCCAATGTAATAGATCACATCAAAGGGCTTGAAAAAATGCTGACTGAACTAAAACTTGAAGAGCTGTCCCTCAAGGACACTCTGCTTTTACAGGTAAGAACTTGCATCTTTATTTGTGTGCTTCATACATTTGTGTGTGACTGATAACAACCTGGATGTACGTGCCTATGGGATAACTTTGTCAAAAGCTTCTTTTCCCAAAATGTTTTACTGAAAGGAAAAAAAATTAAAAATAACCCAAACAAAAAATCCACTGCACCTATTATGATTGACTTAATGGCTCCTAACCAGAGGTTAGGGACCAGGCTACTTCGTTGCAGAGTGGTGAGTTAAGATCTTGTATTTTTTTTATAGTTACAGTGAGGGGGGGTTTTTTTGTAGTGACAGTGACTTTGCCTCCTCTGATCAGCTCTAGTTCACTGCATAAAACTCAAAAAATGCAATTTAAACACAGGAATTTGGAAAATACTTCCATTTTGTGTGGTATGCTAGTGAAGAAAAGCTTAAGGTTATAACGTTAGTTTGTTGTCTGTGATAGGAGTTTATTATGTATTTTAGCATGCCAAAGTGGACGCGAAACACTTTTTCCGGGAAACATTTGAGATTCACCTACTGCTGATTAGTCACTTCCCTGGAAACCATTACTTGATCTCTTAAGAAAAACAAGTGGCACCACACACCCCCCCCCAGTTATATAGAGAAAACCAAAGGCAGGAGTAGATTTGGCATGTGCAGTAGTGCCTCATTCCCAATTTAGACGTGAAGAGGAGAGGAGGGGCTGAGTTAGCCAGCTTGTGTTTTTCCAGATTGTCCTGTTTATTTCATAGATATAGATAGAATTACTTAAAATTTCCCTCTTCTTGTTGCTGTATGAAGCTGATGTAGAAGTATCTCAAATATGCATATAAAAAAAGGAAACTGGAAAAACTGATAGAAAGCAAGGAGGTCCCTTAGTCTGCATTTAGTGCAAATTTAAAAAAAAAAAAAAAAAATTCCTAATATCATCAAAGAATCTTCACTTCAAAAGGATAAAACATTTTCAGATAACTGTTGTTTGTGATTTTTCTCCTTCCTCACTGAGTCAGCTAATCCTCAAGGCATCCAATTAGTACAAAAGGCAAACCTGCAAAACCCATCTGTTAGGTTCACATGGATTTGAGTAGAAACATCTGTGGGAGTCTGTAGCTTTCCCTGTTTCACAATGTTTGCTCTTCTGTTTGGGTTTTGATATTGTCGTGGTAAATCCTGATGAACAGAGTCTGTGTAGCTCAGACCTGGAGCTATGTTTGCAGCTCTGTGTTTAGAGCTTAAAAAGTGCTTTTACAAAAAGTTCTTGTGTTCAGGTATTCATGAAAATTCTAGTGTGAATGGAGTGATTCTAGCATGTGTCAGCTCAACCTTGCCACTGACATGATGTTTTCCCACATAGGATTGGTTTACTCAGGCTGTGCCTTGCAGACTTTTCTGCTCTTATCTGGAAAAAGGCATCCTGATAGCAAGTCACTGCTTGACAGAACAGTGGTTATGGCTGCTGCTTTGGGTACTGGGATTTCCTCTTTTCTGCATACAGAAATAGAATATCGTTCATGATAGGTCTGTGCTAACCTCACTCTACCTGCAGGAGCAGTGCCAGCAGTGTGGTGCAGTGATGGTCCTCCTAAAAGCCTTTTAGCCATGGGGATTTTAGAAAACAGCACATTAAAGGGAATCTAATCCCTTTGGGGAAAGCTTAGGTACCAGTGTTGCTGAATTAGTGACATTAGAGCCTGTCCCAGGCACTGCAGCTTTCGATGCTTTGGAATTTGGTGTAAGAGTCTCTTAGCTGTTCAGCGTTCGTTTGCTGTTTGACTTCACTTTTCTGTAGAAGAAATTCTGTATTTTTTTTAATAAATGCTGACTAAAATAACGTGCTACACACACTCTCAGCCACAAAGATTTCTGCACACGGATGTTTCAAGGACTTTCTAAGAAATACTAATGCTTTACTGGCCTTGTCTGGGCAATACCATTACCTGTAGGAATTATTGCTGCTGAGCAGGTGTGGCTTACACTGTGCTGATGACATTCCCTTTGGTCCTCATGAATTTCTTATCAGTGTTTGAGATGGTGGGGGAAGTTTGACAGGAGGATTTAAACAGTTGCCATGGAGTGAATGATTTCTCTTTTGCATTTTGCAGGAAGAAAAAAAGTTTACAAAGACTGTGCAAGGGAAGGTCCAGAGCAGTTACCAACATTCAGTTCAGGAAATTGGAGAGCTGCTGAAAAAGAGACTTGATACCATTAAAAAACTAAAGATTTGAGAAATGCATCCTTGACAGACTCCACAGGGGAGTGACACCAGAGTCCCAGACAGAAGGAACATCCAACATACCATCACTTTAATCCAGAACTTCCTCATAATGCATGAAGGACTTAAAATCATAAAACAATTTTTTTAGGTATTACAGATGTATTGAGCTGATTTAAATTATTGTACATAAATGAGAAGCAGGGACCCTTATTGGGGTTTGACCACTTTTTATACATGTTCATAAACATATTGCAACAGGAGAAAATGAACTTTCTTCCCTTTTGATCTCTAGGAACAACTGGAGATGGTCTTTAGAAGCAGCAATAGAAATCCAGTGTAAAGCATATATCTCAAAGAAGTTGTATTTTCATCACCATACAGTGTTTATAATTTTTGTATGGTCCTTGCCTTAGAAATGCAGAAATTGTAGATGCCTGCGTCCAGCCACCACCAATGGAACGTTTTGGAACTGCCTGTTTTGTCCACAAGCCACCTGGTCCTACTGAATTAATTCAGTGCTTTGGTCCAGCAGAGAGAGGTGAAGCTGCACTGGAGGAACCACCGTCTGCGTGCAGCCTTCCAGCAGAGCCCAGCCCTCCGGCACAGGGCAGGAGCGTGGCAAGGCAGGTTTCTCTAAGGAGGGAACTGCTCGAGGGAAGAGGTGGTGTCAGGGTATACACAGGTGGTTCTCACGTTTGGAAAAACCTGATGAGGAGCAAACTTGGCCATTAAGCTTCAGAGAGAGAGATGGGAATCGGTGTTTCAGCAAAAAAAAAGACAAAACCAGAGACCTTGTATATAATAGCTGCAGTGAAGTCTGACACTGCGGCCTGATTTCATGTCAGTTTAATGTAAAACAGCAATTGTCATGACTTTTAAGAAGTGTATTTAGATTACTGAAACTTTAAGACTTAAATATTTTAATAGAAATTAAATCCTATTGGCTTTGGTTTTAAGTTGGCAGAGGTGACTTTTTGCTTCCGCTGTGGTATGAGGCTGAGAATACTTTTTTGTAACTGTATGCTTGCTTTTTGCAGTTGATCTTTGTTTATTCAAGTACTAGCTCATTAGGCATTCTGTTAGAAAGTTCAATCGCATCATCTGCTCCCACTGAATCTGTGTTTCTGCTGTTTGTTTGGGGGTTTATTTTTGTTTTTTTGTTTTGGTTTTTTTTCATTTTAAAGGAGTAATGAAGCCTGAAATTGGTAGGCAGAAAACGTTACGCGTACCGACGATACAAGGGACAGGTCAGACTTTACAGATTTCCTCATCTTCTGATTTAAAGCAGCTAGTATCTGAAGTCTATATTTAAAGTTTTAAGAGAGCTGACAATCCTACTTTTGTCATCTCTTGAGTATGTTTTGTTAGTAATGCTAGAATGTTGATGAGAGTATTTTTTTAAAATAAATCCCATGTGAAAAAAAACCCAAAAAAAATCACATTGCTGCTCTTGCTGGATTTAGTTTTGCTTTGCCCATCCTGAAAGGGAAAGAAGAATGTCTGCAGGTTGTCTAAATTATTATGGATGTCCTAATGGTTTATTTGCAATGTCTGGTAAGTGCTCTGGGCTGGAGGAATACCAAAATGTGTTAAGTCTGTTTTATAGTAATTCTTTTACTGGAAAAAAAAAGAAAAGAAAAGAAAAACCACAAAAAAATGAACTCTCATATGTTGTACAGAACCTTTTTGGAAAGAAGGGTGTACTCCTTAAATTAAAGCAAGGCTGATGACTGAAGTTGATGCTTTGAAATGTATAGGAAAAGTGAAAACAGTCCTATTGCTGACACGATGCAATTCACAGGCAAGCACTGAGCCAGAAATCTGCACTGCCCCTTTTCATTCATGGAGTCAAACTGCTGTTGCTGATGTTCCTGTCCCCTGTGGCAGTACTAACTAGAGAGGACTTTGTGCAAGCACCAGCATTGAATGCAGAGCTGACAGCCCCCCTCATCCAGAGGGGATAGCCCAGGGGTTGATTTCTGCTGGAGTTTCCCTTCACTGCTGCTACAACAGGTTAAATTCAAGCGGTCATATCAATAAGCAAATGGTGGAAGTGTGAGGTTCATATAACCAAGCTCTTAAAATCGTCCTGTGTGCCTGAAAGCAGAACTTGCTTAAAAAAAAAAACAAAACAAAACCCAGCGTTTTCTGCATCAGCTCTCAGAAGCAGAATTGAAACTGCTTGGGGGGGGTTGAGGGGTGTCATCTGAGGCAAAGTCTGAGAAGAGATGGAACCATGGCTCACTCTGGTTTCCTGTCACAGTATTTGGCATGGCACAGGCCCAGTGTCAGGCTAGGCACAAACCATTCCCATGCCAGCACAAGGGGAATACTGACTGCTGCTCGGTGTTAGTTGCTGTCCTGTTTCCAGTTCCAGTCACTGGTGAAGCATAAGCTTGTAAAACAAATACAGTTTTTTTGATGACTCAAGTGTTTTATGAAACCGGGTGCCATCCCTTCACAAGTTATTGTTTCTCTATAGGAGGAGACGATGTACAAAAATGACAATGTACTGACTTTTTGGGGGCTTGGTTGAGGGAGAATTTCTCTCCCCCTATAAATTCTGTAAAGTTAAATATATTATATATTTCTTACAAAAGAGCGTTTCCCTTCCAGAATATGTCCCACAGCGACCTGATAAGAAATTCAAGCTATAACCCATTGCTGCTGTTGCCCCTTTTCCACTCTTAGGATTTGTTTTCATTTGTTTTGGAGGTTTTTTTGTGATGAATTGAAAAACATACCTAGAAGAAGCTACCAAGACTACTGTTTACAGACTGAAAAAATACTGCTTTTATACTACTGGGATCATGAGCCAGGATCCTTTTACAGATTTCCTTAACTCCTCTTTGCTTAAAGTGAGTGTCTGATGTAGATTAAGGTCAGAAGTCCTACCCTGCTTTGTCTACATACAGGATGAAATGTACAATGCCTGTTTGTGTTGCCCATCATTTTTGTACTTTTTAACTGTTCAAAAATTGCATTTATATTTTGCAGTCATTGGTAATCATGATTTTATTTTAACTGCTAGTAATCTTAGAAGGTAATTTTTTTTTGTTGTATCTGCAGCCTTATCTGAACATTCTCTTCCTTGATTATTCATTGTTAATTTATGACTGTAGAAGATATGTATGCCTCAGCCTTCTACAGACTTAAGTGACACAACTGCAAATGATCTGCTTTAAACTGGATGGGTTTATAATTTATATAAAAGTCAGTTTCGTTACAAATCAGTATTGCTGCCTCTTTCATTTTTCTGCCTAGATGATTTGAAAGTGACTTGGAGTGCTTGACTATACCATTTAGCTGTGTCAGCTGCTTGGTGAAGACAGATTATCCTGGGGCCTGGCAAGCAGAAAATCAAGTTACTTGCAAAGAGGGAGGATGGAAAGGGGAGGGAAGGGTGGGAGCAAATGCTTTTTGCTTTCCACCTGTGGACATAATTCAGAATGATGACTTCTGGAAGGGGGGGAAGTTTGGATGTGTCTGTTCTCTGGTGTGATCATCTGTCAATTTGCTGCTGAGGCTTTCTGCATTGCTTGCTTGTACTTCATCCTAGCTTTCAGTGAGAAGGAAAATGCATGAGATATCCCCTCCTAAACCGCAAGAAAAGGTAAAGTTGTGTAAGAGGGCTGTGGTGATGCCATGGCAGCGGCCACCACGCCTGGCCTGCTGCTGTATATAAATGCATTATGCACCACCAGCTGCTCTCTCCTCTCCAGCTGTGCCCGCTAATCTCTGCCTGGCCGGGGGGCTGCAGGCTGTCCTGCCAGGTCCCATCCTGCAACCTGCCTTCATCTCCTTCACTGCCTTTGCAGTGGAACCTGCTCCCTTGCCGTTAATCCTCTGGAACCAACGGCAGCACCGGGGCAGGGGAGGCGACGAACGGCTCCTTGCCTGCCCGGTGTGGCGGCGGTCACACCCCCCGGTTGGCCCCGGGGCTGGCGGGGCGGGGCGAGCCCCCGGCGCTCGGCGCGGTCACGTGTCCCCGGCAACCCCGCTCCCTCCGCGCTCCGCCATGGCTGCGGTGGCTGCCGCCGCTTCCCTGCTCCTCTGCCTGCTCGGCCTGACGCTGTCCGGTGGCAGCGCGCTTCACACCAAGGGCTCCGTGCCCCTCGACACCATCACCTTCTACAAGGTACGGCCCGCCCGGCGGGCGCTGCCGGCTCTGGGAGAGCGCTCAGAGGAGGGCGGGCGGCTTCTCCGCCATGTGCGCCGTGGCAGCGGCCATAGCAACAGGCGGGAGGCCTCGGAGGGCCGGGGCGGCGGTGTGGAGGGGCGGGGGCGCGGAGCAGGTTGCGGAGCAGGGATGCTGCGGGGCTGCCCCCCCCCCATCACCGGCGGCGGCGGGGCGGGG
>VXBW01001456.1:903444-1010633 GCA_013400375.1 Thinocorus orbignyianus
AGCCAATAGGAAAGCGGCAGCCGCGGCCCACAGCCAATCGGCGCGGTCCAAGTGGAGCCGGGCCGCCGGGGCTGCTCGGCGGCGGGGAGCTCGGCCCGGCGGGACCGGGGGGGGCTCTCCGCGACCCCGGGCAGGGAATAGAAGAGTCGCCGTCGCCTGGCTCCTTCCCTGCCCGTGCCGGTGACCCAGGGCAGGACAGTGAGCCTGCTCTGCTCGGGCCGGTTTCACTTGTATGCAAGAGAAAGCAACAGGCTTCTGCCAGAGAGAGGCCTTCCACAGGTTTTTATCTCTCCACTAAATCGCTCTGAAGTGAAGGTGCCTTCCTTAGATCCTGCCAGGATGGTGATTTCGGTAGCCAGCAGAGCTGTGGCAGGTGCCACAGTCCCAGCTCGGTGCAGAAAGGAACCCTCGTGGGGCAGGATTCAAGCAGGGTAAGCTGAGGGGATGACAATCAGCCGAGCTGCTTGAAAAATGCCTGCCCTCCACAAAACTGCTGGGATGTAAGCAAAATACTTCTTGCCACATGCCAGCCTCCTGCTTGATTTTTCTGCTGTGACAAACCCTTTTTGGTGTTTGAACACTACAGTGTTCCACAAGCCTTAGGAGCTTCCCACTCCTCTGCAACAAGAACTTGAGGTAGCTGGCAGAATGCTGTGAGAGGGACCAGCAGAAATGCCTGAGCGGTGCCACCCGCCACGTTCGCCTCTTGCCAGGACAGTAAATGAAGTGACCGGAGGGCCCAGGGTCAAAACCTGTCAACAGGAGTTGCAGGAGTTGGTGCCTGAGCAGCTCTCGCAGTGCCCTTTGTAGGCGGGGACCTGTGTTGCAACCTGACCCCGCTGGCTGGAAAAAACACCAACATTTTGCAAGGCCTTCTGGAGGCAGAAAGGATTTCCAAACCAGGTGGCAGATCTCTTTCCAAGCTCATTTGAAAGGGCGTCACAAGCGAAGAGGAATCAATTAAAACACGGTCTCTGCGTGTGCTGACCCAGTGCAACCTCTCCAGCATCTCTGCTCCTCACTGAGAGCTCAGCTCTCGTGCTGGGATGCTTCAGAACGACGGTAGATTTGGCCTCTAGTTTCTTAATGGCCCACTGGAAATTGTTTGGCCAGCTTCCTTCCAAGATGCTAATCAGATTTACAATAAGCAAATCATGTATAATTAAAGGCAGTATCAGATCCCTCAACCCTACCACGTACCATCTCTGTCATCTGGTGTAGGACTACCTACACCCAAAGCTCAGTCTTTCCTGCAAACTGCAGTGAGTCATTTTTGAAAAGCCATAATTATAGAATTTCCATTCTCCCTCTGCTTCTACTCATTGCACAGGAAAAGAAGAACAAGCTGAAGCAACCTTAGATGACATGTAGATTGCTCAAACCCAAAATGTTAAAAGTTTTGGCTTTTTTTTTTTTTACAACCCCTCCCCCCCCTCTTTTTCTTGTTTTAGGTAATTCCAAAGCATAAGTTTGTCCTTGTGAAATTTGACACACAATATCCTTACGGTGAGAAACAAGATGAGTTTAAGAAGCTGGCAGAGAGCTCAGGCTCCAGTGATGATCTTCTGGTGGCTGAAGTGGGAATATCAGGTGAGGAACGCTGGACAGATTCATTTAGTAGGGACCGGTGTGGAGGAGGAAATAAAACTCCCTGCAATTTCTGATGAAAACAGGCTCTGAGGTAATTCTGACAGTGAGAAATGAGATGGGCCCGGCCCCATCAGAGCAAAGCACCTGCTCTGGCTGGTGGCTGAGCTCTGCCTCCCGCCGGGAGCGTAGGAGTGCAGCTTATCTCCTTTCGGCTGGGTAATGAAGCAAGTCAGCCCACGCTGCTGAAACTGGATGCCACCCCCAAATCATTCCTGGCACTTTTTATCTTTTTTTTTTATCCCCTTTTCTTTTCCATGCCGAGAGAAACCTTGTCCGTTATAGGCCTTACAAGGGTCATGCTTTAGCCTGGTCAAACACAGTAAATGTGATAGGATTAATTCATCGTAGCAAACCCTCTATTTATTGCTGGTAAAGTACAGAAAGTGGTCATTGCACTAGGGATGGTGTAACTTGATGTTCTTGTAACTGGCTGGAAGAGAAAAGCAGTGGGGAGTAGAGCCTTCAGGGAGTAGGCATCGCCTCACTCGCTCTTGCTTTGTAAGTAGAATTAAGAATTTAAGCTTACACAAGCCGTCAAACTGGGAAATTTTTACCCACACTGACATCTCTAAACACACATGGATTTAGCTGAGTGGCATAGGTGAAATCTCCTTATGTTTTCTGTCCTCAAGAATAAATGTAATATAAGATGAGAAAACATCTTGTAGCTTGGCGTGCTGTCAGAACTAAAACATACAACTGTCCACTCTCTGCACATAGATCAGGAAAAAAAAAATCCATTTAACTGTAAAATCAAATAAAATCAATGGACAGAGCAAAACGAGGGAAAAAGTGGCTATTAATTTCCCATAAGGAGGAACTTGGATGCTGTGCCACTGCGTTGCACTATCACAGTCACAGCAAAGCACCACTAAAATCTTGTATTTTTCTTTGGAAACCCCCCCCTTGCACAAATGATTTCCTAGAGTGTTTTTGTTTCAGTGTGTGGCATTTCCTGGCAAAGAGGGTATTAGGACATGTTGAAACTCTGGAGACAAATATTTATCAGTTTGTGTAGGAGAGAATCCTAAATTAATTCTCTGCTTTTAATTAACGTACTGTGCTTTTCTGTCTTTCCTTTTCTTTTGACAGATTATGGTGATAAACTGAACACTGAGCTGGGAGAAAAGTACAAGCTGGATAAGGAAAAGTTCCCTATTTTTCACTTGTTCCAGGATGGTGACTTTGACAATCCCTTACTTTACAGTGGCCATATCAAGGCCGGGGCTATTCAGCGCTGGCTGAAAAGTAACGGCATCTACCTGGGGATGCCAGGCTGCCTGAAAGAGTATGACATGCTGGCCAGCAAATTTGTGAGCACCACTGAGAAATCGGAACGCCAGTCCCTCCTGAAAAAGGGGCAAGAGAGTTTAGAAAAAACAAAAGAAACCGAGAAGAAGTCAGCTGAGCAATACTTGAAAATTATGAGCAAGATACTGGAGCAGGGAGAAGAGTTTGCTGCTAATGAAGTTGTCCGAATCACAAAACTGATCGAGAAGAACAAAATGAGTGATGGAAAGAAGGAGGAGCTCCAGAAAAGCCTCAATATCCTTGCTTCTTTCCTGAAGAAGAATAGTGAAAAAGATGAGCTCTAATACATTGGGGAACTTTGTACAAGCTGTGAAACACTGTCAAGAGTCCAACCAGTTCTCCTTATGCAAGCAAACTTCCCGCTGACTTCAAGAGAGCAGCAGATTTCCTTCTGGTATTCTCAGTTTAGAAGATTGAGAGGAAGACATTCCTTAAAAACACTGTATTCTGAATGTTGGAAAAATCATCCTAAAACAAGATGTCAGTATTGTGTAACACTATTCAATAACAGTGTTAAAGTAGACAAAAAAAAACAACCAACAAGCACTAGATTGGCCTGAAGCACATTCCTGGTGGTTTTTACAGCTATTCCCTGGCAAACAAATAACAAAATTCAGTTCTGCTTTCCATCTTACATGTTGTAAAAGGTAGAGATTGGGTGCCCCTTGCATCCCCACATTTCTGTGTTCTTAGTGTCCTTGAGTTTTATGCTCTTTAATCCACCCCCTCCTTCTACCTTTTGTTGTCCCAATAGGGCTCCCTTTCCAAGTCTTGTTTTCCTTACCTGTTGACTGCGAGACCCGGAGTTTCCTTTTTCTGCCTTCTCCTTCAGTGGCTCCTGTATCTGTTTGGTTTGGGTATCAGCCAAATGCTGGCAGGCAAGACAGGTCCTTCGCATATCAGAACTTGCCCCTCATCTTCTGGCCAGAGCAGCCATCTCAGCAAACGCTCTCCTGAAATCCTGTGACACCCTGACAGAGCGAGTAGTTTGAGCTCTGAGCAAGGACAGAGTCTCTTTGAGGTGCTATTACGTTTAGACTCACCAGTTTGTGCAAAAACTTTTTTTTTTTTTTTCCCAGAGGTAAATTTGGGTGTTTTCTTACAGCTGAAGAGCACGTGCAATGCCTGTGCATTTTGCCTGTCCTTCCCGTCCAAGCTTCACTTCCCAGGTTCAGAATAAGGTGGGGTGAGACTAGGAAGAATATCTGAAAGTCTTGAGCTGTAGTTAAACAAAATACCTTCTCCAGCTTCATCTTCAGAAGCGATTGACACTGTCAAACTAAAACTTCATCGGCATTTGGTAGTTTTAAATGTTTGAAAATGAGTTCTTGTAACAGGAAGCAGTGTTTGTGCCCTTAGAAGCCCCATCTATACAATTTTAACGGAGATACCTGGCCCAGGAACCAAATCAGTCCTTAAAACTTGGTACTGCATGTGCTGTTCACGCTGTGTGGAGTTCAGATGGCCGCTGGAAGACACTGTACTCCTCACCAGGGTTACGGAGAGTTGGAAAGAGAAGCACCTCTGCATTTTACGTTAAGGCTAAACTTTAAGCTAAGTGAAAACTGATTTCTGTGGGAGCTTTGCTGCCTTTTGAATCCTGGGGTGGGTACAAGGAGCAGACATTACCACAAGATAAAATGTATTAATGCTATAATAATAATAATAAAAATTGGCTCCAGTTAATAGCTGCTTTTCAAACTGCTTTCTAGAGAAACTGCTGCTGGTTTTGCGGTTTGAGGGGAAGGCAAAGGCCGATGATGCCGCCTAGAAGTGAAAGGAACGCCTTGTAGGTGAGGGCTTTACAAGGCTGCGAGGGTGTCCCTCGGGCCTGGCGCCCTCTAGCCCCGTGAGAGGGAAGGAGGAAGGACCCCGGGCAGGGGGGCCTTCGGGGAGGGGGTTACTCCTAACCTCTCTAGGGGTTCGGTTCGCCTGTGTGGGGGCGCTCCCCACTGGGTTCCTGAGGAGAGAGGAGGAGGAGAAGGAGGATGAAGAGGCGGCGCCACCGCCGACGGCCCCGCGCGCCCCCTCAGAGGCTCCCCGCCGCCCGCGCGTGACGTCGCCGACAGACGGTGCCAACTCACTGCGCGGGGGAAGCTAAGCAGGGTCGTCTAGGGTCGGCGCCTGGAAGGGGGACCTGGTAGGGATGCGGGACCCCCATGTGTTTGGTTACCCCCGCCTCGGGGAGCCCCGTGCCGACTCACTGCGCGGGGGAAGCTAAGCAGGATCCCCTCGGGTCGGCCCCTGGAAGGGAGACCTGTTGGGGATGCGGGATCCCAGGTGTTTGGTTATCCCCGCGTCGGGCTGTACATCCCGGTGAGGGAATGCACGTCGTCAANCGCAAAGGCCGCGGGCCGCCCCGGGGGTTCCAGCCCTCTTGCTGCTCTTTCCAGCCTCCAGCCCCGACGGCGGGGGCCGGCCCCGGGGCGGGGTGGCCCCCGGGGCGGAGCGCGGGAGGTGGCCGCAGCCCCGGGAGCGTTGCGGCGGCGGCAGAGGGTTCCCCATGGCCCTCCCGGCGGAGGCAACCCGGCTGGATGGGGGCTGGCAGGAGGTGAGAGAGCCCCGCAGACACCGGGGAACCCCCCCGGGGGCGGTCAGCGGCTGGCCCGTCCCCGGGGACCCCGGCCACCCCCGCGGTACCGGGGGAGCTGCGGGCTGGCACCGGCCCCCGGTACCCCCCGGTGGGTGTCGTGCTGAGCGGGGACCCCTCCTTCTCCCCCAGGTGTACTCGGCTCTGCAGTGGATACAGTTCACCATGGCCATGCTCAGGTACAACGCACCACGAACCCTGCATCTCCGGGATGGAGTTACTTGTTGCAACGATGATTTTCTCCAAGGAAAAAAAGAAATCCCCTAAAAAAAATGGAAAAATCCCTTATCCCAGCGAGGCAGACGTGCTCCGGTTCCAACCTGTGCTTTGTTTTTCTCAGTGTTATAGGTTCCAGCTCAATTATTGCCTATGCCGTCTTTCAAAATGCCGTGCGGTCCCCCGAGGTAAGGGCTCTGTGCCTCCTTTTCTCTCCCAAAATTGGGGTGCTGGTACCTTGCAGGTGGGGGTCCAGAGCCCCCAGTAGGTCAGGAGCTCTGTAGGTCTCAGGTTGTTGTGGTTAAAGCTCGTTAAGCAGCTGGGAGGGAGGCAAAGGGCTTGCCAAAAGTTTGGTGCTTGGTCCGTGATAATGAGTTGAAGGGACTTACCTTGAATTGCACCCGCGCAGGGAGAAGCAGGTCCCGCATTTTCTGCCGCTTCGGGAAAGTCTTCCAGTCATTCCTGGGAATGCAGATCTGTTAGGGTGTCCTCCTCTGCAGGGCAGAATGGCTGGAGGGCTGAGGAGTTGTGTATAAAGCTGCTGAAGTGGAAGTTGGAGGCGCCCCCGTAGGAAATGCTGTTCTGAGTGTCTGTCTCTGGGTTCTCCCTGAGAAGTTTCTGCAGGCAGGTGCTCTGCTCAAACTCATACAACTCAAAGTAGCAGGAACAGCGTGGTGAGTAGGACTCGGTTGGTGGTTGTCCCCCCCTGTACTCAGCACTGGGGAGGTCCCACCTTGAGGGCTGGGTCCAGTTTTGGGCCCCTTCCCACAAAAAAGACATTGAGGGGCTGGAGGAGGTCCAGAGGAGGGTAACGAAGCCAGTGCGAGGTCTGGAGAGTAAGTTTTATGAGGAGTTGGTTAATGGAGGTGAGGGTGTTCAGCCTGGAGAAAAGGAGGCTGAAGGGAGACCTGATGGCTCTCCACAACTCCCTGAAAGGAGCATGTAGAGAGATGGGGGTCAGTCTCTTCTCCCAAGGAATAGGCAATAGGACGAGAGGAAATGGCCTCAAGTTGCTCCAGGGGAGGTTCAGGTTGGATACCAGGAAAAATGTTTACATGGAAAAGGCTATTAAGACTTGGAATGGGCTGCCCAGAGAAGTGGTTGAGGCACCATCCCTGCGGGATTTAAAAGATGGGTTGACATGGTGCTTAGTGACATGGTTTTTATCAGAGTTAGGTTGATGATTTGGACTAGATGATCTTAAAGGTCACTTCCAACCCAGATGATTCCATGAAAAGGCTGAAAAGCAGTTTGTTGTGCTGGGCTCCACAGTGGGACTTTGGAGGATTCACCCTGGCCATGCACAGGAGCCATAGACATTTCTAATGCTGAAGTAGGTGCAATTTGCAGGGTGCAAACATCCCTTGGGGTGGGACCATCCACACTGCAGATCTGAGATGAACTTGGTGCCTGGCACATCCTGAGAGCATCACACATGCAGGTCATGTGTGTCGGGAACCCTACATGTCTGGGATGTACCAGAGGTGGCTCCATCCTGGACCTGCCAGGCTTTTGCTGTCCACACACTGTCCAGGACTTACCAGAGGCTGATCTGTGTGAAGCTGGTGTTGGTTGTCCAGGATCTGCAGATGTCTGACAGCCCAGTCTGTGGACCACGCAGATAAGAGGTTGCTGCTTAGGGCAGTAGGACAGTGGTAGCTACGTGGTGAAAACACTGTGGTTGTAATTCCCTCACCTTCAGTGTTCGTTGTACATCATGGGTTTCATCTGCAGCCCAGAGAACAGGTTTTCCAGTGAATGCAGTGAGTTATCCTAAGGGAAGGCAGGCATGCAGTCAAGCTGATGGCTGACACGTGGTTGGATGAGGCAGGGCAGGGAGGAGATCATCAGTCCAGGTTTGCAGGGCAAATTTACACTGCCTGCAGCACGCAGGGCAGCCTTGCTCCCAGGCAGCCAACCTCCTGGAAACGCTCAGCCCAGCACACTGAGAATGAGCTGCAGAGATCTCTGCATTCCCAGGGGGGAAGGAAAGCTGGAAGTTCACCTTAGTGATGGAAACCATTCCCGAGCTTGTGCTGCGCAAGGTGCATATCAAAGGCTGCCTCTACCACATCTCCAGCACCTGTGGTGCTCCGGACAGGTTTCTGTACTGGGGTCCCTCCACTCTGGAATGATGTGGAGCTGGGTTTGGCAGATGTCCTGGTGTGACTCAGCAACCTCAATCGGTTTACTTCCATGGCTAGCAGCCCACGTTAGTCAGGAGCCCTTGTACTATTAGTCATATGACGTGACTGTGGCTTGAGAGCTGTCCTCTAGCTGATTGTGAGCCACACATGGCTCCAGGTCACAGATGGACCTTTCCTGCTCAAGGGAGCCCAGATGTTTCTGCTCAGATTATTCCTGCAAATCCGGATAGGAGGGATGGATACCAGCTGGAATGACTCGCCTGCAACAGGCTCCCAGGCTCTTGTTCTGCTGCCAGGGGAGATCTGTTGCTGGTGTTTCAGAAGTGGCAAAATCTTCAGTAACTTCCCCATCGCCTTGTCCCCATGTTTCTGGTCGTAAGTGGAAATTTGTAAACAAAGGGGCTGGACGAGATCCATATCAAAGTTTGCCACAAACAGCTTATTTCCCAAGTCATGAGGCTCCAGGGTTAAATGTTTGAAAATAAACAGCTCTGGAGACTGGGAGGAGAACCATGTTATAAACACTTCCCCTCCTGCCCCCAGCCTAGGAAATCAAATATTGCATTCTTGAAGCTTGTTTTCTGTCTCTGTGGGGTCAATAAAACTCTTCAGCCTGAGCTCAATCATTCAGAAGAGAAGATGACAAGCAACAAAGAATTTCCCCTGCCATGTCAACAGGTTCTGTGCAGGCAGATGTCCCTGGGCAATGGCCAGGCAGAACTAAATCAACATGTATGCTCCAGCCTGGCAGCTCATCTGAATCATTCTGCCTTTACATTCCCTTCCTCTATTTTATAAATACCATTTGTTGGGGTTGTTTTTCTTTTTTTTGTTGTTGTTGTTTTGCAAGTAAGAGCCGTGCTGCTTTTCACTTGCCACTATGTCACCTACTTCTTTATTTAGATCTGTGCCAAAATAACTCCTCAACCAAACAGCAGTGCTTTGCTCCAAGGACACTTGTTGCTAGAGAGAGGGATCACCTGTTTGATTGCAAAAGTTGCTGCTTTGCTTATTTTGGAGCTGCTTGGGTTTTAACCTGCTGTGCTCACAAACTGGACGGTGTCTCCAGCCTCTCCTGCCCGTGAATGCCAGCTGGGGCTTCAGTTCTGCACCAGGAAGGAAAAGCCTAGTTAAAAAAAATGGCATTTGTAAATGCAGTGATGTACAAACTCACTTCAGATATTTGGTTAGCAATAGTAGTTTGATTTACTGCGTTGCTGGGTCAGATGGTACAACTATGGAACTGGAAAGACAAGAATGTTTGAGGAAACAAACCCTGCAGACAGCAGGGACCAGGAAAACACCAGGCAGATCTCCCTTAAACTATGCCAGAAGGGCACATCTGGTTCCATCAGATCTACCTTAATGCTTCTCAGTGTTACTAAGCTCTTTCTCCTTGCTCACGGGAACAAGACAACTGTCACACAAAGTGATGGGTGCAAACGGTTACTTAAAGGACAATAGGGAGGCAAATCTCACCAAAAACTCAGTTCCATGAAAAAAAATTTTCTTAAAATCCTGAAATGTTTCCATGCTGTGTTTAGCATTATAATTTCCAGTAGGGAAAAAACCCACCATACATCATTTTCTCTCCAGGATGCTGAAAATTAGGTACCAAAGACTACAATTAAGAATCTAGATGATTAGGCTGCTTTTCCAGAGTCTTTGCTCCCCGGCTAATGACAAAAATGTTGGCCAGAATTTTGCACAAATGTTTTCCTACATTGTTTACAGTCCTTTTGGCCAGTGCATGCAAACTGGAAATGGGCTGGAAACTGCCATTAGAGGAGACGCGACTCTGTTCCAGCAAGATGCAGTGTGAGGCAGAGTGGCTCTCACAGTGAAAATTCATTTGGCGTGTAAAACAGATTCAGCCTTAGTCACCAGCTGAAATGACATGAAACACATAAGAAAAACTTCTGCTTCGAGTTATTTCAGACCTGGAGAAGATTTTGTTTTTATGAAACGTTTGTTTTTTCTATTCCTTGATTTAAGAAATAACATCTTCTCCATGACAACCTGCCCTGCTCTGCAAAACTGTAATTTCTGGACCTTTGAAATATTTTCTGTAAGATTTGATGCTGCTCTTGGATCTTTGGGTGTTGCTTTTGCGAGAAAGGGTGGTCAAAGCAGGGTACCTGCATTGGAACAGCTCCTGAGAGCGAGAACCAGCATGGATTTTGTGTGCAGGGAGAGCTGGAGGACCAAAACCTATCAAGACAAGAGGTTAAAGCTGATGCTGTAGATGGTCGTGGAAGTGTTGTGACCATCACTTGGACCTGCTGACCTATTTCACTTTTTCCTAGGTTCGTCCTCTTTTCTACCTGAGCCTCTCTGACCTATTTCTGGGCATGTGCTGGCTCGCTGGGGCGCTTCTCTATAGCACACCAACCGCCCAGCAGGACCTCATCTGCTATAACCTGCAAGCAACAGGACAAGTGAGTAGCCTTGACATCACCGTTCACGCTTGTTTTGCACCCATTGCCTTAATTAGCTTCCCTGGTAATCAGAGCGTGGCTGTGGGGGACTGTTTCTAGGCAGGCTTTGGCAGAGGTTTCCCCGGGTGAACCTGACTTCTCAGATCTCTTCACCTCGTGTGTGAAATGGAGATAGTTTGGTTTTAGGTGCATCTGGTTTGTGAGAGGCAACGGGGAAGGCAAAGAGAGCTTGGGATTTTGTGGTTGCTACGTTTGGGTTGCTTGTGTAAAGTGAGTAGATGGGTCTTAATCTGTTTCCTCTTGAACCTGTGCCAAGGATGGCCTGTGTGCCTCTCGTGGCAGCTTTTCTGTTCCTCTTCGTGCTTCTTCCATCCTGGGCAGGAACAGACACATTCTGTGATTCGCTTGAGCTCAGGCTTACAACATTACTCATCTAAACAGCGCTGCTTTTGCTGACCTGGCCCTATCCTCTCTCAAACAATCCCAAGGATGCTCAGGGGCTGCCCCATCAGCACAAGCATCAGCCCCATGCCCCAGCGACTCGGCTGCTTTCCAGCTCATCCCGTGTGCTGGAGACTAATTGGAATGGAGTGAGTGAAACACCGTTTCCCTGACAGTTTGCTCTTGTCTCACCGAGTTCCCCTTTCAGCGTTAGGCTTCGCAAATCACTGCTCTCAAAAAAACCTCTGCAGGATACGGCTGAGCTTGGGCCAGGAGCAGTGGTTCACAAGTGGTGAGCTCTGGACTTATCGGTTTCCCTTCAAAGGACCCACAAAACGGTGGCTGGGAAGAGCCAAGCGGCTGTTGGGAGCCTTGATGTGTGTTGTGTGGGCTCGGGCAGCTCCCTGGGAGTGTGATGGTACCCCCCAACATGGATGGGAACTGTCCTTGCCGAGCAACAGCATCTGAAGCTGGAGAAGGTTCTCCATGAAGCTCGGAGAGGGCAGGGAAGTAGCTGGGTGTGCAGTGTGGAAGCGTTCATGCTGTTTTCTGCCTGGGGATGGGAGCCTGCAGCCCAGGGTTGTTTCAACAGCTGTTCTTGTGGGTAAAACGGTAATACTCCTGATGGTGAGAGCAGCTGTTCAGCTCCTGGCTTATCTCTGGTTTCTCTGGCTCCCCTGTGCTGCCATGGAAGCGCCGCAATATGTTCACGTCGAGAGAGGAAACCGTTGGGTGTGTGAAACTTGGCCACTTGGGAATGGCGCGGAACGGCATTGAGGATGTTTGTTAGATGATGGCACAGGGGAAGATGAGAAGAGCTTGGGAGAGGCTTTTCAGAGCCAGAAGGTGGAAGGAGCGTGTGGGACTGAAGGCGTTTCTGAGAGGTTTCCCTTGCAGCTTTGCCTGGAGAACATTTCCAAATGCTGCTGTGATCTTTATATGGCCTGGAGGAGACAGGCAGCACTGCTAGAGGAGAAGTAGTTTGGATACAGACAATGTGCCATCGTTTCTCAGCAGAGACAACTGGGAACATACTGTGTTCCCATGCATTTCTGGCACTTTTCTGCCCTTGCTTTTCCAGCCTATGGCCACACTTCATGGAGACACCAGGAAAGGGTGGGGGCAGGGTGGGAGCTTTATGTCCATGCTGGGACCGAGGCAGTCTGTTTTAGGCAGAGCTGGCCTTGGGCAAGTTCTTTTAGGATTTGCCTTTGTCACAGCCCCACAGAGGACAGCCAGGTGCCCTGGTGGGGTGGGCAGGGTGCCTCCACATCCCAACCTTGGCTGTAGGGTTGCTGGGCTCTTCTCCTGCGTTGCCACTAGCAGACAACCTGCAGCAGGAGGACCGCCAGGGTGGTGGAGCCGGCTTGCATCTGGCAAGAGCTGTCGCTGCTGTTTGCTCTGGAAGAAATTAAAACAAACGGAGTGCTTGCCATAGCAACCATGCCCGTATGGTGCACGTGACAGGGTGCAGGACACCTCCTTGCTAAACACCCCAGCAATGCTCTTGCGTGGTGGGAACACCTTGTGCGTAAGTGGGAGCCAGTAACAGGTTTAACCAGCAGCTTCTGCAGACCATAAGTGATCTGTAACCGAAGGAAAGGAGTAGACGTCTTCTGGCTCCGTTCTGCCTGTGCTGAGTGGAGAATTCTCACAAAGGTTGTGTTCCTGGGTGTCTCATAAACACCCATGGCTTCTTTGCACACCAGCATCTCTTAGAAGATGTAAAATGCACTGGGTGGTGAGGGTGAGGACAGGCTGAAGGCTGCTCAGCCTTGGAGAGGCTCACACCAAGGTCCATGAGACATGGTTGTCTTAAGGTATTGCCTTAGGAGCAGGATGATATTTTGGCTTATTCAGCCTGTTTATTGTCACTTTATCACCAAGGACTGATATTACAGCAGGTGGAACTCCCCCAGCATCCATACCATTTCGTAAAGGAGGAGATTGCTCTGTCTCTTGGACTTCCCCTGTTTCAACCCAACCTCTTGGTTGATGTTAAATGTAAATACTGCTCCCTTCTGCTGTCAGTTGACGATGTTCTCCTCCTCTCTGCCTTGCCTTTGCATTACAATAATGCAGTCCAGAAGAGAGATTGTGGTTATAACTGCACAATTCCACCGCATTCTTCCAGTTCAGTTCCAGTGGCCTAATAATGAGTGTCCTGGCAGGCTCTGCTCACGCTGGTGAGCACAATGGGGAACCACAGAAGTGTTATAATGAAGGACTCTCATTTATCCCAGCCCCTGCTTTATCTCCTCATGGTGGGCGCTGTAGGGCTGTCCATGGCCCCAGAGCTGGGGCTCAGGAGAGCAGAACTCCCTTCACTTTCTGCTGGTGGCTCCTCAAGTGGCTTTTGGTTCCCTCTTCCAAAAAAGAAGGCACCGCTGACATTTTCTGGGTCTAAGGCATTTTGAAGTGCAAGAGAAGGATCTTTGTGGACTGTTTTGGTGACCTTCCCTGGAAATAACTGAAGGGCAACAAACCCTCATTAAACCATGTCTAATGAGCTGGAAAGTCACTGTTATGTTCCTGCTGTGATGAAGCAGCTCCTTGGACTCTGCCTTTTCAAAATCAGCCAAGAGCATTTGAAACCTCAGCGAAGAAGACCAAGCTTAATTGACTGCTTTCCCAGACTTAGATGATACCAGGGCAGCAAACCTGTGCTCCTTGCCTCTTTGGCAAAGGATAACAAATCCACAGAAAAATTAACTTGTCCAGCCCTTCCTCTTTGCCTTTGCCAGTGAAGCATGTGTTTCCTGAAACAAACCCAGCACCCGCATATATATAGTATGATTAGGCAGCACTGTTTATACTTGACTGCCTGGAGCAGCCACGGATTCAGAAACCAATGCATTTTTTTTACAGGAGATTTTAGATATTTGGTCTCACCTCGAGTGGGAATCGAGGGTTGTGAAATTCTCAGTGGGAAACTGTTCTGGTTCTTTTCGTTCCTCCTTTTTCCCATAGAGAGAAAAGAGCTCTTGGGAAGTTAAGTCAAGTTTAGTGCAGATATTTTCTGCCCCCACTTTCCTCTTTAAATACACTATTGTGTTCTGTTTCCGTGAATTCACTGTGTAGTGATTTTTAATATGTGAGAAGCCAATCTAAGAGCCGCATCTGTGTTGTGTTTCCTAATGGTTGTAGCCCAGAGAAGCTCCAAATGCCTTTAAACCCTTTGTTGCCTGGATTTGGGCCAAAAAAAAGAGCTAAGTCATAAATGTTTGTATTTTTAAGACAGTCCTGCTGTCATTAGTTCTGTCCCCTGTTTGAGACCAAGGTGAAGCTGCCTTTTTGCAGTCTAAGGTAGAAGTGGGAAGCCCTCCTTTACCTGACTCCTCCCAGTTGGTGTCCCCCTGCAGCCCAGTAGACATGAGCACAGGGCTGAGCAGGGATCCTCACTGTCCACTGTTCTAGCATCCTGCCTCTGTCCTCTGGGTTCATCAGGGATGAACTAAAAGTGCTACAGGAACAATTGTTATAGGACTGAAACATTCTCTTTGTATTTCTCAGATATTTTACGTGGCCTCTTTTCTATACACTGTGAACTACACCTGGCATCTGTACATGGACCTAAAGATGAAATACAACCAGAACCTTTTCAGGATACCCCCCCAGGTGAGTAGGACTGAAGTGTAATAACTTTTGGGTACCAAGGTCTAACTCTGGGGTTGTGGTGGGGTTTAGGAGATGCACACATAACAGAGTGTCTCACCATAAGGGATTTGAAGGTCCTTCTGCCCCACGGTCGTAAGAATTGACATATCTTGCCCACTGAGGTCAGCAGAGTTACTGCTGGGTCTGCTGTAGCATCTCAGTGGAAGATTAGGCTTGTAAGACTAAAGGAGACAAAGGCCAGTGGCAGTGTGCAGCTCAGAGCAGAGAGATCTCAGGACTGGGTATTGGTGAAGTTCTTCTGCAGTTAGAAGAACAGCATATGGCACCAGCTGAGCGGATTGTTGCTGTCACTGCCTTCTGCTAGTACACAGCAGGGGGGACAGGAAAGCAGGAATGTGTCTGGGCAGCCTGGAACTGAGGACTGACAATTCCTGTCCTCCCCAGGTGTCATACAGTGTTCAAGAGCATCAGTCAGGTATTGTAAGAATTTGAGATTGGAGGTGTGACGGAAGTGAGCTACTGATAAAAAGACCATTTGGCTCTGGGAACAGTGGCCAGTCCTCACTTCATCATTGCTGGCCTTTACAAAAGCCCTCTGGGAAACCGGTGTAATCGCTGGGAACCAAGGAACAAGGACATACTACTCAGAAAAATACTCTCTGCGTCGTGGCTAAACAAACACTTCACGTTACCGCATGACCAAAATCTCCCCTTGCAGTTGATTCATTCCTCACACCTGGCTAAACAGGGAGGCACCATCATTGCTGTAACCAGCATGTTGCTCCTGTGTTGCTGCAAGACAAGAAGTTCCTTATCCAGCTCTCCCCGTTGAATCCATCAGCCTCATTTCCTTACCTAGCCTTTCTCTTCCCCAGATATTTGCCATGCGCAGCAAACCTTATATCCCAGATATTCCATGTGTTGGTTCGGGAGCAGCAGGCTGGGCACATTGGTCTATATCTCAGTTGCTCTTGTCCAGAGGGTTTGGATCCACCTGTAGGACTGGTTTCCTTCTTGCTGGACCTCCATTCAAAACACAGCACCTACCATTAGCTCCCCACCACTACAGCTGTGCTCACATTGTGTTGTCCTAGCTGGTGTGTAGATTCCAGATGCCAAAGTATGTTTCCTGGTGAGCAGAGTCTGGGATGCTCCAAATTGCCTACATTTCTTCATCAGAACAGGAGGTTTCTGAGGAACAGGGTCAGATTAAGTGCATTAACAGTACAAAAAAGGAGTAAGTTACACCAGAGAGCTTACGAAATGTCTGCTACTTGTCCAGTTCCAAATTCCCTTCCCAGATCCTCTGGTCTTGAAGGAAAACAAGCCAATTATCAGGTGGAAGCATTGGTTGTTTCAGTTGCAAGCCAGCACAGGCTGAACACAGGGGTGTTGATTCAGTGCAAAGTTAAAACCAACATTTGTACTTAGTCTGGGGATTAATCATCCTTTGAAGAACCCTCAGCTGCTGAAGTGCTCCCTGAGAGCTGGCTCCTGTGAACCAGTGGCTGTATGGAAACGATCATTTAATTAAGCTCTTTGGACTTTGCAGGTTGTAGATTATGCAAGTTGCATTGGCCGAGTAGCAACGATCTCGTCCAGGTAAGATTTAATTCTCTCTGGCAGAATTAGGTAGTTTTGGTAAATACTAGCACACTGATCCCTGCCTCCTACTTATTCTGAAGCAAGTTTTACTAAAACCTGTGTTTGCCGGGTTGCTCATCAGGAACAGCAGAGTGACCTAACAAATTCAGAGCAAGAGGCTCTGGATGTAAGGACCTTTCTCTAACCAAGTTAGTTATAATTGTATTAACTAGGTTTAGTTTTTTGGAGAGTGCACTCTTTACCAATGTATTGCCTGCATGAGTCAAAGTGCTAGAATACTCTTCCAAAGCAGTGTCAATAACACCAATTTTTAAGTCCTCTGTAGTGACAAGAGAAAAATCAAGTAGTGTTTGGTTGGGGATGGGGCAGTGCAACCCAGTAAGTAATAGCTGTGCTGTTGTCCTTTCTCCCCTTAGCCTGATCCCTTTCCTTCTCATGGTGCCTGTGTTTTGCCTGGGCAACAGCAGTAATTGCTACCAGAACTTCAGCCAGAAGCATGGGTAAGCTTCACGCATCTCTGTGACAGCCCCACTGCCCACTGTGAGTCACGTCGGGAGCTCAGGCTGTTCCCTTGCTCCCCACAGATGTCTCTTGATGCACACAGAAATGGCCGTGCCCACCAACGAGCCGCAAACCCTGAGCGGCTCTGTTTGCCGTGCGATGCATTTCTATGGCATTGGGATCTTCCTCATTTCCTTTCTGATCAGCTTCATAGCCATTCTGGTAAGGAATGTAGTCCTTGCACACTAGTTGTTGCACCCAGATGATCAACATGAGATTTTCCCCTTTTTGTCTTTACAAATTGGCTTGGATGGTGCCAATGGCTCTGGGGAGACCTGATAGCAGCCTTCCAGGATCTGAAGGGAGCCTACAGGAGAGCTGGGGAGGGACTCTTTGTCAGGAAGTCTAGTGACAGGACGAGGGGGAATGGTTTTAAATTGGAAGAGGGGAGATTTAGATTAGATCTTAGGAAGAAGTTCTTTGCTGTGAGGGTGGTGAGGCACTGGAACAGGTTGCCCAGAGAAGTTGTTGATGCCCCATCCCTGGAAGTGTTTAAGGCCAGGTTGGATGGGGCTTTGAGCAACCTGCTCTAGGGAGAGGGGTCCCTGCCCATGGCAGGGGGGTTGGAACTTGATGATCTTTAAGGTCCCTTCCAACTCTAACCATTCTATGATTCTATGAATGTCAGGGGAAGAACTGTGTGGTGCTGGGTGGTAGGGGAGAGAAAATACCATTGTGCCACCATATAAATCCATCTGGAGTATTGTCAACCCATCCCAGAAAGGATTTAGCAGGTAGAGGAGGCTCAGAGCATAGCTGCAGAGATCACCTACTGCATGGGTCAACAAGAGCCCAAATCAGTTCAGAGTTTTCAGCTGAGAAAAGGTCACGTACAAAGCAACTGCTGTCCCCCAGGGAGCAGCACACTGTTGCCTGAAAAGGGTAGAAATAGGTAGAAATTGGATGCTGTGTCCTAGATGAAGCCAGATCAGAGCTCGTGCACAAAGTACAAACAATGATGTGTCCTTGTTCTTTTTCAGGTTATACTCAGTCAGGCCCGAGGCTTGTACAAAAGGTTTGTAAACTCCACAGGATTCCTGGGGGATCAGCAGTGGGCCATGATTAAGATGGTAGAACAACGTGTGGTTTTTTACCCCGTCACATTCTTCTGCTGCTGGGCCCCAGGTTAGCAGAGAGCTCAGCCACTCTCACCATGTTCCCCCAGGACATAGTGCCTGGCAGTGAAACTCAGAAGAGGTGGAGTTAAAGCAGTATCCTCTTGTCCATCCCTTTTCACAGCTGTCCTCCTTGGAATATTGAAGCTGACTGTTTCAACCAACAGCAAAATCTACATGGCTCTTCTAATCCTACAGGTAAATGTCTTCCTCTGTCATCTCCTATGTTTTACCTTCTCTGCTTGAACCAGAAAATGAGCGTTTGGCTGTTTGTAATCTCTGCTTGACAAAGCACATTTGTAGCCACAAAGATTGTTAGGTCTGATTGGTTTATGCTTTTGGTTGGTGAAGATCTTTGTTAGTTGTCTTATGTTCATCAAAGGCTTGAAAAGGTCTCAGTAACCAAAATCACAGCATCGTGGAAACTGTAGAAAATAAGACTAGAAAGAATCCCCAGAAATAAGTTAGTTTTTCCCCCTTTCTGTGAAAGTCTCCAAATGCAATTCCTCCACAACACTTGTCCAGCTCCTTGCTGTGTCTGAGGCAGCATTTAGCAAAGACGATTCAAGTAACTGTGAGATTCCTCTATCACAGGGGAATGCAGACAGATAAAATCCTGCTGGAAGCGAGAGCCTTGGCATAACGCGCTGGGTTTGACAGCCTGGCAGGGAGCCGCGGAGCTGGCTGTCATGAGAGCCTCAGTCTCTCCTCTGGTCTCTTCCCAGGCTCTGACAGCAGCTTCCCAGGGGCTTCTGAACTGCATTGTCTATGGCTGGACGCAGCATGTCTTCCTCTCCCTCAAACGCAACGCCTGCCGGGACGTGGACACTCAGACTCCTCTCCTGCGCTCCCAGAAGAGGTTCTACTCCAGCACGCTCCCCACCAGCCCGCCAGATGCAGAGGGCTCCACGTCCACCCTGCTCTGATGAATTCCCTGGGCCAAAGGAGAAAAGGGAGTGTCCTAACGAGCCCTCTCATGTTTTAGCAGCATCAGCCAGACCCTGGTACAGGGCTGTCTGCTGTGAAACTGTCTTGCCAGCAGCAAAGTTAGCTGTAGTGCTGGAGGAGCCTGAGCAGACCGGTTGGAGACTTCAGTGAAGATAGTTATTTATTTCACGGGTTTTTATGGACTGTAAAGGGATTCTCTAAATGTGGTAAATCCTTAGTACAGACTTTCTTCTCATGGAAATGTCTCTAGAAATGCAGCAAATTATATGTAACAGCTCTGAGATCTGGTACAGTGCCTTCGAGGGTAGGTGGTCAAAGGTAAAACTTCTCTAAGTATTTGCCATTACAAATTAACAGTAAAGCAAAGGTTAATATTTTTCAATCTCTGACTTTTAATTCACTGTAAAAATAAGAACATACACCATGCTAATAGCCAACTGGAAGGAATGAAAACAGCTTAAAAAAAATCAGCGCTCACTTCCATGCCATGGCTTTTTGCACGTTTCCCTTCTGTTCTTCGTGCCAACTCCTGCTCAGCTACAATACTCAGAAAAATAAGCTTCTTCAACCTCTCAGTTGAAGTAGATGGAGCATCTCTCGTGAACCAAGTGAGCAGGACTTCGCATAAATCTGTTTATACTCTTCTAGACGGGCAAATGAATTATTTACTAAGGTTCCAGCATTCTATAGGAAAAAACCCACAGATCTTTAGCTGCATTGAAAACAACTCTCTAACTTTTACACTCTGTTTTCTAACAGTTTCACTTTTTGGGTCCAACCCAAATTTATTTACATAGGAGGTAATACAAGAAGAGGAAATACGCAAGCTTTGTGTAATTCACTTTCATGCAGTTTACACAGTTACGTTGTGTAAATGACTTTGTGGAAAATCTCCTGGGACGAGCAGTCCACCTTGGGGGGCGTACCCACAGGGCCTGTAGGCCTTTCCAGACCTCAGATGGTGGATTTCCTACTGCTTTCGTGTTATTTTAAATTTCTTCATGGAGGGTCCTGCCAACCATCTCTCCCTTGATGTGTTCAGGTGGTGGCTGTGACAGATCTGTCCCCTCAGGGCTGGCATGGGACCTGACAGAGGTTTGTGGCACCCTGTTGCCTTGAGGAGCGGCCATTCCCCTCAGTTCCCCTTGAGAAGGTTCTGGAAGTGCTGCTGCCCATCCCAGATGGCTGTGACACGAGGCCAGGGTGAAGTGAGGCTGTGCATAGGGACAACAGGTGCTCCTGCAAGGTGACAGGGATGGAGGGCACCCATCCCTGCTGTCCTTCCCTCACTGGGGTGCTGTGGCGTGGCCATCATGGCCAGGGATCTGCAGTTGATGTTCAGAACTGCTCCCCATGGCCCACAGTGAGATGTGGAAAGCCATGCGTCCTTACCACCCACTGCCCTTCCTCCTCCTCCCCAAGGAGGATTCCTGCCCTAAGATTGTCTGTGGATGGTGAATTTGAAAATTAACCACAATAACACCCCTCACCGCAAATTAACTTCAGAAATAGTGATGCCCTCATTTTTTCCCCCCTCCTCTTCTTTCCTCTCAGAGACATTCCATATCTTTTTCTCTTGTAATCAAGCCTCCCAGCCCTTTTTTCCCTGTCTCCTGCTTAACACCCCCTGATGTTTTCAGCATCTTGAGTTTGTTCTTGGGCTGTGGTGCCTGGGCTTGAAGGTGGGATCCTGGCACTGGAGGAAGTGGCCATAGGGACAAAGTCCTACACAGGTGGTGTGGACACTTTGCGCCCCTTCCATAGTAGAGGGTCTGTGATCCAGAAGTTGCGTTGCTCAGAGGGAAGTGCAGGTGTCCTAAGGGATTCGTGGAGAAGGGGATTCACTGCTACAGCCCCCAGGCTCTTGCCTTGCAAAAGGCTCTGCCTCAGTCACCCCAGGATCCTCCTTGTTCAGTCTGTGTCTCTCAGGGTAAATCAGCCAGCAGATTTTAAATTAACCTGAGCTCCTCGGTCATTTTTTATCAATGACTCTTTTTTTTCTCCTACAAAGCAAGGTCAAGCAAAAGAATTGAATTTTGCTATTTTTTATTTCCTATTCTGTTCTATCCTACAAAATAAAAATTAGGTCCCCTAACTCTATGCTTGCATCTGGATCAATTTTAAATGTCTAGTCTCTGGAGTCTGAGTCTAGTGAATGAGT
Organism: Thinocorus orbignyianus; assembly: GCA_013400375.1. NCBI lineage: Eukaryota > Metazoa > Chordata > Aves > Ciconiiformes > Thinocoridae > Thinocorus > Thinocorus orbignyianus. The sequence continues at coordinate 924,246 of VXBW01001456.1, forward strand.
CCAGTTTTCATGTGAAGTCCTACACAGGGACGTTTTCATCTTCAGCTGGTGTTGAGTTGTCTTCTTCCACCTCACCCTTCACATCCACCTCAGGAGCCTCTTCTGTAGCCCAAGAGCATCCGATGAGTCTGTTCAATGTTTGAGTTACTCTGAGCTTTCTCACTTGCTTGGTGCCAAGTGCTGCGAGCACCAGAACAGCAACAATTACTACAACAATCTCGATGACAAAGCTGAAAAGCCCCTGTTTTGTGACTGACAGAGGCCCACTGTCAACGCTTCCTCCAAAGCCAAAAAATTCACAGTAGGGAGGTGCCCAGCCGCTATCACAGTGGCAGTTTCCTCGACTGTTGCAAATGCCTCTTCCTCTGCACGTTGTCTCAGCAAAACAGCGGGACATCAAGTGTCCCTCCTGAGGAACACACGTCTGGTTAATGCAGATCTTCTTCTCCCCACACTGTGTACCATCCTTAATGACGCCAACATCCAGACCATTCAAACCCAAGTGGTAGTCCGTGCCCCAGCACCAGGTATCGCCCACCAGCGTCTGAATGATGGCTGTGTGATCATCCATTTTAGGTAGAGCCCTAACATTTGTACACTGCATCCTCCCACACAGGACGTTTTCTAGGTTACATTTCTGAAAGTCGTCACTTGCCCCATCTCCCCTGCAATTGCCAAACCGGTCCCCTTTCGTGTTCACCTCCTGGAAACAGGGTAGTGGAGCAGGCCTTGCTTCCTTGCCAAAGATACTCATGCACTGTAATGTGCGGGATCGGCATTTGCCTGAGTAACAGTACCCATCCTCAGCACACACCGTCCCGTCCTGCTTGGCCACGTCTGCTGGGCAATGCCCGGATACCCCGTTGCAATACTCGGGCAAGTCACAGGGACCAGCACTCTTCCTACACACATGTCCTTCTGGAAGAGGCTTGCAATTCTTACAGCAGCCTCCAGTCGTGCAAATGGCTCCTTTTCTTCGGTGACAGGTCTTGTCACAGCAACTGTCCAATTTACACTCCACTTCTGAGCCGCAGTCACACTCTTCCCCAGTGTCCAGGATGCCGTTCCCACAGCGCTGCAGCGCTAATGTCTTCAGCGATTCCGGGACATTATTAAGGCAAAATCCTCGCCCTGATGCTAGGAAATCAAAATACTGCTTTTTGCTGCAGTTGCTGAATTGATAGTTCACCAGGCCGTTGGTGCTCATGATGCATTTGGATGTGTTTCCACATCTACAGTACCTGTCATGGTACTCCATGCCCAGGGCGTACCCTAGGGCACGAGCGAGATGGACAGCCGTCTCCATGTAGGGCTGTTTTGCAAACGATACAACAGCAGAGGCACGGGTTTTATCACATGCACTGGCAAAGTTGGATTTGTCACCCATGTGCAATGCTCTCTGATGGTGATTAAAGTTTACCGAGGTGAAGAGACACCCCACGTCATGCGTAAGGCTTTGCTCCTGCTGCCAAAGATTGAAATCACGAAGGACCTCAGCTATGTTTTCAGTAACGGTGATAGGGTTCTTCTCAACCCAAATCTCTACTGCAGTTATCAAAACACGCAGGTGCAAAGAGTGGAAGAGTCCATCCACCAGATTGACTATTTCAATAACTTCCAGTGTCACATTAGTTATACTTCTGCCAAAGGTGTCAAAACCTTCTTTGTCCACCACGACAAGGAGCTCCAAATACCGCATTTTCTTCTGGGGCCGGAACCGCCCAGTTGCTCTATCAGGATCTGGAAATTGTTTACCTTTCTGGGACATTTTGTATAGCGCTGTTCCAGGAACCACCTCGTCTCTCAGCAACAGAAGATGCTCAGCAGTGGTGGAAGGTACCAGGGACTCGATGCTGTAGCTTGAGTTTCCAATCTGCAGCAGTCCTCTGAGCCCAGAGCAGGTAGTCAGAGACACCATGGAGTTTGGGATGCCTTCCACATAGCCATGGTAATAGCAATCCACTGGCACATGGGGCTGCTCGACCACGATTTCCCCTTGGGAGTCGTAAGTGAGTACGGGGAAGTTTTTTGTTATGAAGTCTTTCTGCCGGAGGTGAATGGTATAATTTACCCCCTGAACACTGATGACATAGGACACTGCATCGTGGCTGGCTTTCCCTGCCTTGGGGCCAAGTTTCTTTGGAATGACTATCTCGTAGGCCGAGTAGCCCCAGGAAGTCTGGTGGCTGCAGTCTATGCAAGGCAGCAGGACCCCCTGAAGCAGGAAGGAGAGGCCCAGTGCAAGGAGAACCCCACTGCCCAGTGGGTTACATCTTGTCTGTGTCTGCCTTGGAGCCATGGTCAGTGGAGGAAGGAGAGGAAAATGTGGACCATCAACCATCAGAAAAGATACTTTTAACTCAGCAGCAAAGATCCCTTCTCACCACCAGGGGCTGTCCTCCCTGCACAGCCTGCAGCCAGGTTCAAACTGCCTGCTCCCTTCATCCAACAGACCTTAGCTCTTCCTCGGCCACTAGTCGACCTGGGAGGTAGGACACCAGCCTGTTGTCCCACTGACACAGAGCAAAGCAGCAGGGAAAGCCCTGGTGTGGGATGGGAAGCTACAGGAAAGCTGCTCTTGGGGCTGGAAAGGATGGGACTGGGTGGCAACCGTTTCTCCAACCCCACTTCAAACACAAACATTCCACAGGGGAGGATTCCACACTCCGAGCACGTTAAATAAGCCCTATCTCATAGCGGAGAGCCTGCTGCACCCTGCTTGGGCTGACCCCGTTTGCTAAGAGCGTGAGGAGCCGCTGCTGCTGCAGCAATTTGTTTAAAAGGGGATTAAAGTAAGTGAAGCAATAGAAGATTACCAGGGAAACAATGGCCTGGTTGCCTCCAGTGAGAGCCCTCAGTGTCTGTTCACAAACATCTTTGCAGGGCTCCACACGAGTGATGTTTTAACTATTTGAGATGAGTTTTCTGGCTAGAAAGGGAGAGACATTCTTTGGGCCATGCATCCTTTTATGAGTAGGGGAGAATCTTTTCACGTGCCACTTCCATAGAGCATTTGCAGCTGGTTCAGCTGCCTTAGATACTCCCAGGGTGGTTGGAAATTCTTCTCTCAATCCCTTCCCTAATGCTATGGATGTTCTGAGGGTCACTCACTATCTTATGCACTATTAACTCCTCCAAATTACCAAGCAGATGGATGTTAACTCCTACAAAGAAGGTGGCCTGGTGCAGAGGGGCACTCCCAGCTGTCCCACTGCCTCTTCTGGTGCCACTTTTCTTCTGAAAATCTCATGCAACAAGGGGTCTGTCTACATGGTTGCTGGCATCAAGCCAGTCAAGCCATGCTTGAGCAAAACAAAGATATTTCCAGAGCCAGGAAGTGTGCAAGTGCCACACCTGAGAGCAGTAGTCTATGTTCAAAAGGGCTGACTGCCCAAGAGGCGAGAAGTTCTCCAGGGTTCCCTGAAGGACAGCCAACCCCTTCTTCACCTACTGGTGTCTCCCAAAGTTGCCAGTCCAACCACAAGTCCCTGCAGGGCTCCCATTTCAGCCACCTCCAGCAACACACAGCACCCTGCAAGGACCATCATGCTAAAGATACTGATTCCTGCCCAAAAGAACACGCTTGGCTTGTTCTGTCTGACAGGGGAAATGTCACTGAACACAGAACTCATCCCTCTCTTTCCTAACAGCCCAATGTTGTAGCTACAAGAGAAATCCTACAGACCTGGGCAGGGGGTTAACCTGCAGCACTGGGCATGTGCTGCTGCCATCTAATGGAAAAAAGAAGTTTAAAAGAGGCAATTTCAGATCACGTTGCCAGGCAGAGCACAAAATTTTCTTAGGGCTTTATCCAGCCTATCCTTGTCAGCTGTTTTGTCACCTCAAAGCCTCATGGCACGCCTGCAAAATAAAAAGCAAAGTGCTTATTCACATTGGTAAGGCAGTGGGGACCGAGGACTGGGCACGACAGGTCAGGTCTGGGGGTGGCAGAGAAGTGGGGTGGCAGGAGAAGGGCATCACTGTGCCCTCCAGGTCACAGCCATCCCCCCTCCTGTACTACAGGTACTTGGGAACCAAACAAAACCAGCCAGTAACTTTTAAGTTTAGTAAAATCATTTATATACACCAATGCGTAATATTTACAATATAATACTGATCCAAAATAAACTGACATGTTACAGGTAACACTGAAAAAGAGAAATGAAAACATTTTAATACACAGAAGTTAAACATGGCATATGAAGACAGACTCAGATTTCCAAAAGGAAAACCTGAAGTAATGACAGCAAAACATTGACATCTTGCTATTTCCAATCGAAAACTCTTTCATCTAGTCAAGTTCTTCTAACTTTTTAATATAGAGAGAGCTTAAAATAATCAAGTCACAGGAGAAGTCACATATACATAAAATTTTGAAAAGGTCAAATGATTTCAGATAAAATTCTAAAGAAAAAAAAAAAAGCCCCAAACCAAAACCCTACAGAGCTTTCTTATATCCGTTTAGTGTTTGTACAGAGAACATCTTCTTTGATCCCACACAACCCTTCCATCTCCAGATATTTACAATATTCACAGTCTGCTATAAAGGATCAGTAGATTTATTACCAAGTAAAACCTTATATAATCAACACAATCTCACAGTTACGTCAACTGAAAAATAAAAAACACAGGAAGGAGAAAGTAAAATATTACTTTAAAATATGTAAAGGAATCCATTAAAGTGTATTTAATTTTGAAATCTAGAACATAACTTTTTAAAGAGTAAAAGAATCAACTTTCTCATAGAAATAAAACCATTTGACCTTGAATCTTCAAATTGTTTTCTTAATCTGTCCCTCCCTACCTCCACTTTGGATCAGGCCATTCTTCTTTATCACAGACAATAAAAATCTATAGTAAATCCATAAAAAGCAGTTTCTTACTCACAAAAGCCTTTAGAAACTTGACTTCCCCCCAGATGCTTCATGGTCAGTCGCAGATGGACGCACCTCACCCTCAGTAATAGCTTGAAATTATTCAGTCGTGTACATTAAGGGAGGATGAAGACAGGAGAAACCCTCTAATGAAGTCAGATCCCGTCTTCTCCACTTACTTCCGAGCTGCCCTGGATGTTGGTGAGCAACAGTTGCTACCACACCCCAAGGTGCTCCTGAATGAACCAACACACACTGGGAACTGCAGAAACAGACTGAAGCCATTCCTAGAGAACATTACACAGCAGCAGATAAACCTCACTACTCTTCATCCTTAACACTAGAGCAACCATCCCATGTTGCTTGGGATTGTTCCTGAATGGTATCAGGCCATGGCACAGCAGCAGTCCCTGCTGACCGCCCTCTGCAGTGACCATGAAGCAATCTGATTCATTTTTTCCTGCTAAGAAATTCTGGTTCCCAAGAAACTGCCCCAGTATCTTCCTCCTCGGAGGGCAGAGGGGCAAAATGCTTTTGTGGGGGCAATTTTTTTGCACTTTATTTCTCTACTTGCAACACTTAAAGAATCATAGGATCATTAAGAGTTGGAAGGACCTAAAAGATCATCAAGTTCTAACCCCCCTGCCATGGGCAGGGACACCTCCCACTAGACAAGGTTCCAAAACAATGATATCTCCCAGAAAAACACCCCACAACTTTGCATTTCAAGTTAAAAAGGAAATTATCTATCCCACTTAAAGACTGTGTGGATGTCAACATGGCCTAGAATTTCAGGCAAGGACAGAAATGCATATATTAGGCCCTGCAAACTTGCTGATACTACCAAGAAATGACAAATTCTGCTGTCTCTTGCTAAATCTCCACAGCTGTCATCGATACATGTCAGTGCACAAATAATCTGTGTAGTGTCAGAGGTACAATTCTGGCCTGCACAAAAACTCCCTGTTCCCATCAGAGAAAGCGATGGTTAAGCAGGGACTGTGGTTCTTCCTCTGCAATAAATCAGGCATTGGGAAACTGTCACCAGGATTAAAAGAAAGCTGACGTGGTGCCAACAAAGAATGGGAAATGAAGAAAGACTTCATGTAGAAAAACTAAGTCACTGCTTACAAAAGTTTACAGAAAGAGTCAGACACTGGATCGCCATCCAAGCTAAAGGTTGCAAGGAAGCCTGGTATAGAAAAAAGACAGGAAAAAAGATGAACAACCAAGGCTGGACTGCCAAAAGAGTAAATTGGGAGATTCATGGCTCAGGTTTGTAAATGTAAACCCAAAACGAATGAGCTATGAAATAACAATGATGTTCAAGAGTCATTACTAATAGCCCTGAATTGGCACTTCAGTCTGCAGACCAAACTCAGTCAGCGTCTGCACAGGTTTAGTACCAAAATATCTCTATAAAAAGCCTTCAACCAGTCTCAAAAGAAAGAAAAGCATCAGAAGGTAGAAAACTAGAAATATGTACAGATTCTTTTCATTTGTTTGTTTAATTAAAATTAAAAAAAAAAAAAAACAATAAAAGCAGCTTTTGGAGCCAATGTTCCAGACTAGTGTAAGAATCTGCCCTGGGCAGCCTGGTGGTGCAGGCAGCGTAAGGACGTGTTCAAGGAGCAGCCCTGCATCTGTTGCTCCCCCAGGAGGAGCTCAAAGGCATCAAAAAAGAGATGGGGAGCTTAGACTCCAAAAGGTGACACAAGAGAAGGATCACCGGTGGATTCACACAGCAGCACTATGACCCTTGCCAGGATGATCTCTTCCAAACGAGAGGATAAGTTTGAAACCAAGCTTTGGATCTTCTAGAAAGGAAAGAAGGGGGTACGTGGTGGGGGAACACACACAGCTGGTTTGGGGTCAAAGTAGGTGGACCCCACACTTAGTGTTGTCTGTAGAAGATCCCACCATGAAAAATAGAAGTAACTAGAACATTCTTCTATTCTGCTGTTGAACAATATGATGAAAAGAAGAGTCTTCTGCTGAATGGCCAATTCAGCCTTAAAAAAAAAGGTCTGAGAAAGATGAGGAAGAAGAAAGAGGGCTAAGCCTTAAGAAAGGTCCAAGGGAGAAATAAAACAAGAGGGCTACTGATTCAAACTGAAAAACCCAGCAAGCACACAGACTCAGGTGCCCTTGGCAAGGCCAAGCGTGGCTCTCTGGTCATCTAGTGAAAGAGAAGGCTTATTGAGTTGAGAATTTAGGCGCAAAGGGTAGCTATGAAGTGTGTGTTTCACAGCACTGGCTTCAAGTACTCACTGAGCAGGGTGTTGGGGAACTGTGGCTGTCTTGTTCGCATACATAGTTCATTGCAGCTGGCTGTATGTATAGCACATGGAAGGCAGCTTCTGCAACTGGTTATTAAGAAAAAGAATGGTCTTTAACAAGATAATTTGCCCCATCTGGGGGACTTATGATTAACAGTACATAAGTGATCATATATACCTCAAGGAACTGAGTTTTAAAAAAATATTACAGTACCAATGATCTTTTTTTTTGTTTGTATCTACAACTATACAGCATTTTCAAGCAGTATGGAAATTTAATGAAATAATTATGATTTATTAATTTACATAAAAATACTTTTTACAGTTAAAGAATAAATCTTAAATGGTAAAAAAAAATAAGATTAAGAAGCTCCAGCTATTGAGAGTCATGGGAGTTTGTCTGCTCTTCAATAACTTGTTTTACTATTTCTGCCAGTTTTAGTCGATCCACTTTATCTGTGAATCCTCTGCCTGAAAAGAGAAAAATAAGCAGTCAGCTGGGCACAAGGAGGAAAGCAATCACAGCTGGAGCCATACACAGACTGAACACATAATAACGTGTAGGAAACAAAGGACAACATCTACAAGGGAACCAAACTGAGTTGTGTTCTCTAGTTCCTCTGAAACAAATTAAGCACTTAAGAAACTAAATTAAAACAGATCAAACAAAAAGCAGAATGAGGGAAGGGGCACAGCCAAGCTCTTGTGGACGTGGCTGATGGTCACCTTACATTTATTAGTATCTGCTCCCCCTCTTACCCCCTCTGCCACCCTGTTTTGTCCAGGAGCCACCTGAACAGCCTAGTTTAATGCTGTTTCCGATACAAATTGAGCAGAAGAGATGTTTCACTGATGCAGATGAGGGCAGCAGCCTCTAGTAGAATCATAGAATCACAGAATGGTCAGAGTTGGAAGGGACCTTAAAGATCATCCAGTTCCAACCCCCCTGCCATGGGCAGGGACACCTCTCCCTAGAGCAGGTTGCTCAAAGCCCCATCCAACCCGGCCTTAAACACTTCCAGGGATGGGGCATCAACAACTTCCCTGGGCAACCTGTTCCAGTGTCTCACCAGTAGAAAGAGGGTAATAAGCAGCTGGAAGGAAACCAGCTCAAAAACACCTACAGCGGTTTCTAAAGCAGTGCTCCACCTGTGCTGTTTTCTTCCTCCATGACTTGGTGCTTTTGAAAGCTCTACCCTGAACCTCAAATAGAAATTTTAAGCAGAACTTTCAACCTCATTTCTAGAGCACCCATACTGGAAGCTGGGCTTAAACAATGTCAAAGCCTAAATCAGTCTGACACAAACTCAAGAAATTTGTTTTTATTTCCATACTAGAAGGTCACCGTTTCCCCTCCGTCACCCAGCATTAGCGCCATTCTCCGTGGAAGAGAAAGAGTTCCTCACCATTCCAGCTGAAGCTCTGAAGGGTGTCTCGCAGCAACTTACACTCTCGATTATACTTCCACGCCTCCTGCATCACTTCATTCAGCTTCTCATCTTCATTCTCTCCTATTGAGGAGAACAAAGATAAACAGGAGGTTTGTCATTCTGCCTCCCAGCAACACTCAGAGCTTCACTAAACAGTACGAGCAGTTAATTCCTCTGCACCTCATGCAAACTAGGAAATCTGTTTGAAACCAGACACTCCTGCACAAAAGTTATTTTAAAAGCCCTGCACGTCACTCTCGACGCTAATATCAGGCATGCACCAAAATTACAGTCCACAGACAAGACTTTCCTCTTGAGAGTGACTAGGACAACAGTTTCCTTTATCCTTCCTCACTGCTGACACGGATTGATCTCGAGGCACAGTAAAAGGTCAGTGCCTTGCACGTTTAGGAATGTAACTTTCTTAAAAGTGGCAACCTTTACCAGCCTGTGGTAGAATGCACTGAGCAATCACATCTCTGAGTTTTTCCAGAGCCACGTTGGAATCATTACTTCCATTCTCAGGGTCATGGATGTAAACACCATCCTTTGGCTTCGTGCTGCAGAAGAACAAGGAGGAGACAATTACAATTTGAATGCAACTCGTGTCTGTTTCTCACTGCAGAACTGCAGTGTAATGCCCTCCCCCACTCTCTGGAAAGCTGAGACTGGGAGCTAGGTTTAGCATTAATTATAACAATGTCCTGCATTACAAGTCCACCTTAAATATGAAGAAAAAGAAATATTCCTTTAAATTAATTCAAGCAAGGGTAATCCCAAAATGCATTATCCTGTTTTTGAGACAGGTAACTTGAACAAAGACTTTTTCAGTAAATAGATGTCAGGATCAGAAAGAAATATTGGAATTATTTCTCCCAGAGTTGCCCTACTTTACTCAACACGTGACCCATCTTTTTATAACAGACCTGTTCCACTACCTGTATAATATAACAACACTGTCCAGTCTCCTTCCTGCCCTCACTGGCACATCTTGGAAAGCACAACACATTATGCAAGTATTACTTGACTCCAGCCACCCACTTCAGCATCAAGAGGGTGTCAACCAAATCAGGAATTCAGGAGCATGGTTACGAGTTCCTATGATTGTAACATGCTCCAAGTCACTCTCCCAGCACCACAGCTGCCTACACTTTGATCTTTCAGAAACAGCTTTAGAGTTACCCCAGTAACTTCCTCTTGCGCAGGATTGGGTTGTTGACGGAGTGAAGGGGTTTGAGGCTGACTTTGAGGTCCTGGATTCTCATGTTGGCAAGCTGCTCTGCATGAGCCTGTTGTATCCCTGCAACCATTGCCTGGAACGAAAAGAGTTGCACTTGATGCTTTGATTAGCTTCACATGAAGCAAAGAGCAATATATGGACAATGTTAGCCATGGACAAAAAGAAAAGATGCACCAGAATCCTATTTATTTCAGAGATGGGTAACAAAAATCAGGTTTGCATTATGCAAGATACAATTAGAACTATAGTCATTGACTGTGGGACAATATATCCTGGCCTCACAGGGGCGGAACAGGACAAAGGATCATCTCTACCACGTGAAAGAAAGAGCTATCCAGCTCTCCTAAGCAACACTCTTGATAAAATGAAATGTTGTTTAGACCTTGTCCATCATCAGCTGGGCAGAGGGCAGGATGTTATCAAGTGCCTCGGTGGAGTTGAGCCAGGGATGATCCAGCACACCTTCAATGGTCAACCGTTCCTCAGGTTTGACCTTCAGCAGCCTGGGAGAGAAATCAATCAGTCCATAAGAGAGGGCTTTGCTGACTTACAGGGTGCTGCTCTGCCTGAAGTCAGAGCACTTAGTGGTCTCTAAGCATCAGAGGGACCAAAAAATAAACTCTTCCTAACAACTAAACCCCTGTGCTGACCCAAAGGCAGTCTGACTTTCTACCAGCTCCACCGACCCTTGCTGCAGTGATGTTTTAATGCTATCACAGCTCATTCAGTTATATTCAGCAACTCAGCGTAAAAGAAAGGTGCTGACGGCCATTTCAGTGATGTTTGTGTTCTGCTGAACAGCACATTCAACTCCTCCCAGATGGGAAATCACCCTCCAGATGGACTGGAAATGATCCAGACCGACAACTCTGTGGAAATGCACATCTAGAGCCCACACACCTAACAGGCTGCGCTCAAATCAGGGGACTCTGGCCATGGTGAAGTTAAGGCAAAGTTTCAAAGCTGGAAACCTGTTTGCTGAATTAACTGCTTTCACCATGCAACTCCTTAGCTTTTCTCCCCCTGCAAAAGCCTCCAGGAATGGACATTTTGGCAGGCTACAGCACCTCAAAATAAAAAGGGAATTTATTTTTAGATATCTGGAAACTTCACGGAAAGAGATTTTGCAGAGAAGCTCATCTTCTCATGATAATCACAACTGTTTAATAAAAAAAATTAAGTAAAATTTCACACAAAGTGCTGACAAGTTATCCCAAGAGTCTAATTTAGAAACAAAACGACTTGATGAGTTTCTCACACTTTCTTAGACAACACTCTAAAATCAGCTTCCTGGCTGCAAAGCAGAATTGTTTAATGTACCAAGAAAGTGGAAATAACTTTTACCAAGTGTCAGCAGGGCCACAGGCTAGCTCATAAATTTCACTTGCAAGGCCACGCTGCCAAACAGGTAGGTTCAGTTTTGATCCCAGACTCAAGATCCATGCATTCCTTTTCTGTAGGTTTGCAAAGTCCTAACACATTATCAAAGCACTGCAGCTCATAAAGCTTGAGATCAGAACTCAGCTTGACATGCTTGAAAGGAAGCAGCTTGCTTGAATGCAAAATATGACCTCCAGAAGCAAAACCCCATATAAATGGCAGCCTACATATACAAAATGTAGACTTAATAGAATTCCGGGTGAGTTTAAGTCTATTCCTGCACCATAAACAGATTCAGACTCACTGGATAGGAAAGACAAGCAGGAAAGGGAGTTCTGACAACATTTGTCAGAGAATTAAGTGAAGTGAACTGAATCCAAGTAGCAACATTCCGTGAGCTGAGTTTCATGGCCATTTTATAAGACAATGAAATCTTTTGGCTGTGAAGCTTCTGAGTGAGTGTAAAGAGCTGATCCTGATATAAACTGAAGTTTCACTGCAACAGAATCTGCAGTTTATTGTTGCTATTTTATTTGGTGAAAAGTTGTAGGCTCTCCTGCCCGGCTATAATCCCACCCTGGCACCCTCTCCAGACAATGGTAAGATCTTGGAGATTTTACAGTGTATCAGAGGAGCCAGTGGCAGTTTAAAATTATTTAACTAATTGATTTCTTTCTATTTATGTTGGTTGTGTTCTTCCAGTTCCTCTAGTGATACAACCAACGACAGTAAGCCCCTCTCATATTTTAAAGACCTAATCAGTGCCTCAGGATCACAGTCTTTAAAACATTTGCAATTGAGAGATGGGCAGGTCACTAAAAACAGTTTCTAGTAGCATTTAGAATAAAATATCAGTGCTAAAGTTTAACTCTTAGTCTGACACCTTGTGACAGATTTCAACCTCCCTTTCCCTATCTCTCTTGACCTCTTTTAGACTGTGTATTATGTGCACAAGGTTTTAAGGGACAGATCAACCAGATCCTATTACACCATCGAAATTCCTTCCAATTTTAAAAGGAGTTTAAACATTATCACAGGAGATGTGTGCCCAGAGAGCACTTGCAGATGTGGCAGTGAGTTGTCTACATTGCTCTGCAGCAAGGTAGCACACCCCTTCCCCTTAAAGGCTAAGCACACTCTAGCAACTTCAGAGAGGAGACAGGAGACATCAAAAAAAACCCAAAACAACTGAACACAACAGTTGGGGAGGGGAAAACAAAAGAGATGGAAAGAAAAAGAACAGAAAACTTTCCAGCTGCACAGGCTGCAGACAATTCCCCCCACTTTTGGAAAAATAAGGTCTTTTGTGACAAGGCACTTTCAAGTGACTTTCCAATTTCTCAATATAAGCAAAGAGCAGCACAACATTTTCCTCAGCTGACTCACTTTCGCACAATGTCTTTTGCCATTTCTGAGATCTGGCTCCACTCTTCCTCTGGAAATTCAAAGCTTCCTGTCATGATCTTTTTCCGCATGTCCTTTGGAATTGTCCGACTGTGGTGTTTGGAGTAAAACGGAGGGTATCCACACAGCATCACGTAAATAATGACACCCAGGGACCACAAGTCACAGCTCTGAAAGCAAGGAAATGATCACTTTGGGGTGCAATTCGCAGCAAGCTCTATGAGATTGCCTAAGAAAACAGAAACACAGCTCAGCCTCCTCCTAAAGGTCCACCTGGAGACCTTCATGGATAAAACCAGCAAAAGTGTAAGCACAAGATAACTCCGTGCTGCCAAGCTAAACTATTTCAAGTAGTCAGAAGTTGCTTGTTTATAGAAAGAGCTCCTGGAGGTCTCTGCTCTGCAATGGTAAAGTGTATGGGAACAGCCAGGGCATGAGAGGTGTTTATTCCATCCCCCAGCATACTCAAATCCTCATCTTGCAATAGCAGGAACACATCACAGAATACAGTCATTGCTTAGAACATGAGACTTAAAAAGAGAAAGAGAAACACCATCAAACAAGCAAAGTAGAAGAACTACTTAATCAGAGAGGCCTGTAAGGAAAAACTCATGTCCTGAAAGCCAGGGAGATGAAGAAGGTTCAGAAAGACAGGAGCAGTATTCCAGGGCAGCAAAGCTCCTGCCCTCCCAGCCCAGCCCCAGGGCTCCTGCTCTGCCCTTCCACTGGTGTTAGTGCCTGTGTGAAATGGAACAAGATCATTCAGGAGAGATGGATCCAGCCAAAAAACAGCTCTGTAAAGAAGCTGAAAGCCAGATCTGTTCCCCATCTGGATTTCTCTGCATTCACACAACACAGACACAACTCGGAAGAAGGGAAGGAGACAGTAACAGCCCAGACTTCAATCCAAGCTTCTGTTGGACCATACCCAGCTCTGTTATCCCTTGGTTAGGGTATGTGCAGGCTCGGGCTGGTAGAACCTGCTCTCACCCAGGCCATCCATCTCAAATATTTCTTTTGTGCCAACACTAGTATTTTTAAAGCTCATTATTTATTTTTACGGGCTTGGTTTCCAGCCCCATCAGTCCTCCAGGGACTCCCAAAGGCTGATGCCAGCACAAGGATGGACACACAGTCAAGTGTAAGCAGAAACCTGGACTCCAGCCTGCTTTGGGTGACTCTGGAAAGACACACAAGGGCAGATTTGGGGGGCAGGATTGGTTCTGTGATCCATTTACACAGACAATTTGCCCAGCCATCAACATGAAGCAACCTCAGCACTTCCTTGTCTGCCCCAGGCTGTATATTCCACTGCCTGCTCTGGGACTGCACAGGCATTCACAAAGCTGCACAGAAACTCAGCAGAGAGAATCCTGGACCCCAACAACTGTTTTTTGACTGGATAAACACTGACTCAGCCCCCTCAAAAGTGAGACTGTTTCCTTCCGGAGGGAATACACCTCAATCAGCTCACACTGATCATTAAATCATACCCTTGGCTTTTGGTTTCTACAAAAGATGTGGCTGCTGGTAACAAACTCCAAGGATTTGCCCCATATACGTACAGGATGAGGGGTAATGGTTTTAAATTGGAAGAGGGGAGATTTAGATGAGATATTAGGAAGAAGTTCTTTCCTGTGAAGGTGGTGAGGCACTGGAACAGGTTGCCCAGGGAAGTTGTTGATGCCCCATCCCTGGAAGTGTTTAAGGCCAGGCTGGATGGGGCTTGGAGCAACCTGCTCTAGGGAGAGGTGTCCCTGCCCAGGGCAGGGGGGGTGGAACTGGATGATCTTTAAGGTCCCTTCCAACTCTGACCATTCTATGATTCTATGATTCTATGATCTCAGACGGTTCTAGAAGTCACAGAACTGTCAGACGGAAGAGATCTCTAGATATCATCTAGTCCAACTCCCCTGCTAACGCAGGGCTGACTAGAGCACATTACTCAGAGTTGCTAAACTTCTATTTAAGTACCTAAACTCTCATAATTTCTCCAGTGACCAGAGATAATTTCTAATGAAATCAAATGGACTTTAGGTATGTAAGTAGGAAAACGTGTCTAAATTTTCCATGGATACAGTTCCCAGATTCTGCTTCTCAGGAGTCAAGCCCCTCCAGCCACAACACACATACTTACAGTTGATCTAACACACATGCAGCTTAATAAAATACCTCAGGGAATCAAAAAATGTGTTTTTTTCCTCCAATTTAAATCTGTGGGATAGAGACGTTGTTCATGAAGGTGGATCACAAGCATTTCCACTCAGGCTCTGGAGTGCAGTGGAAGGACAGTGTACCTGTGAGTTTATCACAGTCTATTTTGGGGAGTCAGGCGTATGCCAGATACTGCTTTTGCAGTGAGTCACACTTGGCAAGGTAAGGACGAGGTTGCTTCTTCCAGCAGCCTTTCCAGTTAGTGCCACCGTGACTAGAAGTGGCTCAGAGTGACTGATAGCTCTTTAAATGAAACATGGAAACAGTATCACACTGTAAATCCCAGAAGATCAAGGCAGCTAAACCTTGCCAGTATGCGAGTTAACTCCCGTTGCTACCTGTTTTCAAGGTTCTTCCGCTCTCTACAAGAACATGGCCCATATTTTACTTCAGTTGCCATGGCCAGGGCTCTTTGATTTGCTAAAAGAACAAAACAGCTGCCAAAATGTTACCAACATGAACCATCACTGAGCATGAGCAATCACTGCCAGGTGTCTCAGAGACCACATCTACCCTCTTACAACAAAGGAGAAGGACGTCCCTTGGAGAGGGCTGTTACCGAAGAGCAAACCTGCTTCAATCCACAGAAGGGGAGTTCTTGAGCACTGAGAGACTTTCAAAATTTATAAAAAATAACTCCCCCTGTGACTGGGGCTCACACAAGAGAAGGCAGAAGAAACTCTGCACTGAAAAGACTATTGGCACCTATCCGTGAACTCTAGTGGGAGATGTCCCTGCCCAGAGCAAGGGGGTTGGAACTTGATGATCTTTAAGGTCCCTTCCAACTCTAACCATCCTAGGACTGGCTTCAATCATCAAGCTGTGTCTCCAGGATGGAGAAGAGATAACCATAACCCTGAAGGAGGCAGATTCATGATTAGGAAACCCATGTGGACCAATTCAGTCAAAGTTCTCTCTGCCCAACTTTGCTTTAGCTCTCTATATAAGGCTACTGAAATGTAACACTATATATAAACTACCCCCCCTAGCATGTTCAACAACTGCCCTTGAAGCTGAAATCAGCAAAAATACTTAGCACTGCCATCAGAAACCAGCTAAGTTTAATCAAAATTGACACTCAGAGAAAAACACTACTCAGCTGACAGGGGACAGTGATAATGACATGCAGGAAAATGTTTTGCAATGACCAAAAAGGATGACAACCTTTCAAGGACATTTTCCACCATAACTTTGCCAAGACTCCAGCAGTGTTTATTATTGCCAATGGCTACTGCCACAGACAACACAATGCACTATTGGCCATTTTGCAGGAGATCCTCAATATAGACAAGGCACCACCACAGCTGCCTGAACAAACCCACCAAAATAGTGCTTTGCACATCTAGAAACTCTGGCTGACAGCACAAAAAGAGGATCCCTTTGAACCTGCCTCTTGTGGAGGTGAAAGAACTTCCCACATGGTCATGCTCCAGCAGAATCATTCCACTCTCTGCACAATCTTAATATCTTGTTAACAGTATCTATGATATTTTTCTTTTAATTAAAGGATCATTAATTAGGCTTGGACCAAGTGTGTATTTCATTATTCCCTTTATCAGAAAGAATGCAGAGCCAGCAGCACCTTTGAGTGTGTCACTCCTAAACTGAGAAAGCCAGCGACATTGCACAGACCATCATCTTCTAGTTTACCTGAATGAAACCTGGCCTGAACCCAAGGCGTTTTGGTAGAGAAATACTGCTGTACCTCTGATCACTGTCACATCTTTTAGGAAAGCTGAATGAACTGCACTTATAAGAAATATAGCCCCGAAGACACTTCTTCCTTACAGCTGAAAATACAGGTGTACACAAACCAGCAAACAACGTGACATTTTCCCACCGCTTCCTGTACATCTTCCTTTTTACTCAGTGTCAGATATTTGGCTCGTTAGAAGCATTCCTGTCACAGAGATCAGAACAACCTCCTTGCTCCTGGCCATGAGTGTGCAGTTTCAGGGCAATTAAGCTGATTGCCTTAAGTGATAAACTGTGTCTGTAAACTACTTCTACAGCAGGTACAGCCAGGAGCAGGGAAGATGCTGTGCTTCAAAGATACTGACTTGTGGACTGTTTCACTGCTTACCTTGTTGTAAGTGTAAGGTGTTGGAGAGGTGGGGATAATACCAGATTTTTCCTTTTGATGTCGTCTTTGTGCCTCCAATACCTATTACCATGAGGAGGGGGGGGGAAATAATAATACTAGTAAAAAAAAAGCAAAATACATCTCATTTCCAGGCACCACACACAGCAACCTCAATCCAGAGATACCCGATGCTTTCTCACTCAGAAGAGTTATTCCAGTTACTGAAGACTTTCCCAAACTTAAGCTCTGCTCTTAGGAAGAACAGTTTTCTACATGGGGGAAAACTTCCAGCTAAACCATTTTGCTGCTTTGGATGAAAACTCCCACCTTGCCTGAATGAAATCAATAGCTCACACATCTTTTGTTAAGAAACTCTAACACTTCCAAGCTTTGGAACTAGAACTTAGGATGTGTTTGGAGGGTAACCCGAACTCCAAAGCCTCGCCCCATGAGCAAATCAAATCAAACTTACCCCTCATTGATCAAATTTGTCTTTCTGGGTTTTTACAAGAACCTTAGTCTAAATATGCTCAGGAAAAGATTTTTATGAGGTTGGTAGTTCACTTGTTTTTAAAAAAAAAAACCCTGTCTGTAGCACACATGGCCCTTCAGCAGCAGACTCCAGTTCAGGAGGCATTTTCAGGGCACTTGGCTGTGGCCGTAAGGTCTGATCTCTGCAACTGCTCTTCCTAGTCATTAAAGGCTGCCGACGTGCCCAGTACTGCAATTTTCTTTTAATTTCCTTCAGGACTCCAACACAAAGCACAAAAGAGAGGGGGGAAAGCAGCACTACAAAAACCAGCCTGTCTTTAACTATAAATTATGTCTGAATTCATACTGAGAAGGGGGTCAAGCCAAGGTGAACGGGTCACCCCCCAGCACCACCCTCCTTCCAAGCAATTGCCTGTACAGAACCTTATTGTTTCAGCATAACCTTTTTTAATGTAATCTTGAATGAGTCTGAGCTGGAAGGACTGTGTAGCAGGAACTTTTCCAAAATAACCACTTTAATACAGTTCAAGGCCAACTGTCAAAATTCTGGAGTCATCTCACTGCTGGGAGCCAGGCCTGGGAGAGTCAGGAGGCAGCAGCAGTAGGCCAGTGCTATGAACACAGTCTGGGAAATTTCCTCACAATCTTCTCCCTGTGGCACTCCACCTTGAAAGGTGGCTACTGAACTCAAGAGTCCTGCACCCAGAAGCCCTTAATAGGACAGCAAAGGCTTCTGAAATTATGTGGTTATGGAGGCACCAGCAGCAAAGATCATTATTCCCCTTTAGCTTAGAACTATAAGAATTTATTACCTGAGGTGCTACGTAATATGGAGTGAACTGTGGTGTCATCAAGTCACCTTGGTCTACTTTGGCAAATCCAAAGTCACACAATTTAACAGGTGCATCCTAAAACAAGAAGAGATTTTGTTATAAAATCTCACTGTATCAGGTTTCTAACACATCCTTCTCACCTTGTACCCATCTTACCTGCACCACACACATTCCTCTTTCATATTTATAGCCTTACCATTCCACAAAGCAGCTAAAAGGTCATAAAGCGACCTGTGAAACAACAATTTTTGTTTTCCTGGGTGCTCTGGGTCAAAAGCTGTTCCCCTCTAAGCTTTGGAAAGCACTTAGTGTGTCGTAGGAAGGTCAAGGTGGAGACCCTGACCCATATTTAACAGCAGCAACATGGATAACCCATACTCCAAGCAGATCAGAGTAGGGAAAAGCACAAAGCCAAAAAAGGTCATTAATTTTTGTCACTAAAATGCCACGTCAATGCTATTTTACAACTATTCTGGAAAATCACCATTAGGCCATTCCACAGAATTCAGCAGAAAGCGAAAAACACCAAGTACTTCATCTTACCAGAGAGTTATCCTTGAAGAGGAGATTCTCAGGCTTGAGGTCTCTATGTGCAATGTTTAGTGAGTGGCAATGCTGCAAAGCCAAAGCTATCTGAAAAAGGGCACAATAAATCAACCACGATTACAGAACTCCTCCTTTAGGCAGGACAGCAACATTAACTTTAAAAAGGACATTGCCAGCACAGCTTAGACCCCAAACATTTCCAGTCTGCTTGGGTACAATTTCAAGTTAAAACAAGCCAGGCCACACTCAGCAATGGTATAAAGCTGTAAAGCACCCATCGGGAAATGAAACCCACCAAACTATTCAGTTTTATCTTCACTCAAGGCAATAAAAATAAAAGTTACGTTGTACTGGGCTTCCCAGCCATTTCAGTTTAACTAACTCGGGGCATCATAACATCTCCAGAAGTGAAAAAGACCATGTCAGCATCCTTTCATGTGCTGTGCTAAGCCTAAAGGGTAACTCAACCTGCTTGCAGGTGGTTCAGCAATTACATTCTGTTTAACAGTCAGCAGCGAGTTCTTGCTTCAGTATTTCAGCGAGTGTTCTACTGCATTTGTTGCTGACTTGAGAGTCAACATTCAGGCAGTTTTATCTTTAATTCTTGGCAATACCATCTGCAATTTACTCATTTCTTAGGACAGAAATGTGTTACTTAATTCTTTCAAAGACAGCTTCTTACGCTGGTGTGGTTTTGAAACCCGTAACCCAGGCAGGAAAGAGTTCAGACCATACATTTGAAAGTGTGATTTGTTTAAAGAAATCCAAAGCCATTTAACAGCATTACTGGAACAAATGTAAAGGCAAAGCCACACAACCCTTATTTGAAAGTATTCTCACTGGCTTCTGCAGGTTCCTACTCAAACCCTGGCCTGGGTGAAGCACCGAGTCTTTACAAGATGCAAATCAGTGTGACAAGAGAACTTCAGGGTTAACTTAGCTCGGAAACAAACACACGCACATTCCCAGATAAAACAAGGTAGCTCTGTGACAGGGTTTTAACTACTACTGGGTACAAGGAACCAAGACCCTTAGGTTCAAGGCAGTGATGAAGAAGCACCAGATGGAAGAAGATGATATTAGCATCGATTTCAAAGTCCATCTCTCTCTTTTTTGCCTCAATACCAAACACCATCATCCCCAGCTTCAGAGGAAGCAAGTGATCAGGACATGGATATATTTGTAAAGTCATCTTGACCTACAACAAACACTGTCATATCTTGTCTCGTGTTTTCTTTCCTTTATTCACTGCAGTGATCAGGACATTTACTGATTAGTGTCTGCAGTACAGCCTCTCGCCTACAGTTTGTCTGTCTTTTGTTTGGAATGACAATAGAATCTCTGCAAGAAGAAAATGAAGGCAACTCCAGCCCTTGGCTTCATGCCATGGTGCCAATTCCTGTGCAGAAGAGCTCAAGCACTTTGACAGCAAGGTTCTTCTGGGTTGTGGTTCCTTAACAGGAGCCTGCTGGTCCTGTGCTGTGGCTCCCCAGAAAGGCTATCCCAACATACAGCCATATCCTCCTTCCTGCAGCCTCCCCGTTAATCCCAGCTTTCTGGGTATGAAGAGTCACTTGACAGCTTGAAAGTGAAAGGGAATGAGTTCATCCCAGAACTGAGAAGAGCTGACACTGGCCCTTCTGCTTCATCATCCTATCTACTCCAGCAGGACAGAAGCTGCCCACACCAGATGCACTGCTAAGCACCAAAGAGCCTGATGGACACCAAAACCTCTAGTAATAAGTATCTTGAAGGCTATAAAACACAACATTGAAGACTGAGCTGGCTAGAGAAATGGAGAGGGGGAAAAATGACATCAGAAGAAACAGCACAGAAAATATGGACTGTACTGGTACATTCCTCTCGTTATCTTCCACAATAGGTAGGACTTTCATAAAACCAAATACAGAACCCAGTTTGCAAACCACTGGCCCAGAACACACAGGTTATTGTCTGCTACCCAGCTCAAGAGGTGAGAGAAATGCCAAGTTTGTATCATGGCCAAGAGCAACTCCCAAACTGGAGCTCAAGAGCCACATGTGGTATGGTGAGAGTCTTGGAGGTAACACCTTTAGAACAATAGTGAGGGATACAGCAGGAAGATTGTGCAAAACAAACAAACAAAAAAACCCAACAAAAAACAAAAAACCACAACCAAATGAAGAGTTCTGTAGAGCAGGTTATGAAAACCATCGCGAAGGACAGAGGAGACACCAGAGTCCCAACCCAGAACTAGCCCACACCTTCCAACTCTTTGCTTCTATTACAAAACTTTGGCATTGTCAGGTTATAACAAAGCAGGCAATAATCATTGGATCAGAACTGAGGATTATTTTAGCTTCCTTTTTTCCCACCCCCTCACCCCCCCCCAAGGAATTGTTAAATACTTTAGCCATTGTCATTCATGGATTTGCTTATAGATGGGTGTTGACTTGCCTGCTTTGTTACTTGGCTTGCTTGCTTCTCAGTAAAGTGCCGGTGCTGGCTGATTCTGTGAAATAGCTCTCCCCCTTCCATCATCTCCATTACAATTAGGAGCCGAGCCCTGTTCAAAAGCATTTCATTTTGTTATATTAAAAATAATTTAAAAAAAAAAAAACAGAATTGCTAAGCTAATAATGCATTCTTCGTATCTACTGATGCAGGCCAGAAGAGAGACATACACTTGCATCTTCTACAGTTGTTCTAGCTATTTGGGTTCTGTAATTTTGCCTTCAAGCACGTAAACTGCAGGATTTTCTGGCTCCCAGCTCAATCTGACTCACTGATTGTCAGCCAGGAATCTACCCTTTGCTCTTCACGTCGGGCTCCCCCATCCAGCTGGAACAAACAGCGTGGACATGTCTACGTGGATGCACTCAGACAGACACACGCGAGCTCCACCCACGCTTTCCATCAGTCAAGCCCGTTTGGACCTGGAAGCTGTTCAGACACATCAACCTGTAACTCTGCCCTCAAAGAATAACACAGCAGGCAGAGGCTTGTGTTAAACAGGCAGAACAGCTTCCAGGCTGGAGCTGGCTTGGAGCACAGCACACACCAGTCTGTACCCATCCCTGCAGACATGCCCTTCTGTCCAGGCCCTAAAAGTCTCCATGGAAACTTCGAAGCAGAAGGTTGAAGTGTTATCTTTAATGCTTTTGAGCCTGGATACTCTACTGTTCCTCATTATTTTAATTTATTGGCACAATTACAAAGGACAATGAATAGAACTGTGGAAGTCAGGACTCCTAGAGCCTCACAAAACTTGACTTACAGATATTCTTGTCACACAGCAAAATCAGATGCATCAGAGGCTCAGCCAGGTCTCAGCTCTTTAATTCTCCTACCTCTGATTTTCTTTTTTTCCTCTCAACTAATATCTAATTAGAAAACATCATCTTTATCCCAAGCCATATTAAATTATGAGAAATATGAACCCTGCTTCATGTTTCACTGGGTTAAGCAGGACAATGTATTGAGAGTTTACAGGGCAGAACCTAGTATTTTTAGAAACAATTCTCTCTCTTTTTATTTATTGAAGACTGGTACTCTGAGTTTCCCAGTGGCATCACCATCAAGTAAAACAAGCTCACTTCTGTGTAGCAACAAAAGTCACAGCTCCAATCCTGCTTTAACAGTGCTTTGAAAGCAGAAGGTGGCTCCAAGGTTCCAATTCAAGCTAATAAAGCAATATCAAAGCAGGACACCAGCTAGAAGGTGTGATACTCTCTCAGACAACCCAGGTATCACAGACTGAACCAAAGAAATGAAGATGTATTCAAGACCAGCAGTGAAGGATGCAAATTCATTTAAATATGCAAAGGTCTTGGCATTGATGGGGGAAAAAAGCAAGCATTGTTTAGTTTAAAGTATAAATATCATATCTGGAACATCCTATAAATATTCATTTTGGTCACACTGTGATTAAAAAATAAATAAATAAATAAAAAGCAAACTGCACTATACCTTGGCCTAAACATGGAAAGCAAGCTGTGGGAATCAATCACCCTATGTAATCTTACCTTGGGCTGGATTCATGTGGGAACTGCACACTGTTAGCATAAACTTCAATAATTTGAACAATATTGGGATGTGTTGCACACATCATGTGCAGACGTACCTTGAAGAGAAGGGAAGAGACGTTACTGTACGCAGGGACACGCGCCCGACCCGCTCTGCTCCTCCCTCTGACTCCAAGACCATGGCACATGAGTCCCTGCACTGCCAGCTGTGCTCAGCACCCATCACACACGTTTTAATTACTCAGTAAATAAGAAATAGCTACAAGTGTTTATGAGTGACCAACAGCCATTGCACTGCTCGGACTGAATACAACAAAAAGATCATACTTTGCCAACCTACTCGATACAGAGCATGGAATCAAACTCCACACAGTTTCAGGAAAAGCCCACTCTTTGATTTCTTTGGGTGTTTTCAATAAATTCAAAGCTAGAACTAGCTTTAAAGTAGCAATAGAGATAGGACTGAAACCAAAAATTCATGAATAAAACTTCAAATACCACAATTTGGCTCCTGTTACAGCCTTAAGGTCTCGCACTCACAACACGTGAAACCTCATCTCCTGTTCTGACTTTCTGAAACAGGAACCTGAGGAATATTCACCAGTTAAAGGCAACCCGGACTGCTAAATCAAGTCAAGGCTTGAGGCTCTTTGTATGTTGGTTTTTTTTTTTCCCCCCTGGGTATTTTAATTGAGAATTTGCTCAGTAACAAGAAATGGAAGCTGCCCAAGCCCTGAGGACAATTAATGCTTCTTTCATTTTCATGGCACCTTGAATGCCTGCCCATCACTTCCCAGAGGCTGACAGTTTGGTACCTTGGCTCAGGGAGAATGCTGGCTGCAAAATGCAGCTCCATAAACCACACTTTTAAACATACAGCTGACACCTACAGAAAACTCAAGAGTTAAAGACCCTCTGCTTCACCCACCACTTCATCCTTCTAGGAGCCCAGCACAGCTAGAGGGTCAAACCCAAGAAACTACAGTAAGACCTGCAGAACGCTCTTTATTTATTTATTTTTTCCTTTCTTCCTTAAAAAAACCAACACCCCACATTGCAACAACTCCCCAAAAGGGCAAGGCTTTGCTGTGTGTCAGAAGGCAGACAGTATAAACAGGAACTATACCTCATTTCTAGCTTTTGGACGATCAAGAAGGATTTTCAGTGCAAAGCGTTCTTGAGAGGATTTTTTCACGCAGACTCTAGTGTTACAGCAATAAAATTATTCAGTCAGCAAGAATGTTAGAGAGACACTTCAAGCAATCGAGCTGTAGTAATGAACAGGAATGCCCGAAATCTGGAACATACAGGGCGCCTGTCGCCATATCCCAACTTGAAAGCCTCAATTTTCAGCCTTTCACAAATAATCTAATACATCAGGCAGAAACATCTAACAAAGTGATATTTTCAGCAATGCAGAAAGACTGTTACAGAGCAACGGGGCACTGCAAACAAGCATAAGGAGACATTCAGCCTGAAGAGATACTTTTGATGAAAAAAACACCCCAAACTACACAGTGGCAGCCTGAATATCTCCAAGGGAGGGTGGAGTCTGCAATAAATAAAGTGTTTCTGAATGGAAAGTCTTGTTTTAGCAAGGCCACCAACTGCGCCACACACGTTTTCCCTCTCTTTCCCCCATTTAACACTAACAATTGAGCTGCGTCAGAGGGAAGGGCCAGCATATTAACAGGCAGCTCAAAGAATAAAAAACCAAAGGGATATTTAAATAAAGATCAGAAGCAACGCAGCAACACAAAATGAATGAGGAGAAACAATCGTCTGGACAGGAAGCTAAATGGTGGCAAAAGACAATCGGCCTGTCAAGCGCCCAGAAACAGAGAGGCACAGACATTTGTTTTCCAGCCCTTCTGCAAATTCCCGCTCCCAAAAGGGAGAGTTCTAGTTGAAAAGGGAACGTTTTGCTTTACAGAAAGCACCCAGTTCCTGCAGGGGGTTAGAATTTGATGATGGGCAAGTGTGGCATGAGATGCAGAGCCCGTGGCAATGTCTGCTCTGGTCTCACGTGGTGATGTGAAAAAATAGCTGGTAAAAATAGCTCAGGGTCGCACAGAGCTGATGCCCCAAGTGATGACACCAAAGACGGGAGCAGCGACCTTTGCACCACACTGACACTGGTATTAAAAGGACAAAGGTGTCCCAGGAGAATTTTCTGCTGCCATCCTTTCACAACCAAGCCCTGCTCCTGCTCTGCTTTGGGAATACAGCCGTGAGATGGGACAAGGTAACGAGGCAAAGAGGGTTTTTACTTAAAATGTATCCCCACCAAGGGCAATACCTCACTCACACATCAGCTACCACCAGTACAGAGACATTTAGTTTGTTTATAAAAAGTCTTCCACGTATCACACCACAATTAAAATGCATACTCACTTCTCCACAGCTAAGGAAACAGGCTGAGATTACATGCAAACCCGCAGCTGGATTGTCTTACCTAACAGGACCACTGATCCCAGCTCCCAGCTTCTGAGTCCAGTTAATGTTGTACTCCTCTAAAATGGAGGTTTCCTATTCCAGAAGGAGCAGGGGGAGGGAAAAGAGAGTAAAAAAAAAAAATAAAAAAAATTAATTACTACATCCCTTTCAATAATAAAACCAACTCAGCAGACCTGATTTGCAAGATACCTGAGCAGAGAAAGAGCCTGGTTTGGAGTTTTGCTTCACCTAGGGAAATTAAACACAAATAGAAATGCTCACATAATACTAAATTTCAGCTTAAAATTTTTTCTGTGGGGCTGAGACCACTCACCCTGGCATTTTGAAATGGGATTATAGAGAACAGTAAATGGGATATCATAGAATCACAGAATGGTTAGAGTTGGAAGGGACCTTAAAGATCATCAAGTTCCAACCCCCCTGCCCTGGGCAGGGACACCTCTCCCTAGAGCAGGTTGCTCCAAGCCCCATCCAGCCTGGCCTTAAACACTTCCAGGGATGGGGCATCAACAGCTTCCCTGGGCAACCTGTTCCAGTGCCTCACCACCCTCACAGTAGAGAACTTCTTCCTAATATCTAATCTAAATCTCCCCTCTTCCAATTTAAAACCATTCCCCCTCGTCCTGTCACTAGACTTCCTGACCAAGAGTCCCTCCCCAGCTCTCCTGGAGCTCCCTTCAGATCCTGGAAGGCTGCTCTCAGGTCTCCCCGGAGCCTTCTCTTCTCCAGGCTGAAGACAGGATATCACACCTTTAACACAGAAAGAGTATCAAGGACACTTTTTCCCCTCCTGACTCTTAAACCCAGCTTCCTACCTATAAGCAATCAATCCCAACTGCACACAAAGGCCCAATTTCAGCAATATTATCCATGTTCCGGTCATACGCTACTATGGAAAATGATTCTGCTTCTTTCTTAGGGTTTTCAAACCTTTGGAACCATCACACTGTGAGTTAAACCCTGCCTGACTAGTTTTAGCTTGCCTGATAATGAACCCAGGCTCATGTTTATAACCCTTTTGTCCAAATCCATACCAAGAGGGTTTGGTTCTGTTATGACACAGCTCGGGTGCTGCCGTGCTTGAACACATCACAAGATGGGATGCAAAAAACCAACCCACTGTGTGCAGACACAAAGCAAGAAGTAACACACCATAAAAATCCCACCTTTGGTCTTTTAAAAACATTGCTAACTGCGTTTCAGTACCATATTCCAAAAAGCCAAGCTTTTCCAAGAAATTGCAAGGTGGTAACAAAAAAACAGCAGTGGGGAAGTGTAAAATTCAGAAGTGAAGAGGTAAAATTCTTCCCAAAAACACTAAAACCAAGCAGATGAGTCCACTGCTTGCAAAACGACTTTGCTGGGATCAGATTCTCCCCTTCTGTTAGCTTCCATTCCAAACACACAGTATTTCAGGAATCTTTCGTGCTACAAACTAGGAGAAAACTGATAACTCTCAACCAAGGTATTGAAGAGGGCAGCCCCCAACCTGCATCCTCGGCCTCTGCCACAATAGTCGTGGATTAACAGTATCACCAGGCTGGAGCCAGACCTCAAACCACACGGATTGAAAACAAAGCCAGAGAGGAAAGCTGATATTTAAGGGATTAGGGAGTGCAAAAGACAGACATGAAAGGAAAAATTGCCTTTGCCTTTTGCCGCAGTCTAGTTCGGGTATTACATAAATCATAAATAACTAGTGTGAAAAGGGTAAAGGAAAAAGTTAAAAAGTTGGTTTTATGAAGGGTTTCAAAAGAAATTGGGGGGAAAAAAGGTGTAGAGGATCACACACGGGTTCTTGTTTTCAAGTAGAAGGACAAAGAAACTTTCTCATCAATTCAACTAACACAAATTTCACTTATTATAAGCATATTAGGTAAAAAACTTAGTTTTACTGATATTCAGACACAGAGAACTGAAGGCATCACAGGTGGAATGAAAACACAATTTTGGAACAGGATTAACAAGCAGAGAAGAGGTTTTTCTAAACTGGGGAATACCTCGGGATCAGCTTCCAGGAAGGATGGCGTTTAGTATTTGAGTTTTGAAGAAAGTCAGGCCACTGAGCTGGAGAAGCAAATGCCAAAGCTAGAGAGCTTTGAAGTCTGCTGCTCCTCTTCCAAAACCAAAGAGCCTGCCTGGCCCAGCACTTACCCAACCCCTTCACAGGCTGGTCCAAGATGAGATCCTGTCTCCTACAAGCCTTGTCTTGAGTTAACAGCTTCTGCTGCCTCCTGCCACTTCGGCAGTGGCAGAGACTACTCGCTCCATTCCAGCTGAGTAAGTGAGCTGAGAAGCTGATTAGGAATCAGAAAGCCTGTGATCTACGGCTCAAATGAAGTGAGAATAAGATCTGAAAGTTCTTAACTCCCAACGGACAAGTTCAACAACTACAAGTAAATCCAAAAACTGATTTCCTCTCTTGTATCCTGCCTACTTGCCATCGTCTGAAATAAGAAAGGCAACACTTTTGTTTTCTGCATTTTTATTTGGATTCCAACCTTCATTCCAATGCGGATTTACAAGTTAGAAGTAAAAATGAATAATTTAGTGACCAAGAAACACTATTCACTGCTTCCTAATGACACGAAACACAGTATTTGAGAACTTTGATGCCCATCAGTGTGCAAAATTGCTTACATCGCCTGGCTCAGAAACAGGAGCTCCAACTCTAGCACCAAAACTAATCAACAGGAGTCTATAAAATTCAAAGATCCGTCCTCTTTAAATATTTCATGCTATAAAACTCCACCCTGAAAACACCAAAATCAGTTTAAATTGGTAAGTCTAAACGCCTTGCCTCTTCACCTAGATCAAGGTGCTGTGGCTGCAGGCAGCAGAGGGCATGGGATCCTGTACTCAGCTCCACATCTGGAGGCTCAAACCCCTTACAGTAGCTCTGCTGCACAGCGCTGAACTTGCAGACTGGCTGACGGGTCAGCTGGAATTAATCTGCTGTGGCTGGGAACAGAGGAGGCAGAAGAGTGCCAGAGAGAGTGCTTTCAAAAGAAAATAAATAAAAAAAGATCTGCAGTGGTGCAATTTCTTATAGTAAACCTTTTTGGCTCCTGCTGTTAAAGGAGTTTTAAACTTCTGATCACTCCTTACGTTAATTTCCAGTGGGCAAAGGGAGTAAACTAATCTGAAACATATTCAATGACATAAATGTTTCACCCAAACTTTTAAGAGTTGAGTTCTCTTCAATAGCAGTTCCCTCTCAGCAAGCACAGGGTACCTAAAACATCAGCTTGAGCACCCTCCCAGCGCAGCTTCTTTTCAGTTTCTACTGGATACCAGTGGAAAAAAGGCTTGAAAGAAGGTACTTTAAGAATAATGTGTACTCACTGCAGTCAAGGTGAAGCATACAGACTGCTGCTGCTTGGACAAACTCCATGTATACAACAACTGAGATGCCAACAACCTGCCCTGCTCCAACACACAGCCCTTCAACCCCAGCTGGTTTGCCCTAAACAGCCATCGATATCTTGAATCACTGACCTTAAATCTGCAGATGCAGGTGGAAACCAACCAAACCTGAACAATAACCAAGGATTTGAGAAGCAGATAAATTACCATAAGAGGACTAAGTTATCTTCTCAATTCAGACCATGCCTAGAACCTGATCTCAATCAGAAAGTCTCCAAACTGAGAGGGCACCGAGAAGGCGGCAGCAGAGACGCTGAGGGAAATGTTACAGAGCTGTATTTCTGAAATTGGAAGGAGCACAAAGTCCTGCTGTGACCATACAGGCAGGCACGGGACTGTCCCTGCACTTACACAACTGCTTTGGCTTTTTTGTTTCACTTCTAACCCCCAAGAGCTCCGATGCAGACCTTCGCCTTCACGGAAATACTTGAAAAACCTTCTTTCTGAGAGCCTTCTGGCCAGCTACTTCACTTGCAACATGCCAAGACCGATAACGAAGAGGAAAGAGACAATATACAACTTCCATACTTGATTCCTGTGTTTAATTACAAACTGGGTTGTCTGAACAGAGGGCTCAGACTCCCTTCTGCTTTGGGCTTTTTTAGTTCAAAAAGCAAGAACCACATCTTTTAAATCAAGCCTGATTTCAACAACACAAGTCTGTGTTTCTACTTCTCTTGCATTGACTTCTGCCCCAATGAGCTTTGTAAAGACAATTCCCACCACGGCAGACAGCAGGGCCAAGGAAAGGCAGCAAATTCCAATACACAGGGTCTTTTTTCCCACATCCTGAAGGAATTAATTCATCTTATTAAAATAAGCATTGATTAAGGCACCCAGAGTCTATAACACAAATGTTTTGCACAAGGTAAAGAGCCTATAAAGAGTCTTTAAAACATTGTTTTATTGTCACTTTATCTCAAAAAGGGTTTCCCCAGCTTCTTTGGGAAACTCCCCCAGGCAGGTGACAGCGGGATTCACCGGGAAGTGCTAAACTCACACGGTGCTTCTAGCTGTAAAAATATAGAAATCCTGAATCTGTTCAGCTCCTCTGCCACCACTCAAACACAAACATCCCACACGCCAGATTTGTTTTCCTGACAGCATCCGAACAGGAACTTGGAGATGGAGTGAGGCAGCAGCACTGCCTCCGCAGCCAGGGACCGCTGTGAGGCAGAGACCCCAGCCCCCAGCCGCCCCGGTTCTGCTCCCCACGGTCCCAGCGTCCCAACACCGACCTCCCGAGAGGGGATCCCGTGGAATCCACCTGCCTGCAGCTCCTATATCCCTGCCCAGTGCCTGGCACTCCACACCGGAGCCCGAGGGCAGCCGGGTCGCTCTGGAAAGGCAGAGAGGAGCGGAGTCGCGTCCTGAGAAGGGGGGAACCGGGCCCCGAGGCGCTGCCCGGGCCGCCCACCTCCCCTGGCCAGGCGGAGGAACCGCTGCCTCCCGCCTACCTTGATCATCTTGTCCATCTCGGGATCCTCCGACATCCTCCCGCGGGACTACGGGCGGCTGAAAGGGGAGAGGGAGCCTCTGGCCCGTCCCCACCGAGAGATACCGGGGGCCGAGGGCCAGCGAGGGCGGCGGCGGGGCCGGCCCGGGGGCGCTGGGCCGCGCTAGGCGACGGGCANTGATGACGTTAAGACACTCAGGGGGAGGGGCCTGGAGAGCTCCGCTTGGCTACGCCCCCTGCCGGGAAGGTGGGGAGCAGGGATAGTGAAATATCGCGAGGTTTCGGGGGGGGAAGTATCGCGAGATCTCGGGGGGCGGGGAGTATCGCCAGATCTCAGACCTAGCGCGCGATCCTCTCGGCCTGAGGGAAAGAGGCGGCCGGCGGCGGTTGAGGGGACGGGGGGGAATAAACGTCTCTTTTCCTTCGCCTTGTGCCTTCCACGGGCCTGTCCCCCCCCCTCACCGAGCGATTACACCACAAAGGGGTCTCCCACCGAAGCCCTAACGCCCTCCTTGAGGCAGCCACCCCACTTTTCCAGTCTAGTTCTTGCATTTGCTTCGCTGGGGACAGTTACCAGAGGCCTTTCTAGTAGCGCTCTGCAGAAAGTCTGCAAAAACCTTACAGATTGCTTGAGGCAGGGGGTAACTGATGCAAGAAGGAAGATAGAAATTTAGAACGATAGGAGTATCTGGGTTGGAAGAGGCCTTTCAGGATCATTGAGGCCAACAAAATGCCAAACCATGTCTCTCAGCACCACCTCTGCTCGGGTTTTAAACATCTCCAGGGATGGTGACTCCACCACTTCTCCAAAGTGAAAAGTAGAAGTTCTGAGAAAAGTAGAACTTTCAACTAGATGTTGTTAACATGAATAAGTATCTTTTAGCAGATAACCCATCCCTGGAACTGTTCAAGGCCAGGCTGGATGGGGCTTGGAGCAACCTGCTCTAGGGAGAGGTGTCCCTGCCCAGGGCAGGGGGGTTGGAACTTGATGATCTTTAAGGTCCTTTCCAACTCTGACCATTCTATGATCCTATGATTCTATGATAAGGAGACACCTGCTGCAAGAGGCCTTGGCAGATAGCAAGACTCTACCCTAAAAGAGGCCTTGATGAACACCAGGATGAGTCTAAACAGAAGCAACTGTCTGGCGAGAACTACTCTCATGGTCTAGAAATGGCCAACTCAACAAAGGTGAAAAGGACAGGGTGAGGAAGACTTCAGGTCTTCCTCCAGAAGACCCCCAAAAGACGGCCACCAGATGGCAGAGCGCAGGCGCCAGAAGGAGAGGACTTGGGATAATGAATTCCAAGAAATAATTGTACTTACCACACCTACTCCTAGAAATAACAATCCAACCCCGCTATTGATTGTTTGCTTAGTACCATAAAACACACCTGGCTCAGAGCCCAGGTGTGATAGTTTGGAGGAGCGATGCCCCTTGCACCCAGCGCTGCAATAAACACACCTGCTTTGTAACTCCCAGAGAGTTGTAAGGTTTGATTTCCACGCATCACCTGTTCCAATGCTTGATGACCCTTCTGGTGTAGAAATTTTTCCTAATATCCCTCCTAAACCCCTGATGTGATTTGAGGCCCTTTCCCCTTGTGTGGGCTCTTGAGCTCCTGCTCACCTCACTGACACAAACTGTTCCATCAAAGGCAGGGTTAACCTCGCTAAGGTAAGAATGTTTATTGGAAGCAGAGAAGAACAAACTTATACCTCACTGATTCACACTGAGGGGTTGCTCTCAGCTTGCTTACAGAAGAAGGATGTGGAGGTTAGAGGTATAGGGCAAGGAGTAGAGAACAAGCTGTGTAAGCCAACAAAAAGTTATAAAAACTCCTCCAGACCAGACAAGCATTTAAACAATTTCTTGGGGGAAAAAAAAAAAGCATTTTCATCAGATAGAGATGCAACAGGAGTAGAGCCATATAAAGCATTAGTACTTGACTGTATTTGGTATTTAAAAAAGATAAAGCCAAGTAATGTTTTTTGACAAAAGCTCCTTCAGGTACCTTCTAAATAAACATTTCTTAATGCAGTTATGTATTTTCCACCTAAGTTTTGTGTGTTAAGAAGAGGTTTCCTTCTTTTGTATCTCACGAAGCTGCAGAGGTGTTTCCAAACACATGGAGAGGCTGCTGCCATTTAGGAGTTTTTCTGTGGAATTTTGACTGTCACCTAGAAAAAAACAAAAGGAAAGTCACAAGTTATTTTCTTTCCAGTTGTACTCACTTGAGGGCCAAGAGGAAACAACATCCTACAGAAGAGAACCAGAGGACTGGCAATGGCTGGGATCCCCTGGATCTGGAGACCTGCCTGGTAGGCTCGAACACTGGGTCACAGCATCCCTCCAGAGATGCCATTGCTCTCCGAGAGGTGGGAGCAGGCACACTTGTTTGTGGAGCTCCTGTATCAGATCATCCCCTGCCCATCACAAGCTGGAGGCCCTCAACTGTTGGGTGCTTTGCTGTATTGTAGCTCCAGGGCCATGGGAGAAATCACCTCTGCCCTAGAGCTCTGTCACCCTTTAGATATCACAGCTGCAAGAAGACAGAGTGACAACACTTCTCCTTGTTTTACAGGAAATTACTCAGCCCGTGGCACAGGGATTGCCTAACATCAGGAACCTTGGTCTGACACATAGGCTCAAGAGAGTGGCATCAAGTACTGATCACTGCTCAGGTTTCCTCTCAGGAGTGATGAGTACCCAGTGTTCATCTGCCAGCTTGTACCTGCAGAAGCTTCTACCTGTCAGGCACCCACCTCCTCTTCTTCACAAAATAAAATCATGGAGAAGTCCATACACTAGCCTGGACATGAAGTTCCTTCAGAAGCGCAGCTCCAATTTTGTTTCAAGCGTTAGAAGGAAGAATTGCAGCTCTCAGGCCAAATACAGTTTGGAGCTACGGCAGAGAAGTCCTTGGATACTGGGATACTCACATTTTTCACCTCCAGGTATGCGTCCAGACCATACTCTCCCAGCTCTCGCCCAGTCCCAGAGGCCTTGTAGCCACCAAATGGGGCTTGTGCACCAAACACATTGTAGCAGTTTACCCTAAAACACAAACCCAAAAATTAAGCACCTGTAGTTGATGGTTGATGGATGAGCCCTTTTGCAGCAAAGGGATGGCTGAATTTTGGGGCAGGATTTCCAAGTTGGTCAGTTCTCTCAGCCAACAGAATTAATCAATACCGAAACCTTATCCTCATCAGCCAGGAAACAGAACATCATGAAATCACTTCACATCTCTCCAAGCCTCCAGCCACCTACACCTCCTTCACAGGACAGATACCAAGAGCACCTACTTGTTCACTCAGTACTATTAAGGAAAAAGGAAAAAAAAAAAAAGGCAGTGAGATACTGGATCTCCAAAATCTCTTGTGCCAGAAGAGTAAACCCAAGTACTGACTTTGGCATAGTCTCCAGCGTGGCCTCAGGACACAGAGGAACATCTACTGCAGCAGCCAAGACTGCAGGAACACGCTGGGTGATCTAATCACTGCTGGCACCCTGAGCCCTGCAGCAGCAGGGACTGGATTTCTTTCCCCCCCCATCCCATTCATTAATTCTTAGTGGGAGCATGGGAAGCTTAATATAACTAAATTTCACCAGCGTGACAATTGGAGGTCTGACATTACATGCAGAGGAGCACAAGTAAAACTGCATCCAAAGCAGAGATAGGCTATCAAAGAGCAAACTTCATGAGAAATGGCAGCCCATAAGGACGCTTCCAGCAGTTTAGGGAGAAGGAAAGGCCAAGGCTCACCAGATTGTTCCCGCTCGCAGGCTCTGTGACACGTAGTTTGCCTTGTCAATATCCTTTGTAAAGACCGCGGCTGCCAGGCCGTACTTGGAGTCATTCGCTCTCTCAATGACTTCCTCGATGGTTTTGAACTTCAGAATCTGCATGACCGGCCCAAATATCTGCAAAACCCAAACAGAGCAGGTGAAAATCTGTGTAAATTGATGACGGGAGAGGCTGTGGTTAATGATGGAGTTATGCGTTTGTGCTAGAAGTCACACAGGACATCAAATTCAAAGTATCACTTCCCCTATTACCAAGTGCCCAGGATGTAATCTGGAGGGAAGTTTAATGCAGTAACTTTCTAAGAAGCATCGAGTTTTGCACTTTGTGAATGTCCAGTGTTTATAGATCCATGTTTTTTTTGCATCAGAGAAGGCAAAACGATGAAGAAGTGAGGAGCTGGCAGAGACAAAGCTGCTGCAGGTCTCACCTCCTCTCTGGCAATCGTCATGTTGTCCTGCACGTCGCCAAAGACCGTTGGCTGGATGAAGTAGCCTCTGTCTGCAGCAGGGTTGCCACCACACAGCAGTTTGGCTCCCTCACGCTTCCCATTACTGATGTAACCAAGGATCTTCTTAAACTGCTCTTCATCGACCTAAGAGCCATGAGGACAAAGAGATCAGCTTCACCTTTACTGGGGGTAAAAAACCCAAAAGATTTGACTGCAACCTGCTGTGTGTGTGACTGTGCTCCAGCAATTCCCCATTTCAACAGGCTGCCAAAGCCAGCTTCAAAGGGAGAGGATAATTTTTAAATGCCAGTGTCAAGTGGAGGTTTTGGAACAATCAGATCAGTTAATTAACTTCTCCCTCCTGCACGAGCAAGGAGATAATTGGCACAGCTCAATGGAATTAAATCAAGAGACTGAAGGATACCTCTCATTCTAATCTCCTGATGCACAATGACTGAAGACTGGGACTGTTTCATGAGATAACAGTTCAGGACATTTTCTGCTCTTACCTGAGGCCCCTGTTCTGTTTTAAAGTCGAATGGGTTTCCAACCACCCTGGACTTGGCCTTCTCAACACTCCTCTCCACAAACTCATGATATATATCTTCCTGGACATACGTTCGGGATCCAGCACAGCAGCACTGCCCTTGGTTGAAGAAGAGGGCAAAGTGGGCTTGATCCACAGCCCAGTCCACTAAGATTGAGGAGAGGAGAGAAAACCAATAAGCAAACAAAACCAACCAGAGTCAGTGAGTGACTTCTTTTGAGCAAATATCACGCAGACTGCTGGAGTATCAGCAATACAAAGCCCTTTCAGTTGACAGGCATCTTCCATGCTTTGGTAGCACAGAAGTTACATACAGATTTAATTAGTATGAGGGTCTGCTACAGCACCCTATGGAGTGAAAAAATATGTATCTAAACTGAGGTAGTGTCCTCATTCAAAGTTATCAGGTATTAAGGGCAAGTTATTTTAGATCTAGAAGAATTTCCTTAGTCACTGACACATAAAAGCATGTGTGTTGGTCCAACAAGACCAAAAATGAGTCTATACACAAGAAGTGAGGGAACCAGAACTTCACAAGACTAGAAAAGAGCGGTACACTCTGAGAGAAACAGACAGAAACAAAACCTAAACTGGAACTAAGGCTGAGGGAAGATACCCAAACAATTCTCATTTGTTGATAACTGAACTTCCCAGCCCTGAGAAAGAAGTGGGAGTGAAGAAGTGCTGATACACAAATACAACAGCTACAGCTGGAGGCACAGAGACTTCACTGACTGAGAACAGCCAGCTGGTGTGTCAGAGCTGGAGACTCCAGGCACAGAAGAGGTTTCCTTTCCCCTCCAGCTCTGCTTGCAGGAAGTCAACATAAAAGGTACGGATTAAATATTATGGTAGTGGGTGCTTACTGTCTGCATCAGACATGATTATGTTGGGACTCTTTCCTCCAAGCTCCAGGGTCACCCTCTTTAGGTTACTCTCTGCTGCAGCCTTCTGGATCAGATGCCCAACCTGCACCGTGAGAAGAACAGGTGTGAGGAGTTAACTCCTACAAACAGCAGCACCTGGCAGCGTGGCTGGGTTTAGGTCTCAGTCAGCAGTTTAATAATAATCCCTTAATTGTAGGGCTTTAAGGGAATAACTGAAGTCTGCCTAGAGTTTCACCTCCAGTAAGAAGCAGCTCAAGGAAAACAACCTGAAAAGTCTTATGTAAAGTAGAAATAAGTATCACACCCTGAAGTCAGCTCTGTTTTTAAGAACAAAGTGTGTAAGGCAAGGTACCTCCAGTATGTTGTACAGAAAGGGTATTAGAGCAATGAGATATTCTCTAACTGTTAAGTCCTTGGGATATAAAGCACTCTCTTACCTCCGTGGAGCCGGTGAAGGCCACTTTATCTATGTCCATGTGGGAAGAGATGGCAGCCCCTGCGGTGGGGCCATAGCCAGGGATGATGTTCACCACACCTGGGGGGAATCCAGCCTGCCCATTCAGAGCAGGAGAGAACAACATTACTCCTATCACAAATCAAGGATTTCACCTTATCTGTTAGTAACGCTTCAGGATGCCTCCCACAAAGAACAGAGCCTTTTCTACTTTTCCCAGGCTTTTGGCTTTAATGTTCACTTTGCAAGATCCAGGACGACTCCCTGCCCCACACCCTAAGTGTAGTTTGAGCTATATATGTCAGCTTTCTAATCACCATGAAGTTCCTTATTTAACTGAACCTTAGAGAGTCCTTCCCTAACCAAGATTTATGACCTCTGCATATCAGTTTTTAAGGATAAGTGGGGCTTTTTAGCTAAGATACCCAAGACAATCCAGCCTTTCTTCAGATGAGCCAGCCCTTCTCTGTTCCTATCACATGCCCTCCACTGCTCAGCAGGCTGCATCACACCACGCTCCAGCAGCGACAGCAGAGGGAAACCCAGCCTTTCTGCTCACCTCTTTGATCAGATTAGCCACGTAGAGAGCACTCAGGGGAGTTTGCTCCGCCACCTTCATCACAACCACGTTCCCAGTAGCCAGGGCAGGCCCCAGTTTCCATGCTTGCATCAACAGCGGGAAGTTCCACTGAAAAACAAGGAGGCTTTTGCTGGTCTGAACTCAAAAGTTTCCAATTAATCAGTACATAACCAGTGAGCTTCACTGAAATCAGACATAGCACCTATGGAAGCCCTCTTTGATCCTTCCCTCACTGCTCCTCAACATTTGTCTCCTTTTTAAGCACCGCCTTCTGCTTGCCCAGGAAAACTGTGCTCTGAAGTGTGAGCTTTCTCACTACCACTGCAAACCCCAACCCTTTTCTTTTAATTCATCTTTAACTGTCACTTTAACTGTTAAACTCTCTTTTGAGGTGTTTTGAAAGAAAGCCTGTTTGTGAAGACAGGGCAGTGCAGGCCGGTGAAGTGTTTACATTCAGTTCTTGCTCAATGCAAATATGAAAACCATGCAAATACAGGCTGCAGCAAGCAGAATGTGGCTCCTGCTATAAAGAGGTAACACTATCCACGGACCATTGTGTAAATCTGGCCCTGTTGTTGACAAACCACCTTGCTAGGCTTGCTACCAGTTACAGAAACAAGATCAGGTACATAAAGCTGAATTTTGCACACTAGTTCTCTATTTCTTTATCAAACAGAATTCTGGGGTTTAATGCTAGATAGTAATTTAAACCTAGTTGTGGTTCTGAGCCAGATAAATTCCTATAAAGGGGCTTAAATATTTTAGATTTATTTTGTATCTGCTGAAAAATCTTTCTCAGAGCCCATGAAATCAACAGGTAGTTCTATACTGCCAAGGCAAAGTAACAGCCCTCCCAGCTGATGGCAAGAGTAACATTCTCTACCCTGGAGGAAGCAGAAGTCAGCAACAGATAAAAACTTGCATCTTAAGACAATGCTTCATGATAACAGTGAGTTCTTGAAATGTTGCAGGAACTACTGATACATTTTACTTACTGGGATTATCTGTCCACAAACTCCCACCGGCTCATGTCTTGTGTAACAGAAGAAGTCTCCATCTAACGGGATGGTTTTGCCGTGGAATTTATCCGACCAACCTGCAAAGTATCTAGCAACAATAAAGTTTCGGTCACTGAATGGAAAAAAAAACAAGTCTCCCATCAAAAGAAAATAAGAGAGACTTCCTCCAGCTACTTGCTTTCCTCCTCAGAGGCATCCAGTCTCTGCACAAGCAAAGATTCAGCTACCAGCAGGTGACCACAAGCGTGGAGCATGAAGAGCTCCTGTGCTGTCACTCCGTGCCTACCTGAGACACTTGACGACCATGTCCAGATCCACTAGGTAGGAGATGGAGTACGGTTTCCCATTATCCAGAGTTTCCAGCGCCTGCAAAAGATAATGAGATTGCCTGAAGAGTATAGATTCAGAATCTATTCTCAGCTTGCAGTTCAGGCCAGTTCTGCACGTTGGCCTTTTTGCTTTCAGCTTCCCCAAACTACTTCCCCGTCCTTACCGCCAGGTAAGCCCGGTCCCTCTCGATCAGGTCAGCAAGACGATTCAGCAGCTTCCCCCGATGAGAAGCATCCATCCTCCTCCAAGGCGAGCCCAGCTGGAAAGCTGCCTTGGCTGCCTTAACGGCCTTGTCCACATCTGCCTGCAGAGGATTCCGGGCAAGAGGGTGAGAAAGGAGTAATCAGCTGCCCCTCACTCTCTCAAAACACAGCTGAAGCCCTCCCCGATCTCTTGAGAAAACAGCCTCCAGCCAGATGGCACCAGTGGCTGCTAGTGCCACTTTTTGGGGGGACAAGAACTCGCTGGACCCAGTGCAGGTTTCTTGCCCAGTCTGCATCCAGGGGGAGGAGGGGGCAGAGGGGGCAGTGAAACAGATGGGTGCAACCGCCAGGCAGCCACCACCTCTGCCTGTGCTTACACTCTCTGTTATTTCAGCTCTGCTGAGTGCAAATATCATCTAGTTATTTCCTCAATTTCATCTGCTGGGTTAATGTTTCCATCCTAGAACAAGGCATGGAAAAAGCTCCAGAAATGTGCTTTTGACAACCTTTTGGGATTTGGTTTCACCACCACAGTCTAAAAGAGTTTTTTCCATCATCAAATATCTCTAATCCATCCTTCTGTCCTGCCAGGGCATTAACTTGTTTCTAGTTGGTTCTCTGTTCTGGCTTGCTGTAAGGCTCTGGCCAGGACAAGCCAGGCTGCCACAGACAAGCAAACAACAAAGGGTTTCCCTCACTCAGCTCTCCCTTGGGGAATCCAGACAAGTTTCCAGACTGTAGGAAGAATTCAAAATTGTTGGGAAACACCACCTCAGCTCTGCCACAGACTCCTAGGAGGGCTTTGCATAAGGCATAGGGTGATGACATGACTCTATTCCCCCACCATCGCTCTCTTTTTTCCCTTTTTAAAATTTCCTAAGGCTGGGGACAGTCTCCCACTGCAGAAAGGGACTCTCCAGGTGAATCCTCACCTTTTGTCTCCTCTGCTACCCTGACTCTGGGCCACACCATCAGCACAGCACCCGCAGGACCGCAACGGTGCCTGCCTTCATCCCTGCCTGCCCCAGCAACCTCCACCGGTGGCTGCTCCCCAGCCTCCCCACATCGACTCCTCTCCACCCTTTCCAGTCCCAGCTTGCCACTGGTAGAGAGGCAAAGCCAGAAGGGTTTTGTTGAAAGCAGTAGTCAAGGAAGAACACAAGCAACACTCAATGTGGTATTTGTACAGGTCAGACACTTACTCCCACAAACACAGGACTTGGCAAGGGATGAGTTAGCGCCTTCCCCTGCGATCCCCGTGCGCCTGCTCGCACGGAAAACAAACCCAGCTCATTAGGAGAACCCTTACCTTATCGCCCTCGGCAACCTGGCAGATGACTTCTCCCGTTGCTGGATTGATAGTCGGGAAAGTTTTCTTACTGACGGCATCGTGCCACTCATTATTTATGAAAATCTGCAACAGAAAAATAAAAGCAGAGCAGCGTTAAGTCTCAGAGGCAGACCTGAGTGAAATCAGTAAGACCTTTTAGCTCTCTGATGGCATCTTAGCAGGGTGTTTAATTAAGAGACTCAACTTGTGTGGGCTCCAAAACCACACCAGTATGAAGGAGACATTTTAGCCTAAAAGCAGACAGCAACAGACACAGCCTGGAGTTAATAATAAAAAAAATAAAAAAGAATTCACATCTCAGCAAGCAGCACGTGAACTGGAAGCAGTTCCCATCTCAGTAGGTCCCTGCAAGCCCTGGAAGCCTGGCTGGAGCTGCGCAGGGACACCAGGAGCCTCGGGAGACTGAACGCTGGGAAAACGCTTCGGGCAGGGCATGATACAGTTGATCTTATAAACAGTGCACTCGAGCTTTTTGGCAGCAACTCCCCCAATGAGCTGATTTTAGGATCCCCGTGCACCATTCTGAAGCCAAGCCAGGCACAAACAGCAGCTTTGCGCCAACTCTTCCTTCCTCAGTAGGGCTGAATTCCATGGGGATTTTTCCAGCTCCATGGCAAGAGAGTGTCAGTGCAAAGATCGTGGTGCTCACCGAGAACTTGCCAAACTCTCCGCCATGGGCCAAGGGCCTTTTCACCGCCCTGGGGAGGGCAACCAAGGTTCCTCCACCCTGCTGATGGGATGGGGTCCTCCCTAGGGTGGCGAGCAAGGAGCAGGGGGTCTCATCCACACCACCAAGCCAGGCACTTTCCCCTCATGGACAGCCTTCTCCTTAGACTGTATCGATGGCAGCAGGGACAGGGATAAAGCCCAGGACACCCCCTTGTGCCCCGCACCAGCTGCACCACCCTGGAGTTCCTTGTTTTTTTTCCTAACAAGATTTCCTCAAACGCAAAGCTCTGGGCCCAAACCTCCGCCTTCTCCGGCTCCTGCCCTCCTCAGCGTTAAACCGGGGGTGTCCCCAGCCTCGTACCCCGGTCCCCCCGAGCCGGGGAGCCCCATCCAGCTCGTCCCGGGGGGAATCCACCGCTGCCACCCCCCACCCCGAGGTCCCCCGCGGGTTCCCCGTCCCCACCGCGTCCTTACCTTATTGCAGGCGATGTCGGGGCGCGGGTTGGGCGCCGGGATGGGGGAGGCGGCGGCGGAGGCCGAAAAGGGAGCCCCGAACCGGGCCTGGCCGCGGCAAAGCCGGGAAACGTTCACCGCCGCCCGCAACATGTTTCGGTGCGATGGGCCGGGCAGCGGGAGCGGCCTCCGCTCCTCCGGGGCGGCTCCGCACCGCCCCCGCACCGCCCTGCACCGCCCGCCTGGGCTCGGCTCTGGGCTCGGGTTGGAAGGGACCGTAAAGATCATCCAGTCCCAACCCCTCTGCCCTGGGCAGGGACACCTCCCACCAAAGCAGGTTGCTCAAAGGCTTCACCACACTGGCCTTGAGCCCCTCCAGGGATGGGGCATCAACAGCTTCTCTGGGCAGCCTGGGCCAGGGTCTCACCACCTTGGAAGAGAATGCTCTGGGGAGACCTTAGAGCCCCTTCCAGTCCCGAAAAGCCCTGGGAGGGGCTTTTCGGGACTGGAAGGGGCTCTAAGGTCTCTCTGAAGCCTCCTCTTCTCCAGGCTGAACCCCCCCAACTCTCCAGGGATGGGGCAGCCACAGCTTCTCTGGGCCACCTAGGCCAGGGTCTCACCATCCTCACCCCAAAGAAGTTCTTCCCCAGATCTCAATCTTCCCTCTTCCAGCATCAAACCCTTTCCCTTCATGGCTCCCCTTCCTGAGTCCCTCCCCAGCTTTCCTGGAGGTCCTTTAGGGACTGGAAGAGGCTTGAAGGTTTCCCTGGATCCTCTTCTCCAGGCTCTCTCTCTCTCACCCCCAACTCTCTCAGCCTGTCCTCACAGCAGAGGGGCTCCAGCCCTTGCAGCATCTCCACGGCCTCCTCTGGATCCACTCTAAGAGGTCCATGTCTCAGCTGTGGAGAGACAAGTGTGTGGGCAGGCATGGCTTTTGGCCTGTGCCCTTGGGCTGAGGCAGGAGAGCAGCCCCCAGCTTCCTGTAGCCCCCTTTGGACACTGCAATGCCACAATAAGGTCCCCCTGGTGGCTTCTCCAGGCTGAACAACCCCAACTGTCTCAGCCTGTCTTCATAGCAGAGGTTCTCCAGCCCTCGGAGCATCTTCATGGCCTCATCTGGACCCGTTCCAACAGGTCCATGTCCTTTTTGTGGTGAGGACTCCAAAGCTGGACACAGTACTCCAGGTGGGGTCTCACCAGAGCAGAGCAGATGGGTAGAATCACCTCCCTCAACGTGCTGGCCAACCCAGTACAATTCAAATCACATTGGTGCACCAGGGATGCCCCATCCATGTCTGGCACCGGCACTGACTGTCCCTGCTCCTGTCCCTCTCCATCCCAGGGAACTTTGTGCAGGCACCAAGAAGGAGAAAAGGCAGCCAGAAACATCTCTGTTGTGCTGGTTGGTTTTGTGGGGAAGGTGGTGTGATGAGATAAATATCTGGGGAGCCCTGGTCACCTGGACATGCTGCCGTCAGCATGTGCACAGGAATCCAAAAAAGCAGCTCCTGTGTTCAGGGGAGGTGGAAGGAAGCCAGCAAAGTGCTGTCACAAGAGGGACACTGCTCGGTGCATGCAAATGAGAGGCTTTGTAAAATTGCTCCCAACAAGGGCTGAAGGCCCTTTCCTCTCATTTGCTCAAGACTCCTTGCGCAATTTCAGCTGCCGAGGGGCAAGGTCGCACGCAGGGAGCAGAGGTATTCTCAGGTCATCACGCCCAGCACTAAGGAATCCCCAGACTGAAAACACAAGGAGTTTTTAATCTCCAAAATAAACCTGACAGCACCTCTCTGGCTTCTTTAGTGAGAGGTCTGTGAAGGGTAACAAGGGGTGGACAGAAAAATTGTAGAATATGTCAAATGAGAAATAGTTTAACCCACTGTCCTGGAAGACCCAGATCCCTGGAAGTCTTGGTGGTAGCTCCTGGATCTGCAGGTCATGGGGTGTTTCATTCAGCAGGAGATTACCAGCCCTGTTTCAGAGGGAGGAACCTCAAAGGCCAGAGAGGCAAAATAGCTGCAAGGTTATCCAGCAGGACTCGGATTAGGCCACGGGCTTCCAAATCAGCTGAAAGAAATCCTCTTGTGCTGGATCTCAGCCTCTCTTGTCCTTGGCTGCCCATATTCCCTGAAGGGTGACCAATTCCTCCTTGATCCCTGGACGGTGTGCCCTGGGCAGCCCTTTAGGAGGTGACACTCCTGAAGACCACTTGTTCCAACATGTTCTTCCTCCTCCTGCAGACCTTCATGGGTTAAACCACTTTTGGGAGATGCCAGAAAGACCTGTTTTACCCCTAGAGATGTGCCTGTGGGCACTGAGCCTCTCCTGGAGGGACCAGGTCAGGCTGCGTGTCCACAGGGCACATCTCAGAGCTGAGCTCCAGCCAAGCCTTGTTTGGGGCTAAGCTCCCAGATGTTGTTCTCTGCATCTTCTGCTGATACCTGGATGGATGATTGATGACTCTGGGAGTTAGCCTTGTGTTCATGCTTTTGTTCCTCTTGAGCAGGACCCTTCCCTGCCCCGGGGCAGCACAAAAACCACACACAATGGAGGAAACACCTTCAGAGCAGCCCCAGCTCTTGGCCTCAAGCTCTCAGCCCAGCTGGGACTGAGCCTGCCTGAAAGACGAGATGGTGGGAGGCACGAAGGCCAGCTGCCTGCTCAGAAGTCATCCCAACATCCAGGCTCCCTCCCTCTTCCACAGCTGAGCCAAGTGCCTGGGCTTGAGGTAGAATTTCACCCCGGAGCTTGTGAGAAACCAAAGCTCAGGTTACGAGGCTTCCCCACAGTCCTGTGGTCCTGGTGTTGAGCAGCCAGCACGGCCACCCCAGGGCTCCTCCGCAGCACCCCTTGTGTCCCTGAGAGCAGAGGTGTGGTGGTGACCCTGGGTAGATGGATGTGGCCTTGTGCAAGGAGGTTGGGAGGCTGCACCCGTGCTGGAGAAGCTGGAGAATTCAAAGAAGCGTGCCCATCACTTTAATATTGAGTTAATATTAGACTATACACAAAGAGCCCAGGAAATACCATGATTGTCCCACAGTTCTCTCCTTGCTGCCGGCCCCTGTGAAGCACTGAAAGCCCCCATCGATGCAGTCTGCACCCTCCATGGTTTCCAGAGAGATCCACTGCAGTGATGGGACCGTGGAGTCCTCCCAGTTCCAGGAGCCAGCCACTACCTCAGCTCCAGAGCCTCCCCTGAGGCCAGAGTTCTCAGGGGACTCAGTTCCCCCACCACTGGTTGGAGTCCTTCTAGCAGAAGGTGTTGTGCTGAAGGAGGAGAGATACCCTGCTCCATTCTCTTTATTCCCAAAATCAAGTCTTGCACCCCACCCACTCATTCCTGACCAGCTTCCCCTGCCCTGCATGGCTGGGAGTGACTGCCTGCAGCCACGTGATCCAGAGGTGGATTTTGTCCCACATCTACTGAGCCTAGCAATAAAAAGCATTGAGCCTAGATAAGAGATACCAGCAAACACCACTGAAGTTCAGAAGCTCCCAGGCTGCCATTAGCACCACCTCTCCCACGCCAGAGTGGCTGGTTTGGTCTCACTTCCAAGGACAGCTTCCCAGCGCTGTGGCTCGTGGCTCAGCTCCAGTTTGGAGAATGCTGTCCCATGAACCACGCAGGACCTCCAGCCAGACGTGGAGATCAAGTCCAAGTGAAGCACCAGGCCAGGGTCTGCACCATTGAGATGTTCTGCTCCAGAGACCTGTGTGAAAGCGAGATCAAAGCCCATGCAGGGCAAGCAAGGGGCTTTGCCCTCCTCCTCTAGGGACAATCTCCCTGGAGAATTGTGGGGACAGGCTTTGGGACCAGCATGCAAAGTCTGCTGGTTCCCTGTGCAGGACGTGGCAGGATCAGGTGAGTCACTGCCCTGCTCAGCTGAGACTGCCTCAGCCAAGGGCATCTTGCTGCCAAACTTGCTGGGACCAACCTCCACCCCAGCAG
Organism: Thinocorus orbignyianus; assembly: GCA_013400375.1. Lineage (NCBI taxonomy): Eukaryota > Metazoa > Chordata > Aves > Ciconiiformes > Thinocoridae > Thinocorus > Thinocorus orbignyianus. Next base: position 969,066 of record VXBW01001456.1, read on the forward strand.
TGCCAGCTGGCACCAGGCTGGCTTGCCCTCTCCCTTGGCCTTTGCCCAGTTTATGAGAGCTGTGACAGTCCTGGATCAGGACTGTTTGGCTGTTTAACACTCCACTGCCTTATCTTTCTGCTGCGGGCAGTGAGACTCCTCCCCTGGCTTTCGCAACATGCAAACAGTGACAGTGCAGGAGACAATGCCAAGGGAAGGAACAGTGGGATGCAGAGGGAATGACAGGGATGAGGAGGTTCTCTGCTCCCTCAGAGAGCAGCATCTCCACCACAAGGCATGGAATACGGAGAGCATGGCAGTCCTGATGTTTAGAGACTTGGTGATGAGTGTTTGGAAGAAGGAGATCTGCTCATCTCAGCACTTTGAAATTCCCCAGAGCTGCTGCTGCTTCCCCTACTTTTCCACCTTCTCAGGGGATCAGCTGCTGAGCACCCTGAAACACTGGCGTTTGCTGGTCTCTGCCAGAGCACAAGGAAACGCTTCTGAAGGGCTGAACAACAGATGGGATTATTGGGTTTTGGCAGCTAAAAGGCGGTTAAGTAACCCACTAGAATTTGATAATGTCACTAGAAAACATTAAGAATACAATCTCGGTAGCAACCCAAGGATAGAGATGTTTGCTTTCATGACACACTCTGTGAATGATTACTTCTGACACCACTCCCGGCAAATCTATTTGCAGCAGCAGCCAGCCCAGAGCCAGGAGCACACTGACCTCACCGTGGCCTCAAACAGCGCTGGGGAATGGAAGCACAGAGAAACCAAACAGTTTGCAGAGCCTGGGCAGGGGACCCAGGTGTCCTGATACCTGCCCTGCCTTGTGTTGGCAGAAGGAAAGAGACACATAATTAAAACTCCACAGTTTGAGACCTGATGTTACTCTGACCATGGGCAAGTCACTTTGGTAGCTGGCTTCTGCTTCCTCCCCACCATACCAGGAATGACCAATGATGTCCCTCAGTTTTGAGGGTTCAAGGCCAAAGTCCAAGTGGTATCTCAGAGCCTGCACTACCAAATATATTTGGTTTATCACCGGGCAAGTGACTATTTGCTGATGGGGATGTCTGCAGAGACAGCCCCTGCCAGGGGGAGCAGGATAAAAGAACACAGAGGAGAAAATGAAGCTGTGGAGGTGCCAGCAGCTCCCTGCCCTGAGGGACTTCCCAAGAAAGCACCAGGAGGGAGTCTTAAAAAGAAAATTAACAGCCTTTAACCCACAGAGGCAGCAGCAAGGCTTCCCCCTGCTGGGGGAAGGGAATGAGCAAGTGCTGGACCAGCAGGTGTTGAAAAGCCCAAGCCCAGCCAAGCTCTGGAGATTCCATCAGCATTGATGGCAGGACCTTGGTGCAGCAGTACCAGCTATGACAGCTGGGCTGCCCTTAATCTGCTCATCTTTGAAGGGAGTGCTGGCTTCTGGAATTGCTATTTCCCAGAATATGAACCATGTTGCTCAAATGTAGCCAGTGATGGGAACTCAGCCCACTTTCTCCAAGCCATTCCACTCTAGGAGTGCCAAGTGTCTAACACAACCAGAAAGTAAGGGTGCTCAGAGCATGCCATGGTCCCCTACCCTGGTGCAGGTGCAGCAAAGCAAAGCTTTGGAGGAAGATGGCTCACCTTCAGCTCTAGAAGAGGATGTGGAGTCCATCTGAGCTGGGAAATCAGAAAACTTGACCCATGATCTCGTCCAGCTTGTAGCCAAGACCTTGGGCCATCCCCAGAAGGCTGGTGGGGGGAGTGACCAGGGGAACTTTGGGCTCAGGAGCTGCCCCAGGAGGTGGCCAGGTACCATAGCTCCTGCTGAGGAACGGCCCTCGTCTGGCCCAGGTGCTGTAACGTCGTGCAAGAGGCTTCGTGGTGGGGAGGCTGTCAAACACACGGAATCCTTCTTTTATGGCAAAATCCCAAGCCAGGTCAGCCACAAACTCTGCATCCTTCGGGCTGCTTTCACCTGGGGCTGGCCCCCCTGGGGGCAAGAAAAAAATAGGACACCTCTGTTTGAAAAAGCTTGTGGTACATAGTCACATCCCAAACAGCACCCATGTGCCCTTGTCTGGGCCAGCCCTGCAGGACTTGGGGAAAACTCCAAACTATGGAATACAAAAATAACATCTTGTTTTTCTCTGATAAAGACTCCCAGGCCAGACCTGATGTATGCAGATAAATAGCATCCAGAGTTCACACCACCTCCCTGCTTTTAAATCTCTCTTCGAAGGTGGTGCTTAGTTTGAAGGTCTGAGAGCTCCACCTGTAGGACACGGCTCTGAGCTCTGAACTCTGGCCTCTGCTCACCTCTCCCACGGAGAAGTGATCCCACAGCAACCTCCCCTCAACACAACAGCAACAGAGCAGACCTTACATCCAGCAAAAAGCAGCTGCTGAGGAAATGCCCTGTGTGTGCTCCCCTCTGGCCCTTTTTTGCTGTTTGAAGGACACATCCTGACCACACAACACAGCCTGCCCGAGCAGGTACAGCAGCCTCACACCTTCCAGAGCTTTTGTTGGAGCAGAGAGGGAGCTCTGCGCGCTCGACAGGACACTCTATTTGCATCCCTCCTGTCTACATGTTACAATAACTGGCTGTGTGATTATTCCCAGGTCACTCATCTCCAAACACAGAGGTGAATCTCTCATTTTGAGTCCTTATTTCCCACAGGAACTCTATGCTGAAAGCACCAGACTGCCAGAAATGCCACACTTTGCTTTATTGCCTGGAATTTCGGAGCTCTCAGGGTACAGGCAGGAGTCATGCCCCAATCCTGCAGCACATGCTGCTGGTCTGACCTGCCTTGGTTTGGCCTGAGAGCTCTCCAGCTCTCCCCACACTGTGTCTGTGCTCTGGCTGGAGAATTGGGCAGAGCAGGTTGGGTTCCTCACCTGCCAGAGAGTGTTTGTAGAGTCCCTGCAGCGTCGCAGCCAGTCGGAAAAAGGCAAAGGCCATGTAGAAATTCCAATTCTCAGGGCGTTCCACTCCCATGTAGTCACAGTACATCTGGGAATACTCCTCTGCCGTAGGGACTCCCAGGTGCCCCACATCACACTTCCTCAAGCCTGGAAGATGTGAAGAGGCAACAGTGAGGCAGCGAACAGTGAGGAGCTCAGAGCTTTCTAGGGATGCCGTGAGGCTTGTGGCTGAGCCATTCAGCTGTGGAGCAGCAGAGACACCTGCACCCATCCAACACCTGCCCTGCTGCCATGAGGTTTCCATAAATAACACCAAGGGTTTGGCACGAACCCACAGTGGTGAAATGCATACGGGGCACTTTTCTTCACTGGGGTGAGATTGGGAAAACAGTGATTCATGGATCTTCCTCCTAAACAGCAGAGTGATTTTTCTCTCTGTTCACACCTATATACTGTTCTTTTCAACAAGTGTCTAACTTCATGGACAACCCCCTTCTGGGCTGGCCTGCTTCACAGCTTTCCCACCCAACAGAGTTCCCCAGCTTTACAGCTGAAGTGAGAGGGGAAATCAATCCAAACTAATTTTTAAATGCATTTTTGCCAGCTGTGAAGCAGGGCCCTCCTCTCAGGGGCCATCCCTGACAGGATTGCTAACAAAGATACGTGTGCATGAACAAGGTGACGGCGGCAACCAGGACAGGGAGCACACACAAAGGATCTGCAAATGGGTGTAGATAAAAGACAAATTGGGGATGGGGCAGCCCTGGCACAGTGATCACTGCGTGCACAGAAAGATGTTTCTGCTCTGGAGGGAGGGGGGAGAGGGCAGAGCAGGGAATGTGGTGCAAGAACCCACAGCCCTTTCCAGCTGCAATGAGCACAGCTGCCAGCTGCAGGAGGTGACCTGTTTCTGAACTCTGGTTCCTCTCTCCATGTGTCAAAGGTGACTGTGCCCCTCTCTGTACCTCTCAGTGCATTAAAGTGAGGTGGCAGGAAGAAGGCCATACAGTTATTCGCCAAATCAGAGATGGGATCTCCTAGAGTTGAAAGCTTCCAGCCAAGGACAGCAAGGACTTCTGGCCTGTCTGGATGAAAGACCAGGTTGTCCATCCTGTATCAGAGGGAAAAAGAGATCAGGAAAGTCTCAAGAAGGGAAAAAAAATCCCAGTGCTCAGCAGCAGTAGGTGCTTTCCAGTGCTCTTCACTCTCTTCAAAAATTGCTGAGTCCTTTGGGAGGCTGCACAAGTGAAAGATTAATTTCTGCAAGCACAGGTCAGGTAGGATGGAGATTACTCAACAGTGAACTCCCTGGTTAATGATGAACAGAACTGTGCTTTGAAGAATGAAACCAAGTTGCTCAGCACCTCAGATCACTAACAGATGTTACAGGACAAGGCTAGCTAAAAAGTGAAGCAGGCAAGCAACCATCCAGGGGGTTCTTCTGGTTGTTTCAAAAGAACACAACCTCATGCCTCATTGTCATGTGCTGTAGGTTACAGGTAGAACAGCTTTCACCTGTTTGAGCCCCAGGAGATGGCAGCAGCCTACTGAGGAGGAAACAGAGAGGGCAGCCATCCTGCCAGGGTTCAGAGAGCTCAGCAGTGTCCAGTCACACTGGAACTGTGTGCTCTGAACCTTGCAGGAAGGAGCCTTGGCTGAGAATTGGCACACACCTACGCTGCAGCCCCATAGCCCTGGCAGGCAGGGTCTGACAACACAGAAGTAGATCTCAGCATCCCTCAGCCACCACGCTCCTGTGTGGTTTCACCTGTGACACTGGCAGATTTTGCCATACATCCTGCAGCATCTCACCAGCCACCCAAACTCTTTAAGCATCAAATATCATTAGCAACATGCACCAGGACTGACTTCTGAGTATTGCAGAAACAGCTGATGATTCCCAAGTGTTAGACCGGTGTTTGTAGAGGTCGGGCGAAGAAACTGAAACATCCAAGGAGGCAGCAGGACTGGAATTGGACACCAGGAGTCCAGGCTTTCAGTCTCTGGCCCCAGTTTCCCTGCTCTGGAAAGGGCACTGCTTTTAAACTGCCACAGATCACTGGGCAGATAAATACTGGGGAAAATATGAGAGCTCTTGGTGAAAGACCACACCAGTCAGAGCTCTTGGGATATGTTTCTCATGACAGATGCAAAGGGTTTGTGGCCCTCTAGATCTTGCTGCCTGGAGGATGCTGAACACGACCCAGAGCCCAGGTTTCAGACTGCTCTGAAGCTCCTGCACCAGCCCAACTCATCACCTCTTTGGAGCCTGCATAATGCTTTACACCCTCTCTCCCTCCCTGCTCCCTGGGATGTGCTCCAGGGAAGTGCTGTCAGCCAAGCAATACCTGAAATCACCATGTACAACTGTCATCTTCTGAGATTCAGGAAAATGCAGGGGCAGCCACTCGATGAGTCTCTCCATGGCTGGGATAACATGAGTCTCCATGGCTCGATACTGCTTTGTCCAGGTTTCAACTTGCTGCTGAATGTAATTAGCTGCAAAAAGGGAATGAAGGCTCTCAGGGAAAGGGACAAGTGCAAAAAAGATTCAAAAGAAATGCAAGAAAGGTGCATGCAAAAAGAGTCAAACTGCCAAGCAGATCTCAGTCCAGCACTCTGAAATAAGGTCCAAGAGTTTAATTGTGATTTCCAGGGGTCTCACACATTCTTAACTGGGCACTGGATTTGATATTCTGGTGGAAATAACCAGATCTTGTGACTTCCTCAACTCTGAGAAGCTAAGATAGCCTTGCAGAGACACTGGAGGAGCTGAGGATGTTTGGTCTGAGACGGCAGCAAATAAGTTACTCCCCCCACCCACGGCGCAGCTCTTGCTCACGGCAGGAAGCTCTGGGGTCTGCCAACAGCAAACGCAGACCTGGAGGATCTAAAGCAGCTCTCCACACCCTCCCACTACATCCAGGGATTCAGACACTCTGCTACTCATCTTCACTTTCCCAACTGCCCCCAAGTTTGACCCAAGTCCTGTGCTTGAGCTTATCCTTTGAAATGCTGACATGCAGGAGAAGAAAACCATGCCAGAGGATACATAGCCTTCTCTCACCATGCTCCCCAAAGTCCTCCAGTTTGGCTGCTCTGAGGTCTACGCTGTGGATCTTGGAGAGGACTTGACTCATGGCAGCATAAACGGCCCTCCGCTGGCTGGGCTGCAGCGTGGGCAGGGAGATGTCCCTGTAGAGGCAGCCAGCACAGTGCTCCATCAGGTAGAAAGGCGTGCCAAGAGTGCTGGGGAAACAAGGTGGAACTGGTGGGTATGAGGTCAATCCTGCTTCCTACCACCCCTCTCATCTCACCTGCACTGTAAGGATCAACCTCACCAGCACTACGCCGTGCCCAGCTCAGCCTGCCAGCCGGTGGCACACAGCTGTGGCATGACCAGTCCTGGTTCCTCCAGCCCAGGGAGCTGAGTTTGGGGCCGGGCTACAGCACCCACCATGTCCCTGCCTCCCCTGCAGTGGGCTCTGCAGCTGCGCTGTCAGGCTGCATGCAGACACCACCAGCAGTGGACACAAATTTAGCTGCAGTGCAGAGGCTTGATTACTGCAGCCATCAGAGCTCTGAGCATGGCTGTGCTGCTGCAGGCTACGCAGGGTGTCCTGGTCGCAGACTCACTGCCATCGTGGCTCTAGAGCTTGGAGCAATTCTGAGGTCTGGCAGTTACATAAATCACCTCCTTATTGGAAACTTAAGCCTACTGAGTCAGCAGGAAGCCTCATAACACTGTTTTACAGCAGATTTTCAAAGGAAGACGGCGTTTTGATTAATTGCTAAAATAAGGACACACCTCAAACAAGCCTAATAAAAGTGTTACTGTCCTTTGAACTTCTAGAGGCCCCTCTAGCCCAAGATTGGGCAAACACTAATTAGACTGGCGTACTTTGTGAGGTCTGGCTCCTTAGCCCCTCCTCATCTTTGGGGGAATCTGGTTGAGGTTGTCAAGCACAGAGGGAAAGCTGAAAGGACAAGGTTACCTTTTATCCTCGCAGAGAGCCAGTACAGTGGGAACAGGAACACCAGCCTCTGAGAGTGCCTTCAGTACCCTGCCAGGGTGAGCCAGAGAGCCATGTCAGCACAGAAAGGCATTAGGGAATCAATACCAGAACCGTGTTGTTGCTAGGTAGACAGACAATATAAAAAGAGAGTCCTCTGCTCGGTTTTAAACACACTAAAATCACATGGCTGGGGGTAGGGGAAAGCAGCACAGCAAAATCTTTCTGTGTCCCAGAGGCTTGAGGATAACACACTCTGAAAAAACAAGGGGAGATCACAGCTGTGCCCCTGCAAGTGTCCTGCTGCTCTGCTGCCAAGGCAGAGGTCCCTGACACAGCAAACTTGTTTGCAGGGTGATACCTCTGCCATGGGGCGAGCCCGTAGCTGGGCTCCTCACTGCTCAGTCACTGTGTTGTGCTGCCACTTCCCTCCCACCCAAGGTGCCAGATGTGACAGTGAGATCCTGCATTTCCCAGCTGGGAAGCTGTGGTGTGTCCCGTGGGTTGGAAGGGTCACAGTGCAGGAGTCTGGAGAGTGTTTTTCACAGTGACCCTACCACAGGGCAGTAGCATAGCCTTGTATCTCCATCCAGGAGTGCTCACACCTGCTGTAGCAAATGGAGAGATCACAGACTGGGATATGGAACTGTGCAAAACACAGGGGAGGAAAATTTTGGGGGCAGGTGTGCAGACTGCAGGTGTGATGTGGAACAGAAAAGCCAAGGCTGGAATAGAGCACTGCTCCTAGGACGGGGTTATTTGGGATCTCCTACAAGAGTTTCCCTGCTCCACTGGCATGAGGAGCACAGCACCTTACCTGTATTCCCTTTTGACAGAGCCTGAGGGACACAGGCTGTCAGAGGGCTCCTTCTTCAGCACTAGCAAGCGATCTCCAAACTTGACACAATAGGTCCGGGTAGACTGTCCACGGCCAAACTGCCGTAACACTAGTGGGCCTGGAGAGTTGAGAGCAGGGGGTCAGCAGAGAGAAGCATCAAATGGGATGATTTCTCACCACTTCCACAGCGTTTCCTTCCTCTTCCTGCACCCAGGTTTGAGATCTTACTTGCAGCAATCAGGAACCTACTCTGTGCTCCCATGTCCCAAACCCCTCAGGAGCATGGCAACCACTCACAGATGGCTCACAGGCCAGGAATATTCCTATCACCTCTTCGGCAACTTGTGCTTGGCCCCTCCCAAATGAGGATGTCCTAAAATGTTGTTTTCCATTTCTGGGAAACAGTGACAGATCACTGAAACCTGAATGGCTGCAACATTTGCTTGGAGATTAGGAGCCTTTCATTGATACTATTTTTCAATCCATCTGTCCTATGATGGAAAGAGTCAATGGCTTCAGAACAGGCAAGCTTTCAGGCTGAAGATCTAAAAGCACTGTGATACCTGTTGCCTGGTCACTGAGAACATTTTCAAGGTACTTTTGCAGACGATCTTTTGGGATTTCCACGTTTGGTCTCACTGCAGAAGTATATGGAACAAACCCTTGCAAAGGACAACCCAGACAGGTTTCCAGCTCTTTGAACGCTGTTTCTGGATCATCAACCTGAAAGCAGGAGGGAGGGAGAGACCTTGGGTGATAGTCAGAAGATAAAATTGCCTGGCATAGGCACTGTGAGTTTGGGCTGGGCTCAGTGCTGGAATTGCCTGTGTGCATTCCAGGGGAGCAGAGTTCACTCTTCCCACCCATCCCATGCTTGTCCTGTCCCCAGTGGTCCCCTCACTGAAGTAAAACCCCTGTGCTGACTATCTCCAAAGTCTGTGAGTTAACCAGTCCCCAGCTGACAGATCCATGAAGCCTCACAGCTTCTAGCAATGACTTACATGTGCCTTATATTCTCACATCAGGTGGATGGGGTTGTCTCAACCATGTGGTTAGGGTGGCTTCTCTAATGGGGAACTGAGACCCATAAAGGAGAAGCACCTTCTCCAAGATTACACTGGCTGTAGGGTTTAGAGCCATGAATGAAACAGGCCAGTGCAGACTCTGACAGTAACCCTCCTCCCCTCTTTAACCCAGCCACATCCTGTGGGAATAAGGAGAAGCTGAAACAAAAAGCTTTGCAGCACAACTCTGCCACTGCGATGGAAAATCCTGAGCCGTTCAAGTCCAACACAGCTCCTGGACTTGGAAACCATCCCCAAAGCCTGCCCTGGTTGCCTTGCTTTGTACCTTCACCGTTTTAATGCCAAGCTGGGCTGCTGTTTTTAGGTTCTGGCTGCTGCTGTCGAGGAAGATGGATTCTTGGGGCTGAACGCCCAACCGCTCCAAGCACAGCTTGTAGAGACGAGGATCTGGCTTGTGCGTTCCTTCCCGATAAGATTCAACCATCTACAGCAACAACAAATGGATTATGCATGAGCCTGCTGTGACCACAAACATCTGTGCAGTGTTGGAAATGGAGGATGGGAGGGTGGGAAAGAGACTGACGGTCTAATTAACATGTGAAATAAGGGGCGAGGGGAATGGAGGGCTGACAGAGCTGGATAGGATGTGATTCAAGTGACTGCGTGGGTGCCAATTGCTTGGCTGTGGCTCTGGCAGCTCAAATAAGCTCAACAGGATCAGCCAGTCCTTGGATGGAAGATTTCCAAGGAGATGTCACGCTGTGGGAGACTCACTGGATGTCCCACAACATGCCAAACCAACTGCTCGATGCTGTCCAAGAAAGCCTTGGATTCCACCACCTCCCAAACGATCTGGAGAAGCGGTGTCCTGACCATCACGCCTATCAACCACACCAAAACCAATCTTCACAGCAGCAGAGATGTTGACCACAATCATCTGCCCAAATTTGCATCAAAAAAAGTCCTGAGTCAGTCTGAATACTCACATTGCCTCACAACCATAAAAATTTCAAGCAGTATTTCACCCCTGCACCGATAGACACTCTAGGAATAGAAATTAATCTATTAGAGAGCTATAAAAGCCAATGCTAATGGAAATCCACATTCAATTATTTTTTTTCCCCACTAATTACTGTGCAGTCCTGTTGCCTGCTGTTACTGAAGAGCCACACTGCATGAGTGATGACACCAGATAGACCATGGTTATTAAAGTGCTTTGAAAATATCTCGGATGAAAGGTATCACAGAGCACCACTCCACGAGGAGAACTTCACAGGCACTGGTGTCACTAGTATAATGCCCAGAAAGCTGAGCTGGTAACAGCATAATGTTGACAAGAGGACTTTAAACAGACCCAGGTTCTAAATGTATCGATACGACTCTTCTTTGCATATTTTGTTGACTTAATCAATGCTACAAAACGATCTTAAGTCATGAATAAACTCCTGAAATTCAAAGATGTGAGTTGGGGAACACAAAAAAGCAAATTTGCTGTCGTACCAAGGCAAGTTCTCACAGCTGCCTGTGACAGTGAAGCCACACGATCCAGCTTTGAGGTTCATGGCTAATCTTCCACTTCATCTTTGCAAAAAGTGTGCTGGGAGAGGGGTCTCTGCCTGCTCATCAGCCCAGGCACGTTGGGGTAGGGCGATTTTTCTAATATGGGGGATGCTTGCAATTCTTTGGGATGAAACAAGCTTTAAAAGAGTAAAGATTAAGTATAAAGCAAGCAGGGACACTGGGTAACAACCATTACCATATTCATTATTATGGTTATTTTTGGCAATAACCAAATTACTGATATTAATACGGTAATATTTCTTATATAGTGTTCCAGCTTCCAAGTCCTTTATCGACACGGCTAGCTGTGCCTGTTACACGTAGACTTGTGGTTCCCTGGGCATTTTGCAACGAATTTTCAAATGCCACTCACTCAGACCCTCTCCAAAGCCAAGTCACTACAAGGAATTTTGCCAGGAAACATTTTTGCAGGTCGTTACATTTATGTCTAGTAACAGGTGTCACTGGTTGCCATCCATTTGGTACCTGCACGTATAGAACTAGCTACAGAAATGCATTTTGGAATCCATCAGGACTTACCACATCAAAATGCTCTGGGTCCAGGGGCAGAAAGCTCCCTCCATTCCGCAGACAGAAGCTGTTGTTCAGAAGAGCTGTCTTAAGACCTTCTGCACGGATACACTGTACTGCTTCTGCCATTATGGGGAGCTGTTTTATCATCTCATTTCTGATCAAGTCCAAAAGAAAAGAGTCCACTGGAACACAGACATTTGCCTGAGAAACCAGAGAAACACCCCCACCCCCAAGAATGATAATTAACCATAAATGTTTTTTAAGTGGGGAGGGAAATAAGAGTGGTTGGGTAGGTAGGTTGCCTGATCATCTTGTCTTGCTGTCCTACTTCCTTTGGCAGCAGAAGACAGTGAAGAATCTCTCAGCTAAATTGCTTAGACCAAATAAACAAGCGTTTCTCACATTACCAACTCTACAGAAGCAGCAGCAGAGATAAAGCTCTGATTTGGGGAAAGAGAAATGCACTAGGACTGCGCCTGCCATGGAATCAAGGCAGGTTAGAGGCAAATATTGATTTACCAGGCAGGAAAGGAATCTGCATTTTAGACAGAGCTGTTTCAAAAAGACTTTATTCAAAAGAGGATTCTTGCACTGCGTTCCTGGAGCTGTGATGGAGGGGCTTCTACCAATCTCAAGAATCCTTCCTGAAGCCCATGGCCTCCACCCACTGAGCATGCCCATATATGAGCAGCAGAAGCCTTACATCTGGTCTCTGACTCTTTGACTTCTCATCTTGGCTGATCCTAGAGGTGTTTTGAAATAAAAGTTATGAAATATGCAGGAAGAGGCTCATGGAAGCAAAAGCAGACTCAGCTGACCATCCTGCCTGGGTCCCAGAGTGATGATGGCAGTGAAAAGCCTGCCCTGAGCAGACAGCAATGCTTCCTAGATGGTAAATCCAGACCCTTCCATCAGGGGATTTATTTTAATAGCTCCTCTTTCCTCACTGAACTACCAGGTCCTCACATTGCAGGATCCCATTTCTCTGCAATCAGGAAACACGAAGAGAGGAGGGGGGAGTTGGCTTACAATCTCAAAGCACTGCTGTCCCAATTCCTGCAAAAACTCCACACTGGTCAGCTCTCCTCTTGTGTACTTCAGAGAGGGACTATTTTCCCCTCCAGAGAAGATAGCTTGTTGGATGGTTCCAGCTGGAATACAATTCCGGGCCTCCCAGTCTATACAGAGAAAAGTGAGGAAGCCAGGAGAGAACATGCATCAGCAGAGCTGAGAAACTAGCTTGAAATCCCTCTCAAGTCTGATGCATCTCACAAGAACTGACTGGGGTAATTTACCCAGCCGCAGAGAGAAGAACTTTGGGTAATCCCTCAGCTGAAGCACCTCACCTCTGGTTTTGGTGTAGTGCCCTTGGGGTGAAAACACCAAGTTCTTAAAGCGTCCTGAAGGACGGCACCAATGTTGGGTGTTACCAGCCGGTGCCATTACAGGACAGTTTCATTACCAGATGGGTCCAGGCCCTGACCTGGCGCTGCCAGCACAGGTTGCTAGTTGAAGCCAGTTCTAGTACTTCTGATGGCACAAGGAGGTACCATTGTCATCACTGCAAGTTCTTTAGTATCTTAACCAGAACTGGAAGTGGCCGACAGGGACACCTCAAGTTTATTTTCCCTGTATGCACAGATACAGGAGGAGCAAATGAAAAATGGATGTACGCACCCACGGCTGTCTTGTGAGGGGAGGGGAGGAGCACCCCACTGGCATCAAAGATCACAGCTTTATAATGGCACCATCCAGACTGCCTCCGGTGGATTAACCCCTGCGGGTGCTGCTGGATCCCAGGACAGAGCAGGTAAGGGGCACGGGCAATGCCCCTCAGGTATACGCTGTGGAAAATCTGCAATGGGCCCATGCTGGCAGAGGAGAGAGGCTGGGACACAAAGTGTAGAGTTAATTTCATAAAGTAAATATTTATTCATGCACGTGAAGTGTCCCTGCCACGTTGGGGCACCTGAATGCTGTTTTACACAGGGTCCTTACGCCCTCCAAATGCTCAGGTACAACACAATTTGACTAATTGCTAACGCCCACACTACTGATTACTAATCATAGCAATAGAATTAATCTTCTGTGATGCCAGATGATGCTGGGAGGTTTTCAAGGAGGTGTTCAGAGTGACGGTAGGATGCTGGTGTCATCCTGATTGTGCAGGGGCATCCTTTATCCTTCACAGACAGCTCTAAGCTATGAAATCCTTACTTGCGGGGCTGGGCCCTCCTTTAGTTTATTTTACTTAAACAATACCAAGGCTGGCAAAATACCTGTGCTGCGGGGTGGGGTATTTTTATGTATTTATTATTTATTTAGCTGGGGGGAAGGTGGGTACTTTGGCCTAGGGGGATGGGGCCTGCTCCCTCCGGGTTGGCAGCGTTGCCATGGTAACGGGGCCTGCGTCTTTGCTGCAGCCCTGCCCCGGGCAGGACCGCCACCGCCCGACACTGCCACTCACAGTGTCCCACCCCTCCTGAAGTCACTTTTAGGACGGGGGTTGGGGCAGGGAATCCCTCCCGGACCCCCTTCTTTCCTTCCTTCCCTCCCTCCCTGCCCCAGCCCCCGCCATGAGGCCTAGCTCAAACGCCAGGCCTCGCCAGGCAGCGGGGCCAAGTCTCGCGAGAACTCACGCTGAAACCTCGCGAGAAGCTGGCGCGCGCCACCGGCAGCCCCTCGCGCCGTCCCCCTCGGTCTCCACCGCTGTTGCCGCCTCCTCGTCGTTGTCGTCATCATCATCGTCGTCACCGTCGCCGCCTCTGTCGTCATCGCGTCGGCGGCGTGACCCCGGCGGGGTCAGAGGGCAGCGGTGCGGGAGGCGGAAGCGGTGCGGTATCCACCGGAGGAGGCAGCGGCGGCCTGTGGCGCCTGGGCCCATGAGCGTGTCCCTGGTGGTGATCCGGCTGGAGCTGGCCGAGCACTCGCCGCTGCCCGCGGGCTTCGCTTACAGCGCGGCTGGTGAGTTCCTCCGCTCCCGGTCCCGTCCCCGCCACACCGGGGGACCGAGCCCCGCTTTACCGTGTGGAGGGAAGGAGCTGTGCCTCGTCCGCAGGCCCTGAGGCACCCCGGGGTAGTCCCGGTGCTGCCGGTGGGTCCCGGTACCGGGGCTCGGCTCCTGCCACCCCCGTCCTAACGTCTCCGTTCTCCCTCGCAGCTCCGGAGATGGCTGCCGAGAGCACCGGGGCGGCCCCGGCTGCCGTGCCGGCCTGTTTGGAGGGGAAAGGCCCCGGGGAGCGGGCGGCCATCCTCCACCAGCACCTCGGCCGCAGGGAGATGACCGATGTGATCATCGAGACCATCCAGCCACGGCCAGGTACCGGCCCCGGGGGCGGGCAGCGCTGTCCCTCGGGTCTGTGGTTGTCACCCACCCCGCTTGGGTGGCGGCCCCTTCCCTGGCGCTGGGGACAGCTTTCTGTCCGTGTGGGGAGGGTGGGAGTGCTGCTGGGTTTGTGGGTCTTGAGTCAGTTTGGAAAACAAGTGGGGGAGCTGAGGAATATACACTGAGTTCTGGGCAGAGTTGCTGGAAAACAATCCCTAGTCCATAAGGAGTTTGTTCTGGGTTATGCTGTGGGCTTGTCGGTGCTTTGCTTGCCACATTGCTGGCCCGTAGCAGTGGGACCATTCCTCTCTGGAGACGTTTGAATTCACTGATAGGGAGGGATTTTAAAGTTGGGAACACAAGGTGTTGTGAAACATCCTAGCTGCCATCAGGGCAGGGCAGGAGCAGCAGCCCCGGTCAGAGTTGTGCTCAGCAAACCTGTCCCAGTGGCTTTGTGTCTGTACTGGTGCCTGTTGGGATTTCACCTGCCACAGTATGGAACTTGCTGAGCTCGATCTGCAGCACCAGGGTCCTGCCAGGGGCTCACTCCGGGTGTCTGGCAGCTCTGGAGTTTCCCCTGGGAATGGCAAAGGTGGGAGGTGACTCGCTCTGCTGCTTTCCAGGGTTGTAATGTGACTTTTCGGAGTGCTGTTGTGTACTTGGGGAACAGCAAACATTCCTGGTGTGCCATCAGTAACGTGGCAACTTTTTGGTTTGTAAAAGATGAAACAAAAGCTGCCGTGGAGGGAAGAAAATCTTCAGAGGCTGCATCTGCTGAGGACAAAACTAAACATGATGATCAAAGTAAAGAGCGTGAGGCTGCTCCAGACTCGCCTTCCAAACAGCTCCCTGACCAGATTTCCTTCTTCAGCGGGAATCCCTCTGTCGAAATCGTTCACGGCATTATGCATCTGTACAAAACAAAGTAAGGATGCTTAACTAATTGCAGCTCTAGTGGGAACAGTGCTCCTGAACAATGCTGCCACCCGGAAGGGTGAGTCTCAGTCACCCTGGGGCTGTGGCTCCTGAGCTGGGACAAACAGGATGGGTGACTCACACCCTGGAGGGCAGACAGTGCCATCGAGCCTGAGGCTGGGTCTCCCACCTGCTCCAGGTGGAGAGGGTTTGTCCCAGGGCCTGTAGTGCCATAAGACTAATGTGGGATCCTAAAAAATGACGTTTGAAAGCAGCTTCGCAAAGGATCCCACAATTAAATTGTGGTCTCTGGGGTCTTGGTGACGTGCCTGAGGAGCTGTCTGAGGCAGAAAGTGTCATCCCATATTCCAGGGATTACAGTTTTATGCCATTCCCTTATAATTGCGTGAGAACTCCCATCTTGGATCTTCCTGAAAGCTGTCAGGAGGCACAAAATTGGGTATTTGAAATAGTAACAAACATTGCTCACTTTTTCCAGGAATAGTTCTCAGCATCTGTGGCTTGCCAGCTTCAACTGGTTTTATAGAAAAACAAATGTCAAATTATTCCTGAGAAAACAACTGGTTATTGGAGCTGCCTGGTTCAATCCTCTGCCAAAGAGTGACTGGTTTATGTGGGTACCTTGGACCACAACCCCTTGCTTCTCTTTCTTAATATTTACAAACATGCAGAGGAGGGTTAAGATTGACAACAAAGCTGTTTGTACCCAGGGCTGTTGGAGGTGTGATATATCCAGCTCTGCCTCTTGTTTTCTCTGGAATGACATGAAGTTTGTTGTTTTTTATCAGCAAGATGACCTCTTTGAAGGAAGACGTTCGGCGCAGCGCCATGCTCTGCATCCTCACGGTCCCTGCCACCATGACCAGCCACGACCTGATGAAGTTTGTGGCTTCTTTCTATGAAGTCATTGAGCACATGAAAATCATCCGAGATTCCACTCCAAACCAGTACATGGTGCTGATAAAGTTTAGCTCCCAGGTAAGAGCTGCCAGTCCCTTTGCTGTGGAAGGGGCAGCGCTGTCGTACACAGCTGCTGTTTGGGAGGGCTCAATGGTTTCCGTGGCCAGCTGTTAGCCAAAATTGCACTTTAATTTGGGAGAAACAGGCCTTTCCTATGGCCCAGAGCTTTCCTGGGGCTGCTGGCTAGAACGAGTCCCACACTTCGACCTGGAGGCAAGTGTCTGCTGTGTTCTAGCTGTCCTATTTTTTGTTGGCAGGGTATTTAAAAAATAGATATATATTAAGGATACATGGTTCTGTGCTGTCTCACAACATGTTCCAAAAGAGAGTGGTGCATACAGTGAACAGAAAAGACCCAACCAATTGGGTTTTGTTTGCGTTTTAGGAAAGACTTATTCTCCTTTTCTGAGTGGTTGGAGGGTGTCAGCACAGTGTGAAGAAGACAGTTGCCCACAAAACTGAGAGTCTAGGGGATGAATTGATAACCAGATAACAGAGTTTGCTGCTCACAGGTTGTCTTGAGCTCTGTAGCTTTAAGCATTCTCCCTTTCAGTCCCTGTGTGGACCCTCATACCTTCTTTTTTGTTTCTCTGAACTGCAAATGACTTATTTTGGAGCTGGGAGATGGGTTTCCCTGAACTGTGGCTGCTGTGTCGGACCCTTCCCGTGGCTGTTGCACGGATGCAGTGTTTGTGTGCTCTGTGCTGTTTGCAGTGGGTGCAAAGATGTGGTTTGTGTCTTGCTGTGTCAAATTACATGGGCAGATACCTAGTGCTAAGGAGCCTTGCAGCAAATTCATACCCACTGGATTCACCCTGAAATTCCTGTTTTTTAGCAAATTCCCTGGAGCCCTGTTCCCCAGTGACCCCTGATGGCTGTGTCTGCAGGCAGCGAAAGCCTTTATGCTTCTGGTTGGAGTGATCAGGAATTTAGGAATATGGTATTAACCTAATTTGTCTCAATCTCAAGTGATCATTTGTGATAGAAAGGGATGTTACTGCCTGAAAATGGATGATGTATTTGGCAGGTTTTGGGTTGGTTCTGCCTCTTTACAGGTGACACTTGGGCACAGTTCAGAGCCCACAGTTAAACTCTTGTTCCTTTCCCTGACACGAGCGCCCTGCAATGAGGCCCTCTTAGCTTTTTTTTGCAAAGCAAATTGCACTGCAATTGCTGACAGAGAGCAAAACAGATGCTGGAGGGAAATCCCTTGTTCCTGCTGGATGATCAGATATCAGAGGAGCTGTCACTGCTGGGAACTTCACTTCTTGTCTTCAAGTGGTAGCGCCAAGCGCGGTGCCAAGATACGACGCCTGCTGGCAGGAGCTGACTGTCTGAAACATCTCCTCTGGTCTTACAGGGCTTGTTGGAGGGGAGAAGAGATGATCCAGCAGGATTCTGCTTCTCGTCCTCAGTTCTATCAGCTGTGAGTTCTCTCTTTTTAACTGGCTGCCTTTGTTTTGGGCACAGGCTGACGCAGACAGCTTTTACATGGCATGCAACGGCCGGCAGTTCAACTCGATAGAGGAGGATGTTTGCCAGCTGGTGTACGTGGAGAGGGCTGAAGTCTTCAAATCAGAAGATGTAAGTTGGTTTGGTTTGGTTTTCCTTGCTCTTCAGGGGTTTTTAACAGGGTTATTTGGGCTGGGAGAGCTGCTTGACTGTGTCAACCCAAACCCTGCTTCCCCTTCCAGTGCTGTTTCTACTTGGGTGAGTTTATTTGGTGACTTCACGGGCTTTATTCCTGCAGCATCTGACCTAAACCTGCCGTGGGGAGAAGATCTAGTGAATCCAGAAAATAGAATAGGGCTGGTGGCAGATCTCCTGGCCGTGGTCTGATGAGCACAGTGGATTTTTTCCTTTTTTGGTAAAGTTTTAACTGCTGTGTAGTATCTCACAGGGTCACTTTGTAGTGGTTTTGTGCCTCAGTGCCAGGAGTAATGAGAGAGAAAAGCTTAACTTTTTCTTACCTGGGTGCTTAATTGATGGTGATTGGAGGGTGCTGAGCAATTTGTCTCTTGTTTATTTCTTTTGAAGGGGGCCAGTCTGCCTGTGATGGATCTGACAGAGCTCCCAAAGTGCACAGTGTGCCTGGAGAGGATGGATGAGTCTGTGAACGGGATCCTTACCACGCTGTGTAACCACAGCTTTCACAGCCAGTGTCTGCAGCGGTGGGAGGACACCACGTAAGAGGCTTTTCTTTATTTCCACATCTCCAAATGTGTTTGAGTGTGGTGGTTACGTGCTGACACGACAGGTTCTGCTCATCAGAGTGCTGGGGCAGGAATTACTGCAAGTTCTAATGCTCTTTTTTTCCCATTAAGGGACTCCCAGAGAGAAATCTCCCTGCCAAAAGTAATTGAACAATGTTTCCCATGGGCCTCGCTGCTAAGGCAGGAAGGGAGTTGCAGGGTAATGTGGATTATTTTAAAATACTGCAGGATAAAAATCCTGGGGTAAACAGTATTGCACACACAGCCCTGGTTCTCTCAGGTTTGTGTATCTGTTTGGTCATTTCTCCCTCAGCGTAGCTGATGCTGCAGTGTAGGCAGATGTGCACAGCTGGCTGGAGCTTAGGAGGCCTTTTGGGAGCCCTGCAGCCTTGCTGTGTGTCTGAGGTGCTGGGAGAGGATGAAGAAGAGCTGGCCAAGAGCAGGTGTGCAGGGGGACAGGGCTGGGAAGTGAGATGGAAGGGACACGGGGAAGGAAGGGGCGATGACAGGATCACTCAGTAGATGGGGAAGGGGAGGCGGGTGCTCTAGACAAGCTGTATTATTCAAGGTGGGCACAGGCTGAGTGGTGGGAATCCATGTCACTGGCTCAAGGAGACCCTCCCTGGCACTGGGCAGTGCTGGGGGTTGGATCTACATCTGTCCTTAAAGCATAGAATCACAGAATGGTCAGAGTTGGAAGGGACCTTAAAGATCATCCAGTTCCAACCCCCCTGCCCTGGGCAGGGACACCTCTCCCTGGAGCAGGTTGCTCCAAGCCCCATCCAGCCTGGCCTTAAACACTTCCAGGGATCAGGCAGCCAAAAAGCTGCTCTTCTTGCTAACCCTTTCCTCTTCTTGCTCTTACCGTCCCTTGCTCTAGGGACCTTAAAGATCCCTGTAGATGGGGATTTCGGTGCATCTGAGCTCCCAGCTGCAGACTCCCCCCTGACTGGCACCCGATGCTGCTCTCAGCTGTGCATATTTTGCATTTTCCTGGCTGCTGTTTGCTGTTCTGCTGCGCATCAGGCAACCACAGATACTGCAGCAGAAGGCTGCCAGTCTTTGCTGTGTTTTCTCCTCTGTCACTGGTACCTCTGCCTGATTCCCTGATGGAATGTGAGGAAAATTTTAGCCCTCTATGTCATTTGTAAGTTAAAGTAACAGAACCTTGGTAAGATTAAAAAAAAAATGTGGCTGCTTTGCTCCATAAATCAAATCCAGTTTAAATCTGAAGCAGTGGAGCTTATCCAATGCAGGATCAAGATCCGAAATAGCGCTTAAAGATCTAATATACAATTTAAGCAGAACTTATGTTCCCAGTCTAGAGGAACAATAAAAGAAAATCCCTGTCCACTTTGCTCAGGCGCCGTGGAGGCTGTAAGTACCCGGATTTGGATAGAAAGCTGACTGCAATCTAATTGTCTCCTCCCTTGAATATGTCTGTAGCTTCTCCAGCAGCTAATGAAAAATACATAAAACACTCCTGGCAATGGGATGCACGGCCTCAGTTACCCCCCTCCCCAGCTGAGCTTCCAGTGCTTGGGGTCTGGACAAAGGTTCCTTCTGGTCTTGGGTCTTCTGTCTTTCTGGCAGCACTGGTATAATTGCAACAGAAATTATAGTGGGGGGAGGCTGCTACTGGTTCTTTTAGGGTACAGTAATGGGGTTTTCTTCCTGGAAGGGCTGAATCTGTGGCATTGGGGTGTGATTGTGAGACCCCACCTGGAGTACTGTGTTCAGTTCTGGAGTCCTCAACATAGAAAGGACATCGAACTGTTGGAACAGGTCCAGCGCAGGGCCACCAAGATGATCAGAGGGATGGAGCACCTCGCCTGTGAGGACAGGCTGAGAGAGCTGGGGCTGTTCAGCCTGGAGAAGAGAAGGCTCCGGGGAGACCTGAGAGCAGCCTTCCAGGATCTGAAGGGAGCTCCAGGAGAGCTGGGGAGGGACTCTTGGTCAGGAAGCCTAGTGACAGGATGAGGGGGAATGGTTTTAAATTGGAAGAGGGGAGATTTAGATGAGATATTAGGAAGAAGTTCTTTGCTGTGAGGGTGGTGAGGCACTGGAACAGGTTGCCCAGGGAAATTGTTGATGCCCCATCCCTGGAAGTGTTTAAGGCCAGGCTGGATGGGGCTTGGAGCAGCCTGCTCTAGGGAGAGGTGTCCCTGCCCATGGCAGGGGGGTTGGAACTTGATGATCTTTAAGGTCCCTTCCAACTCTAACCATTTTATGATTCTATGATTGAAACATCTCCTCACCTCCCTAGGGTTGTTTTAAGTCCTGAGGTACGTTAGGAAAGCGTGGGTCCCTCCCTCTGTTGCTGGGCCCTGTCCTCAGCAGCGTGCAGTTACAGCGTCCTTCCAGCGCAGCGTGTGCCTGCTGCCTGAAACCCTGCAGGTGATGGAGAGCTGAAGATGTCACTTGGCAGCAGTCACTGGAGGGATGTTCAGAGATGTGTAACCCAGCTCGACAAGTGCTTCTTGCAATGTTTATGGCTGGGGCAGGGAACTGTTTCTCGAGCTGGGCTGTGGCTTTTTTTGCTTACTGGCAGAGGCTGAGGTTGCTGGCAGCCGCACTGAGGCTTTTGGTTGCAGATGTTCTCTACACCTGGACTGCAGCAAAAGCTGATCAAGCTGAGACTGAAATGGTTTCAGAAGAACTGTTCTTTGTTCTTCTGGCACCTACTGACTTTAAAAACAGGAGCTTTGTGTGGAATGGAGGCAAATTTGGGGTAAATGTGAGCTGAGAGATGCATGCACGTAAGGATTATCTGACTGAATAAGGCATCGAGCGCTCTGGCTCTCTTTTTAATTACCATAATATTAAGATGGAGCTCCTTGTGTCTAATCATGATGCTTATTGCCCTCTAGGTGTCCTGTCTGCAGATACTGCCAAACGCCTGAGCCAGTGGAAGAGAACAAGTGTTTTGAATGTGGAGTTCAAGAAGTAAGTAGGTGGGTGGATGGTGAGTGAGATCCAGACTGGATCTGGTTGCGCAGCTGCCCTGGTTGCTTTTGGGGTTAATTCTGTGGCTGTTCTCAGGCTGATTTTACCAGTCAGTGGGTATATCTGATTTCCTTTTGAGTTGGAATCAGTACTGAAGAAGGGATCTTACCTCCCAGGTTTCCTGTTCTGACAAACATGTTCTGATTCTGAGAAAGAAATGTTAGCACACAAGCTGATCAGTGTGTGCGTGATGAGTATGATAGGAGGTGGCTAAACTAACGCTGAACTTCGTGGTTTCTTCTAGTCTGAGCTCTTCAGAGCTTGCTTTTGTGGTCCTGCTGAGGTGGCTCGTTTGTTTGTTGAGACCATTCTTCCATCCATGCACCACACACATACCCAGAACCTACAGCCTCCTTGTAATTGACTTGAATGAACAGGGACCTCCTTTTCCTCAGCCTTCCAGCTGAGCAAGGCTTCTGAGGAGGAGGGGGAAAAGGAAATATTGTCTGCTTCCTGAGGAAGGGACCGGAGGTCCAGGGCACCAGCAGGCCACTGGTGTCAGATCATACTGTCTCAAGCACTGATACCTCTGCTTGAGAGCGTTGTATGTACAGAGCTTTCTCATTCTGTTGACAGAACCTTTGGATCTGCTTAATATGTGGGCACATAGGCTGTGGTCGGTACGTGAGCCGACACGCTTACAAGCACTTTGAGGAGACCCAGCACACCTATGCCATGCAACTGACCAACCACAGAGTCTGGGACTATGCTGGAGGTACGTGCTCTGTCCTCTCCTGTTGTAGGATGACCTTGTTTATAAAACAGCTTTTGGGACCCTTCAATAAGAGTACTTGCAGTAGAGTTTGATTAGAAATTGAGGGGTTTGGATCTGTACTAATACTTTGTCTTTTGGGAACATCTATCTCCTCTCTAACAGCAGTTTTGGTGGGTCTGTAGCAGATGGAGGAGGGGGAAGATGATTCTGTAATGAACCGAGGCGGTCCTTTAGTCTTTGTGGAATGTGTTTGTTACTCCCTTTCCATCAATTTGCCCTGAGGTATGGGAATGGGCTGTTGTAATAAATATCCTGTAAGGTGTCTGTGTGAAGTCTGCTAAATAACAAATACATCTGTTGTTGGCTTTCTGCCTTGCTAATATGCTGTTGCAGCAGTCTGCATGCTTAATTGTGCTGCATAAAGTGTTTCCACTGGTGTCAGCCTGGGTGTTCTTAAGCTAAAACTCCTCGTGGTTGAATTTTCTCTCTTCTTCAGATAACTACGTCCATCGGCTGGTTGCAAGTAAAACTGATGGGAAGCTGGTTCAGTACGAGTGCGAGGGAGATATGTGTCAGGAAGAGAAAATAGATGCCTTGCAATTAGAGGTAAATATTTTGGCTTGTTGGACTCCGCATTGTGCTGCTGTGTGTGGAAGTGTTTCAAATCCAGATATGACTACTGGAAAACTACAGCAGCTTATGCAGCAGCCCTGCTCCCTGCGTGTAGGCAATCATCTCCAGGCAGAAGCAGGAGGCTTTTGCTGGTGGGGTTTTTTTGGTGTTTTTGTTTTTTGTTAAAAAAACCCCACCATCTCTTCTTGGCTCTGCAGCGCCAATGCAGCGAAGCGTAAGCTGGCTGCAGTTCTGTCCTGTGTGCACCAGCAGACTGAGGATTAGCTGGTTATGCTGCTGCAAACACTCAGGTCACTGGAGAGGGGAAATGCTGATGAGAATAACCCAGACTCGCTCACCAGACCCTTCCTAGAGGATCTGGGACTGGGCTTAGGAGCCTGGACCTGTGTGGAACTGTCAATTCGAGTAGCTTAGTTTGTAAACTGAGCAAGTATGTAGGAATCCATGGCTGTCTGCTTACCCTGGCTGTCAAAGCAAGCTGACAGGCTTTTCTGATACCAGCCCTGTTGTGCTGCTTTCTCCTGAACAGATAATGATTATTTTGTACCTGTTGGCCAGCGTCTCCTATCCCTAATTAGAAGCATAAAGGAGAAACTCAAAATTACTGCTCCACTGAGCAGATACACTGCAGCACGATTTCAGTCGCGTTAGACACAAGGATATCTGGGGAGGAACAGCCCACAGAGACCAGGCTTTGTGAGCTTATTGCTCAAATAAATATTTGGTTGCTTTTCCATGAATTTTCTGAGTAAGACTTAAGATGTTAAAACAGCAATTTTTAACTCTTTTTTCTGGGAGGTTGGTTCTTAAAGTGTGAGAGACCTCTCTGTTTAAATTATGTGAGATCTAAATGTCTCTAGACAGGATTAATTTGTCAGTGTATGTTGGTGCTCTTATATTACTGAGGTTGTTCAAGGCTTTTTGCACATGTTTAATTCTGTAGTGAATACCTCATTTGGTGCTTATTAGCCTGATGCTGAGAGAGGATCACGTTTTCCAGCCTTCTCATAACTGATTTGCAGAACCAGGAGGGAAAAGATGGGATGTAAGGCATATATCCTTGTCCAGGTGCCAAAATAACATTGGAACGGGCTGTACTTGTTGGAGAACAATAATTGTGAATAGTTACACACAGCTGAGGGTGCTTTCCCAGAGACATTCTTACGGTGAAGCTAAAGAATGGGCACTTACCCTTCTGCCTTGGCTTTTGGGCTGTGAATGAGGAGCTCAACAGCCCCTGGGATCTCAGGCTCTCATGACAGGAATGGCTGATGCTTCATTTTCCTGCAGAGGGTAAAACTTGTAGAGATTTGCTACTTTTAATGAAGAAATCTGTGTCATCTCTAAAAAGTTCTTGGCATGATGGTGGGTATGGCTGGGTGGAGCTTGCTGTTGAGCTCTAAAAGGCTTCCCTTGACTTCAGAAAGGAATCAAGGGATGTTGATTTTGAAATCAAACTGGTGAAACGCATCCGCAGCCTGCACGTATGCTCAGAATGTCCTGTATGCTCAATTTCATCTCATTAAATGGATTTGTATATTGGAGCCCTTTTGGGCTTCTCAATCAGCAGGGCTGCCCTTCTGGAAAAGCTGACTGCTCCCTGTGTGTCTTCTGTGTTTATAGTACTCATATTTGCTAACAAGCCAGCTGGAATCACAGCGGATCTATTGGGAAAACAAGATTGTCCGTATAGAAAAGGATACAGCTGAAGAGGTGAGCTCTGCTGTGGGCACGTGGGCAACTCTGCTGGGACAGAAACTGGTTGGTGAAGTGGGAGCTGGAGCTTCTGGGTCTCTGGTGCAGCCCCGTGAGGTGGCCTCGCGCAGCCCGTTTTGCTACCAGCTGAGAAAATTGGCTCCGAGACCTATCCCTTATCTCCACGCTCAGATCTAGCAATTTGCTGCTCGGTGGTGCAGAAGTAGGTAGATTGCCACCTAGATTGAAGGTTGATTTCAACGTGCTGCTCAGGGAAACTGCAGCAGTGGTGAAAAACGGGTCCGTGCTGCTGCAAGATCCCTTCTTGCCCAGGCCATCCGTCTCAGGCTGACGTGTATCTCCGGGGACGGTTGGTGTAGCAGAGACAATATGACTTTAATTTGCTCTGCTGCAGAAAGTGGAAGCCGTCTTCTCTGCTCCAAATGCATATTGATTTGCCCTTTCTTTTTGATCCCCTATCTCTCCTCATCACCCTTTGGGAAAAGTTCAGACTCTCCTCCTATAAAGCATTCCGTAGGCAGGACTGCTTCAAAATGTCATGAGCAAAAATCCACTGAGAATATTTTAATGTTTTCCACTCTGCATAGATGCTTTCAGCTAGGTTTAAAGTGAGTCAGGATTTAGGGTTGAGTCCTTAACTGAACTTTCTGGGTGACTTTTAATTAACCATTTAATATCTGCAGTCAAGTAGCATCATGAATGTAGAAATTATGAGTGTTGAAATAGAATCATAGAGCGGTCAGAGTTGGAAGGGACCTTAAAGATCATCAAGTTCCGACCCCCCTGCCATGGGCAGGGACACCTCTCCCTAGAGCAGGTTGCTCCAAGCCCCATCCAACCTGGCCTTAAACGCTTCCAGGGATGGGGCATCAACAACTTCCCTGGGCAACCTGTTCCAGTGCCTCACCACCCTCACAGTAAAGAACTTCTTCCTAATATCCAATCTAAATCTCCCCTCCTCCAATTTAAAACCATTACCCCTCGTCCTGTCACTCCACTCCCTGACCAGGAGTCCCTCCCCAGCTCTCCTGAAGCTCCCTTCAGATACTGAAAGGCTAAATAGTGGCCATTGACTTTGGTCTAAAGAACAGCCCCAGAAATCTTATGGAGGGCCCTATAAAATGAAAAGCTGTAACAATCATCATCTTGCACGTGACCAGGAAACACGATCCACAGTGCAGCTTCAAAGTGAAATGATTACAATACGTGCCCCAAATGTGGTTTCATGTTTAAAAGATCCTTACAGTTTTATTCAGTGTTCGCTCCATGTAAGCCTTGCCTGGATCGGTGCCACTATGCAGTGTATTCCATTATCAGGGCTCAGGCTACTTCCCCAAATTAACCATCAGCTGCATAAACATTCAGTGATTAAGGCCGGAAGGCTTGAAACCTGCTCTGCATTGACTCTGGCATGGGTGAAGGCACCATGTGTGCTGACACTGACGTTCATCCAGATTGCTCCTCCAGGAAAGCATTTTTTCCTTTGAATTCCTGCCTCCACTACATGCGAGCACTTTTTTAACACTAATATAGAAGAAAACAAGTATTTCTGTGTGTAAATCTCCTCTAAGACTTAACATTGGAGGTTTTGGAGTGTTCTGTGCAGCGCTTAGAGAAGGAGAGCTTGGTTTTCTTCAGCAGTAGCAGCTGTGAGATGCGAAGCAGAGGAGAGGAAGCTGACGTGTGTGTGTTTCAGTTTGTGTGTAGCATGAGTAAGATATTGGTGTCAGTAGGTCACTGCCTGGTGACAGCAGGCTGCTGAGTCAGTGCTGAGCAAAGGAGCACGTTAATTTTCAGACTTTGACCTGACTTATTTGAGGTTTCATTTCAAATGAGCAAACGCCCAGCCTTGTAAAGCTTTAAGATGGAAATTGAAGTTTGCTGACAGATACCTCAAAAAATAGAAAAGTCTGAGAGAATGGCTAAAGGAATGTTTAACTGCAATCAATAAGAAGTTGCAGATTTTGTCTGAATGGGGGTGCCTGGCACAGGTTTGCAGCCTGAGTTGCTGTTGTGTGTCAGCAGCTTCCACGGCAACGTGGTTCCTCATCAGGGTGCTGTGGGACATAACACAGAGAGTTTTCATCAAAATTAAGCTTTTTTTCTTGTTGTTTTTTGCTTACCTGCATATAATAATTGGTCAAAGTCTAGAAACCACTCCAGAAATAAAATTGAATGTCATCATGAAAGTGCAGAGGACTTTGATCTCTTTGAAACGCCTGTGTGTTTGTTTTTACAGATTAACAACATGAAGACCAAATTTAAAGAGACCATTGAGAAGTGTGACAGTCTGGAACAGAGGCTCAATGACTTGCTCAAAGAAAAGCAGTCTGTGGAGAGGAAGTGGGTACCGCTGCCAGGTTTAGTTCCACGCACTGACATCCAAAAAGAGAAAAAGAAAAAAAAAAAATCTTGCTATTCCAGGGCAATTTTGAGCTATTTAAACTGGTGTACTGAGAACATAGCTTTTTTTTTTTAAAAAAAGAAGCTCTCATTTCTGTAGGTGTTCAGAAATTGAAAGTGCCTGTTGAGCAGAATGCAGCTTTTTGGGCTCTTGGCTCTTTTGACATGGTCTGTGTATTTAGCATTCAGTAAATCCTTCCTCTGCCTGCTCAGAAGGAGACGTCGGTCTCGTTTGTGATTGGGGGTACATCTAAAGAGAAGGAAGGCAGCTCAGCAGAGGCATCTCACCCAGCACAGGGGAAAATGTAGATTTTAAGAAGTGCCTAGATGAAGGGTGTCAGGCGTGGGGAGCTGTGTGGATCAGGGTGTTCCAGCTCCCCAGGTGGGGCTGCCTGCTCTGCACCCCCCCAGCCCACCAGCCCCCAGGCACTGCTGCCTCCCCAGCAGCCCTGCTTGGAGTGGGGGCTGGTGGGCTGTGGGTGATGAACTCACCCTGAGGAGTGGAAACGGGTCTGTGTGTGATGCCAACAAACTTCCAGGGCTAAAATTCACCGGGTTTTGAGGAGCAGGGAAGCACAGTCTGTGAAATGTGAGGCTTCTGATACCCTTGTGGGAGCATCTTGCTTCTGAGTGAAGTGGTATCTTCAGGGTCTTGGGCTTGGATTGTGGCAGGAGCCAGCATCTGGTAGATCCTGACTGTTCTGAGCTCTTTTAAGGATCCCATGTAAACTCTGTGCCCTTTTCAGTGCCTATTCCATACATTGCAGATATATGTTCAAGGTTACAGTCCCATGTTTCATAGAATCACAGAATGGTCAGAGTTGGAAGGGACCTTAAAGATCATCCAGTTCCACCCCCCCTGCCCTGGGCAGGGACACCTCTCCCTAGAGCAGGTTGCTCCAAGCCCCATCCAGCCTGGCCTTAAACACTTCCAGGGATGGGGCATCAACAACTTCCCTGGGCAACCTGTTCCAGTGCCTCACCACCCTCACAGGAAAGAACTTCTTCCTAATATCTCATCTAAATCTCACCTCTTCCAATTTAAAACCATTACCCCTCATCCTGTCACTAGACTTCCTGACCAAGAGTCCCTCTCCCAGCTCTCCTGGAGCTCCCTTCAGATCCTGGAAGGCTGCTCTCAGGTCTCCCCGGAGCCTTCTCTTTTCCAGGCTGAACAGTCCCAGCTCTCTCAGCCTGTCCACACACCCTGACTGTTGCCTCTGTTGGCCTTTGGTGCAAGATGGAATTGCCCGACTTGCAAGGGACGGGATTCTCCCAGGTTATGCAATTTGAGGGACAAAGGCAGGGATTCTGCTCTGCAGCATCCTAGTCCACGTGCAGGTAACACTGTAAAGACAAGCCTTACGCTGGAGGAGGGGATTTCAGAGTCCTCTTGTGTTGCCTCCTCTTGCCCATCTTTTGCCAGAAAGCCAAGTCCTGGGTGGTCTTGGTGGGGCTGAGGACAGTTGGGGGGCAGTTGCCCTAAGGGATTGGAAATAAAAAGGATGCAGTGGTGTTTGATCTTGGTATGACATGCTGCTTTCCTGACTTGTGCTTCTCTTTGTAAGGTGTTCTCAGCTGAACAACAAAGTGGCCAAACTTTCCAACGAGCTGAAGGAGGAGCAAGAACTGAATAAGTGTTTGCGAGCCAATCAAGCCTTGCTTCAGAACAAACTGAAGGAGGAAGAGAGAGTGTTAAAGGAAACCTGCGAACAGAAGGACCTGCAGATCTCTGAGATCCAGGAGCAGTTGCGGGATGTCATGTTCTACTTAGAGACGCAGCAGAAAATCAATCACCTCCCAGCTGAGACCCGGCAGGAGATTCAGGAAGGACAGATCAACATTGCAGTGGCATCTTCTGCCAGCTCCTCCACGGGGAGCACCAGTAAACCTTCTTCCAGGAGAGGCCGTGGCACCAGGGGCAAATGAAAAGAAGAACGCCCTGCTCCCATCCTGAAACTGGCCCCTCAGGACTCCAGCTGGGAATGCCCAGTTCACTAAAGCTCAGCTAGAAATTGTCTTCAGAGCTGCTCATAAAACGGGCTGCCCATCAGTGGAGGTGTCTGTGGTTATTTAAGAGCATTTCACTGCACTATTTAGCTATTTTTAGGCAAATCTTAATGACCGTTTTGCCTTCCTACCTTTTCGAAGCCCCTCCTATCACGCATTTGACTTTCTTCTTGGAGAGTGTACTGTTTGGGGGTGGGTGTGTGTGTGTTAAATATTGCATTCCCTGCGGGGATGCTGTAGAGTAGGTGAGGCCAGGGGTGCAAGGCTTTTCCAGTTCTCCTGGATGAAAAGTATTCTCAACTAAGAAATTATTTTATTTAATAAACACTGTAAATTTGATTGTGTGCATCACCTTTTAGTACGCGCGGTCCTGCTGCTGCAGAGCTGCTAGGGCAGGAGTAGAAGTGCTGTTTGGAAATAAAAAAAGGAAAATAAACC
The DNA here is from genome assembly GCA_013400375.1 of Thinocorus orbignyianus. Taxonomy (NCBI): domain Eukaryota; kingdom Metazoa; phylum Chordata; class Aves; order Ciconiiformes; family Thinocoridae; genus Thinocorus; species Thinocorus orbignyianus. The sequence goes on from VXBW01001456.1 coordinate 998,295, forward strand.
ATCTTAGTGGTGTAAGAAACTGAACAAATCCTCAAGGCTTGTAATGTAGGGTATTAAAAGCTTTAAGGGAGTTTGCTACTATCTCTTTTTTTCATTTTAAAGAGGGCCTTTGAAAGGCCAGTGCTTGCTGCTTTGTGGGGGGCAGAAAGCATGAAAGTTTTACATTCTGGAAGCTGTTTGATGTGAGTTATTTTACAGGTGTTTCTACAAGTTAAATAGAGCCATCCTTGTGAAGCCTGTACATCTTGGGCATTAACAGCTGCTGTGATGTTCTGGTCCCGGCGCGGGGTGGGTGCACATCCCCTGCCTGAGCTGCAGGAGGGCTGTGTTGGCAGAAGCTCCAGTGCTGCTCTCCTCGGGGTGAGGTGAGGAGAATGACTAATGCAGTGTTTGAAGCTCTCTCCTTCCATGCCTGTACCCATGTCTGTAGCTGCTGCACTGGCTGGAGAGGAGCCCAGCGCGCTGCCCCACAGCCAGACCCCCACCACTACACGCAGCTGTTGTACCCACTTATTGCCATCCTTCTCCTCTGCCCCAAAATCTTGGCTGGCAAAACTTTCATGTTATTTGCCCCAGCCGTATGTAGATCCCATAAGGGAAATTTGAGGAGGAATCTGGGTTGTGTTTCTTTGCTGGTTTTCACTAAGAATATATACCAAGTGTGGTTTTCTGGGGTGGGAAGAGTTGTGCTCTGGCTGGAGAAGTGAAGTCCTGGTTGCTGTGTTGCAATTGGAGCATTTAAGGACTAATTAATCCTCTATTAAAAGGGGCTGGGGAGTCCCACAGTTGTCTTTTCAGACCACAGTGTGATCCTTTCCCATTGTTCAAACTGCAGGAACAGCCATGATCTTAGTCTGTAACACTGAAAACATATCTCTGACTTACCAGAAGGGAACAAATAAAGAAAAGAGCTAGTCCTTTATTGCCAGAAGTTGTTCTTTTTGGCTGGTTGAAAGCAAGGATTTACAATAAATAGAATGATTCTCAGAAGGTGAGTGGTTAGAATCTGCTTCTTGACTCTAGGGACTGGAAGCGTTGAACTTCCTCACATTGAAACACAGGGCACTTGTTTGTTGCATCCTCCCCTTGGGTTTGAAGATCTGCCCCAATCAATCACCTGGAACTTCTACCTTTTCTAACTTTGTAGCATGAATGTACCTTTAACTCTTTTCTAGTGTGTGGATTGTACAACCAGGCCTCTGCCTTCTGTAAACTATTCTAAGGACCTAGAGATGTACAGCACCGCTTGCTCTCCTAGAGAAACTATTTTGTTTGAGATATATTTTTACACCATCTAAGATCCTCTGACCTTTTGCTGAAAGCTTGCTTTGTGTAGAACACTACGATGCTGTACTGTATCTTGGAATTCATTTTCAAAAAAGGTGATTGAAAATTAAACCAGAATGCAGTATTTTTGTTTTGTGTGCTCAACTGGAAGTGGAGGGAGGAGGCGGCAGGGACAGCGACACAAAACACACGCCTTTATTCTTTCTGAAGTCTTCTGCTTTGTAACTCGAAGGCAAAGCTGTCCAAATGGGCTCTTTGTCATCTTTGGGTTGGGGGGAAGTTGGGTTCAGCTGAGCTGATAGGAGCAGATAAGGCAGGGTAATTATCTCTGGCTCACGAGATGGGGGCAGCTCACGCAGAAGAATCAAGAGTTGTTGAATACTTTTGCGTTCAACCAAATTCCCCTCAGTCCTCGAGTCCCCCCCAGCTTCTCCTAAAACCATCCCAGGTGGCAAAGCCACCTCCAGTGTCCATCTGGGTGTTCATTCACTGCTGGAGATCCACTGGGCTCCCTCCAGGCTCCTGCTGGGTGAGGCTGAGGGCACCCTCCCCGGTGAGACTTCCCCCACAGTGGGACCATGTTCTCTCTGGCCACAGGGCAGAAGCGACGCTGATGTGGCTTCAGCCCAAACGTGGCTCATGGTGAAGGGAAGAATCCCAACAAAGGCCGGTCTGTGACTCTTCCTTACCCATCATCCAGACTGCCTGGAAACAGCAGTGGTGCTCAGAGCTCTCCAGCCTGTGATCCAGCTTTGACACCCGTGTCCCAAACACCAGGTCAGCTTTGTGGCTGATGACTCAGTGTCGCCACAGTAAAAGGTTGCAGAGGCAGCAGCAAGCTTCTCCTGAGCTGTTGAGATTGTCCAAGCTCCTTAAGATAGACTATTTTATTTCCTTTTTAATCATGCACGATGAGTAGCAAAAGCGGGTTTTATTGTCCCTGACGGTGCTGTGTTGGGTGGCTGGAGGGGTATCAAAGAGAGCTCTAGGACAAAGCCTGCCTTGGCACTTGCCCTGTGGCAGTAACAGAGAGGAGATGTCCTAGCAGGAGCAAGGAACTTGCTGTCCCCCAAAGGGCAGCTGGTGGCCAGCACATTCTGTGAACTTCACTGGATCCCACTGTTCCCCCTCCATGAAAGATCCCTGGTTCAAAGTGTGCGGAGAGGGAATGGACCAGCAAAATGACTCGTGATCCTGGTTTACGTGGGCAGGATGGTAACAGAAACACCCAAGAACCTCCTGTGTCAGCTCTGCACCTCTGTAGTGAAAGCATCCACCTGCTCACGCGAGGAGGTCACTGGGGACCGCGGGAACGGCTGCGGGATTTAAAATGGCCATGGAGAAACACAGATGGAGCAGAGCGGCAGCCAGAAGTCGCACAAAGCTTGGCAGAGCCCTCCGTGCTTTGAGGATTCTGAAATGATTCACTCCAGCAGCTGTTCCTGGGTGAGGGGAGAGGTGGTTAGATGGGGTGATGGGTCAGCGTGGCTTCTCCTCGGCTGGGAGAAGCAGCACCCACAGCCAAAGGGACATTAGGGCCAGAAATGGCCATGTCCCCCCTGCTTGTAAAGGAAAAGTAGGGCAGCTCAGGGTGAGCTAGGGATCAGGGCTCAGCTGCTGCTGCTTTGTGCCAGGGATGTGCCCCATAAGCAAAGGGCCAAGTCCAGATTAGCAGGAGGCAAAAGCAACACTGCTCAGTGGGACTCGACTCAACAGCGAGGTGGGCTTCCCACCCACCACCTCCAGCACCCGTCCCCAAGCTCTGAGCAGGATCTGCTGGGGTGGGAGGGGAACACAGTGCCCATGAGACCTGTGGCCACGCAAGATCCAGAACCCCTTTGGTCTCTCTGCTGATGGGTTTCCACAAGCCCGCCTGGGGCCAGCCCAGCAGCAGCCTGCAGAGACCCCTGTGCAGCCCAGCTGGCCCTGGGTACCAGTTTGGGGTGAGATGCCTGGATGACATTGCTCTGTTTCACATATTTCCAGGGACTCATTCATTTTTGGGTGGGCTAATTTGCCTTTTGGGGAGAACCTGTCCCTTGACAGCAATTAATCCCCTCCATGACACGGGTCCTGCTGCTATAGAACTTGAGGACCCAGGTGAGGTGACATCTCTCTAGTTTGTGCCCTAGAAAAACCTTCTGTTGTGCCACTAACAGGCGTGGAATAACCACACAGGCAAAGGCTCATGGGTGTCTGTCTGTCCATCCACCCAAGGAGCTGGAGCACCCCATGGCCGTGCTGCACACCCTGTGTCACTCCCAAGGGCCATGCTGCCATCCTGCCACCCTTTACCTTTTCACCGCAGCCCAATTCCCCAAGGCCCCCATGGAAAATTCCTGCCTTGATCCGCACCAATGGGCTTGTCTGTTCTTGTCTGAGCTCTGAGAAACTCACATCAATTTCTCCAAGGCTTCCCCGCTCTTTTTATATAGATGGGCATTTTTGATCTAATAACAGCATTTTAAAGGCAGGCACATCCAGCTGGAGCAGCTCTCCACAGTAGGTCCTACACCAGGACAGCCAAGAGCGTTTGGAGAGGAGCTTTGCAGCACAAGAAGGACGTTTCTGTGTTCATTCTCCAGCCTGAACTCCTGCCCACATTTCCCAAGGCAAGAGCCAGCTCCCTGTGCTGGTTCACTTCAGCTTCCAAGGGGCAACAACAAAATAGCGGCAGCTTAGCTTGGAGGAGGAAGCAATTTGTGATATTTGCTTTCATTTCAAGCCCAAGTTACAACCCCACACCTAACACTTCCTGCTCCTGCACCACCCCAGAGCAAACATTATTTATAGCAGCAAGCAGCATTTATAGCTTTGCCCCTTCTTGACCTGGAAGTAATTGGTTAATTGAGTTACACAACAAACCTCAAGACACTCGCATGGTTTCCTTCCACCTTTTCCCAAGGAGCTGGAGAGTCAAAAATCCTCCCATCCTAAGCTGGGTAAAAGCATCAACCCCTCCCAGAGAGAGCAATGTTTACTTCCCCCACCAGGAAATGGGTCCCTGTTGAAGCTCCTTCAAGGCCAACAGCTCCTATAAAGCTGCTGCACCTGGGGAGGCCCCTGCCTTGCTGGAGTTGGAGCTTGCTCAGGGGTAGGTGGGGGCTCTTTGGGGAGGGCTTCCTGGGCTGGGAAGCAGCAGAAAGCTTTGCTGCTTGCTGGGGGGACCTGTGCTCTGAGTGGACATGCCTGAGGTCACCAGAAGACCTTTGTGTGGGCTTAGTAATGTGGTGGGTTTGTGGTTGTGTAGGTTACCTGGCTTTGCAGGCTTCAGGGTAGGGGGGGAGGATGAGCTATCAGCTTGCTTGTGTTGTGTTGAAGTGTGTATCTTATTCCCAGCCTGAGATCCCTGGGGCTGTGCTAGTCTCTGGTGCTGGGCCCTGCGTGTTTCTTGTCATCTGAAGGTGGCACGTCAGGGGTGACACCGCTCTTCTGTGCGTTGCTGAAGCGGTTGTGCTCTCAAAAGGGCTTAAGTTGAGCTGTGAAGCCCCCATGTTTGCACCCAAGGGTGTGCAGGAGCCTGTGGTGGGTAGGGAGCTACAGGTGCTCCACCTAATGCTGGTGAAGGTTGCACAGCATTCACAAAACCTACCTGGCTGCCCCAGACCCAGCGGTCAGGCATTTAAGGAGGGCTTTTCCTGGAGGTAGACTGCAACTTAACTGTTTTTCTTGCCTATTATCAGTGTTCCCATGTGTTGGTGATGGCCTTGGAGGAGACAGGGTCAGTATAGGACACACCTTGGCTTTCTGGGTGCAAAGATGATGTTCTTGACACATCTCTGCCTCCCAGCCTTCCTTTTCCCTTGTGTCTCTAGTCATATGTGACTTTGTGATATTTATTAGTCTGTGTTGATGTGTGATGCTGCTAGGTGGCAAAATGTATGTTCTTGCCCTGCAAAACAGAGGGCTTTAAGCACACAGAACAAACCCACCTTGGCGTGCTCTTTCTCCTTGGGGTGGGTGAACACCCCCACTACAGGCATGAGCAACTTCATGGTCTCTGTGTTTGAGCTCTGTAAATCTAAAACAAAACATCAGGGACTCTGTTTAGCATGTAAAACGTGACTAGATCTCCTAGAACAATTCCTCTACGCTAATGGTAGTCTCAGGCCAAGCAGAATTAGCGTAGGCTGGAGAAACTCCTAGTGCTGTTGGCTTGAATCCATGGTCTGTGTGGAGTCCCAGTTGGAAAACCTTCTGTGAGGGCTGGAGGAGACGAGCGAGATGGGTGAGCTGGAGCTGTCCTCCAGAGATGACATCCAGATGATGTCCTCCTCTTCTGGCAGAGCTGCTGCTGCAGCCAACAGGCCCATGATGATGGAGGGGGAGCTGGCCGGCCTTGTCTGAGCACAGCCCAGCCAAGAGTTTCCCTCTGCAAGTGCAGAGGTTGCATGAGGAGCAAAGAGGACTTTTTCCAAGCAATTCTTCTTGGCAGCTTTCGAACATGCTCTGGCTTCGCTGGAGTAAAGAAATCCCAGCTGGATCCTTCTTGTTTGGTGAAGGAGCACTGAGGACCCAGGAGCTCCTGGCCTCCACCTCTCCCTAATGTACCCCTACAGCTTCGTCACAAGAAGCCAAACACCTACTCCTCTTTCCAAGAAATTAACAGGAGAGAAGGAACAACAGTATAATAGCTGAGGTTTATAGGCATCCGGGTGAGAATGCAGCGCTGAAGTCACAGCATTTTCCTCTGCAGTGATGGGAGTCAAACTGCAGAAGCAGTTAAGAGGATTAGATATTTTTGATCATATTTGCAGCTGCGTTAGCTATAACCGAGAGGAGAAATCCAAACGCTTCGTCTTGGGAAGTGACCCTGAGCCTGGAAGGGAGTGTTCCCTGGGGACTCCACATCTGGGTATGCGCTCAGCCCCGGTGGTTTGAGAGAGCTGTGAGGATTTGTCCTTCCTAGAGCAGAAGTAGTGGCGTTTGGCTCCCCTGAAGACCCAGGCTCCTGTGGAAAACTCGCTGTGAGCCAGCCCGGATACAGGGCTGGGAGCTGCAATAACGTCTCCAAAATGTCAGCTCCCACGCAGAAGGCCGGCGTCTCCCAAGTGCCACAGCCTTGGCGAGGAACGAGTCAGAAGCCCTGCCAGGGTTAGACCCAGATGTGAGAGGAGGGATCCCTCCCTGGACATCACTAAGAGGATTTCTTTACCCGTTGTCTCCGCACTGCGGTGCTTTAGCAAGGAAAACTAATTTCACTGTACAGTTAAGTTTCAGTGTCTCATTCTCACGTATTTAGTGCTGTTACCATCCAAATAAAAATACCAGACCATTCCCTCTGAAACTCAGCCCTGCAGAAATGCTGATGAGGAGCTGCCAATGCTGTGGCAGGAACCTTCCCTGCTTTTCCCTAGGGACACCTCGGACAAGCCCTCAGCCCCCACCACAGGCAGGATGGGGCTGAGGGGGAGGACAGAACCCATTAAGCTTTTTTTTTTTTTCCCCCAATAGTAAATAAAAACGTGGCCTTGTAACCAAGGAAGACAACATCACTCCTTGACACATGTACATTTGCTGGAAGAACTCGGCTCTCCTTGCAGAAGCTGCCTGGGGTCACCATGTGGAGGGGTGGCAGTCCTCTCTCCATGGCTGGAGACTCAGATGATGCTTCTGGCTGGGGCAGGCAAGTTCCTCCTGAAGCCAAAATCCTGGATCTGAGCCCCAGGTGTAACATGTCGGAGGAGGAGAAGAAAAGTTCTGCATCTCGCTTCCAATTTGCCTGATGATTTTAGCACAGAATCTCAGCAAACAAGGGGAAGGGTGCCAGAGGTAGAAAAATCCACCCTTTCCAGATGCAGTCACGTGGTAGTCCTCTGCCAAAAACATAAAACAAGATCACAATCCTCAATTTCTCCTTTGAATGTACCTGTGCCTGTTCTGTAGTAGTTTCCTTCTAATCCCCAGGGATTAATACTGAAGTGCATTGAAACATCTGAGGTGAAGGGGCGCAGTGGAAATTCCTCACGGGCTGGGAATAATAACAGAAAGCTGCTCTGTGAAGCAAACCTGAGGCTGACTTGGTTTTTAATGGACATCTGTCTGTAGGGGGGGAAAAAAAATGCCATGGCAACTGGCTTTCTTGTTGGCATGCCTGTCTCGGCAAGGGGATGGGGAGAGGGTGGGTATGGGGGGGTGTCTGTGTAGCTATGCTTGGGAAACATGGACGGTACAGCTCGACGAGGCTGTGAGGCAAAGGTTGTTTATGCTCTGTGAGCACCAGATCTTGAGGGATTTAAGAGCTAAATCTTGGCATAATGATTGCTTTGTGTGCTGCTGCTGCTGCTTAGCAGGAGCTAGGCTGGGTTTCCCCCCCAACTCCCTTTTGGAAAAAAAAAAAGGCAAAATCTAAAACTGTGCTTGGTTGAAGATTGCCTGGCAGTTTGCTGGGCAGAATTGGTGTCTCCCAGTTTGCAGCTCTGTCCTGGAAACAATTGCTCTGGTACTAGAGCATCGCCATGCAGGTCCTGGAGCTTTGCTGCCTGCCCGAGGAAGGAAATGCCCCTGTTTAGTGTCCGAGGCCAAGGGAGACTGAGAGCAAGGTTCATGAAAATGTTGGTTATAGGTAAAACGAGTTCTGGCACTTCTGTACCTCTCTCTCTGTGGACAGTAGCATTTCCCTTCATCTCCTGTTGTTGCAGGAGAAGGAGGTGGCATGCATGGGTTAGCAGGTACATCCGTCATCCCTGTCTGAACTGTGCTGGAGAGGGGATGCTGGCGGGCAGAGAAAAATTGGGGAGAAACAGCTTTAAAAGGGACTGAGAGCAGCCCTGCTGAGTAGGACTTGAGGGTACTTGGTGGGTGAAAAGCTGGACATGAGCTGTCAGTGTGTGCTGGCAGCCCAGAAAGCCACCCACATCCTGGGCTGCATCCCCAGCAATATGGCCAGCAGGGTGAGGGGGGAATTCTGCTCCACTCTGGGGAGACTTCACCAGGAGTTGTGTCCAGCTCTGGAATCCACAGCACAGGAAAGACATGGACCTGTTGGTCTGGGTCCAGGGGAGGCCACAAAAATGAACTGAGGACTGGAACCCCTCTGCTGTGAGGACAGGCTGAGAGAGTTGGGGTTCTTCAGCCTGGAGAAGAGGATCTGGAGAGACCTTAGAGCCCCTTCCAGTCCCTAAAGGGACTCCAGGAAAGATGGGGAAAAATCTTTTAGCAGGACCTGTTGTGATGGGACAAGGGAGAATGATATGAAGCTAAAAGAGTGTAGTGATAGGACAAGGGGTAACAGTTTTAAATTGGAAGAGGGGAGGTTTAGATTAGATATCAGAGAAATCCTTTGCTGTGAGGGTGGTGCGACACTGGAACAGGTTGCCCAGGGAAGTTGTTGATGCCCCATCTCTGGAAGTGTTCAAGGCCAGGCTGGATGGGGCTTGGAGCAACCTGGTGTGGTGGAAGGTGTCCCTGCCCAGGGCAGGGGGGGTGGAACTAAATGATGTTTAAGGTCCTTCCAACTCTAACCATTCTGTGATTCTATGAAGGCATTTTTTTTTTTACAGTAAGGGTGGGGAGACGCTGGCCCAGGGAGCCCAGAGAGGTGATGGATGCCCCATCTCTGGAAACATTCCAGGTCAGGTTGGATGGGGCTTTGAGCAACCTGACTGAGCTGACGTCTGTGCACATTCCAGGGGAGTTGGACTAGATGGCCTTTAAAGGTCCCTTCCAACCCAAACTGTTCTGTGATTCTATGACAAAAGTGCAAGTGCAGATCAAAAACTGTATCTTGCTGGGTGCTGGTCTCTGCTTGGAACCGAGCTGTGAATGTGAGGGGCTGCAGGCAATGAGAAGACACTGGGGTGGGGAGGAAAGGCAGAGGGATGCAGCAGTCATCCTGCCTGGTTGGTTTGGAACTTGGGCTTTGTTTTAGCTGGTTATGGTGTACATATCTCTTTCTGGTTTGGCCAGTAGTGCATTCATTAGTTAAAACTGATGGCAGCTTTGCTGATGGGCTGATATCATATCTCTCTGGGAAGTGCTTCCCATTTCTTAGAGCACCTGACTTGTTTTCCTAATGTCTTTCCAAGTGTTTTGAGATCCTTGTGCCCATAGCACTGTCCACAAAGCTTTAGCCTCCAAGAACAAGTTTAGGAATGATGTGTGTTTCCTCTTCCCTGAATATTTCTGTTTCTTAGACCTGTTTAGAGAAGCTCACGGAACTGAGCAGTTCTAGTGGCTGACCTTGCTTAAAATAAATGAGTGTCTGTGCTGGTTGTCCCTCCAAAAGCATGCATGTTTCATCGTGTTGAACGCTGTTGAGGATCATCCTGGGTAGCTCAAGGAAGAGAGCACAGCACCTAACAGCAGGTTAGATCAAGGAAATGTTACATCACGTAGCACTTCCTGGTAAGTAATGATCTTATCACGCTCATTCATCTTCGTATGCAAATACAGCTTGCACATGCAGTCAGGAATCTGAATGAAAATAGTAGTCTTGAAAATGAGCAGCTCTAACCTGCAACGTGAACAGAAAAGACAAAACAGAAACATTAGAAATTGTTGCTTTTCTTTCTTGATGGAGCAAGTGATTTATTTATTTATTTATTAATCCTGAATGCTTCTACAGCTACACTGACTCTTGGCCACCTTTTGTCACCTCATTTTCAGCCTAAATAATAGCCATAATGGTAAGGAATATGCAAAAAAAAAAATAAAGGGGAGAAATGGGTGGAGTCAAACCATGAAGTAATAAATACAGAATATTGGGAATAGTGGGCTATGACAGAAGAGTGTGCGTATGTAGAAGTAAAGGGAATGATGTGCCATAATGGCAGTGTAAGTGCATTCTGTTGGAAATTTGGGCAGTTGGCTGTAGACATGTGCTCACAACAGAAAGGTGAGGAGCAGTGACTGCACCCATGCATGCTGAGCCAGCTCTCACTGCAAACCAGCACACAGGTTCTCTGGTGGTCACTTCTGCCAGAGATACTTTATATTGGGCTCTTCTATTTACTTCTAATGTGTTTGGTTTTTCGGTCTGTTTTTGTTTGGTGGTTGTTTTTTTTTTTTTTTTAACAAAGATGCTCCACAAATAAACAAACAAAAAAAAAAGGGAGGGTACAATGAAAGCCAAACAGAGCTTAACAAAACAAAGAATACATTGAAGGAGAAAACAAGTCAAACTGCAATGGCCCTTGAGTCATTACTGCAGACATGAACACAAGTCTTATTCATACTCTGCTTTCCAAGCATGTAATGGCACCCCAAAACGTAGTTTAGTATGTTCATGTTATACTAAATTTCATTGGAAACCATCTCTGCTCATGGAACTGTATTTTTGATCTATCTGATATCCTTGAATATCAAAATACCCACCTTCACCAGCAGGACCCCACAGCACGGCTGCCACTTCAAAACACTGCAGGCTTCTTAATAGTTCTGAACCTTTAGCCACATAAATAGTGACTAATTGCTGAGCACTGTAAACATTCTTAGCTGAAAAAGCATTGAAGTAATGTTCTTGTTTTAAAAAAACCAAAACCCACTAACTGTTAAATGCAGTCTCTTACTAGACTTCCTTCTGCTCTTTCTTGCTAACTTTCCTTTAAAATGCAAAGTGCACTGATGAGATGCTGTTGAGTAAGTAATCTTTGCTGGCTATAGCTTATTTTCTTTTCAAGTCATAATTTGGCTCTTCAGGTCTCTTTCCTGATGGATTTCTCCTAGTGTGGTAGCACTGGGAGGCCTTCTGCTTGAGGTCCAGTAGGACCAACCAAAAGATAAAGAAGATGTATTGAAATAGAACCCTAAAGTTTGGTTAAATGCAGGGAAAGGGGTATGCTAGTGGGTTTTTAGACACTTATATATATATATTAAAAGGTCTTTTCTTAGCTTCTCTTAGGGAATGTTAGTTATCCCATCATGTGCAGGGAAGCAGACTTCTGCTTTTACAGTAAATGGTCCCAAAATCTGTGCCAGTTGTAGTTGGAGCTGCAGGTGCTTGTGTTTGCTACAGAAATTCTTGGTCTGCAGAAATCCTTGGTATCATTCTCTCTCGGTTCCATGGCTGCAAAACAGCAAAATGTCTTGTGAGTTCACTAAAGTGATTGAAAAAAAAAATGTAGTTTGCTTAAAACCGCTGTCTCTGTCTAGATCAAGTATTTTCACTGGAAAAATTCTTTGTGCTGAGCCCATTTGGGCTGGTATCTGTCATCTAGCTAATAATGTGTTAACCACAAGGTTATTTGGGCCTGTGAGGTGAAACAAAGCAAGTGGTTCAACAGTCAAAACTGTAGGGAAAAATGCTAATTTAAGAAAGCTGTTAAATATTTGTTATCTTCTTACCATTGTGTGTGTTGACACCCACAACTCTTCCAGCCGCATGGGGAAACTGTTGCTTTACAAGCAAGGTGTATAAATAATGCCTGCCTAAAAAGCACCGCTCCTTTCTTATTAGATTTGAATCCTGTGGGATTTCTAGAGCATTTCTGTGAATAAACTCTTGAGCATTTTGAGTAACCGTGGCTATGTATCAATTTAGCTCTTGGTTTTCATGTTACATCTGCTCTTACTAATCCTATATGCAGATAGATATATTTTTAACAGGACAGATGAGGCTTTTTTTATTTTATTTTTACATATTGATATGAGTTGATGAAACCACCTCTCTGCTTAAAGCAGGTATCGCAGAAAGATGAATGGTCGCTGCACCTTGAATTTCTGCAGGAAGCCTGATGATGGTGGACGGGCAACAACATGGAGCGTTGGGGAGGGAGGGAGGGGGAGAAACTGGCATCTGGAGCTGAAATACTCAGTGTCTGACAGTGCAGCGCCAATCTGGATGCTCTGGACTCGCGGCGATTTGGGGAACTAAGCCCAGCAATTCGTGATGCTGAGGGTCTGCCGGCAAGGACGGTGGCAATCCCTCCAGCCCCACCTTGCTTCCCTGCGGGGGGATGTGTGTATGTGCTCAGCGGCGGCGGCTCCATCTCTCCCTGGTTGAAGGCAGGAGCCGGTCTGCGGCTCTGCCAGCGAGCGCGGGGGGGCGGCGGGGGGCTGGGGGTCTCCATTTCGCCTTTCACAGCTACTCGCTGCCTCGGCCATTTTTTATTA